>JAJQXH010000022.1:287500-360000 GCA_022343465.1 Oscheius sp. G VE-2021 | reverse complement strand
TCTCCGTAGGTCTTGCTCAACTTAATCATCAGGTCATCGGGTTTCTCAGAAGCAGCAGTAAGGACATTTCCTTAAAAAAAATGTACCTGTTGAAAATAACGCTCGTCAAAAAATTTTGGCGACCTTACGCTCAGCGCGTCCTGTGTATTTTTGAATGTGTTTCCTCTGCGTCGTCTGCAAAGAATAGCGCTCCGCTGTTGGTTCCCGTAAAGTATAGGCGGAAGGTAAAAGCGGCAAAGTAGGTGTCAGGACCTTATCAATAAAACATGAAAACGTCTTTGACTTTCCTTTTAAATGGGAAGGACCCCATAAACTTTTTTACGGCTAGAGTGGGCGAGAGAATGTGGGAAATGGGGAGACGCAGAGTTGGCGGCAATTCAAACTATAATTTCCCCAAAATTTCAATCGCCCCTAAATCTGTTCATTTCAATTCAAATTGTGTAAAAGCGGTATTTTTCGAAATCCTGGGAATGAGACATGAGCATCTTTTGCAAATTCAGAAAACAATTTCTTTTTTTAAAGTTTCCGGCCCCTTCAAAAACAAAAATACAACTTTGGGTGTAGCGGTTCTTCACTAACCTATGAATGGGAGAGGCGCAGGACCTGGGGGGAGTCCTTTAATCCTATTCACATATCGGTAGTAGATGAAAGGCGCAATGGCCAAGAACAGCAGCAGAAGAATCATCTAAAACTGTATAGTAAGCCAGGAGAGAGATGGAATCAAAAGAGCAAAGGTAGGAGCACGTTCCAACTGATAGCCAATCACGCCCAGCGGAGGTTTATATGTAGTGTGGGGGCTGGGCAAGAGCTCAAAAGATCTTTTGAAACCGGTTAGATAAGGCTGCTATCGTGTGGGAATTCGTAGGAGGAGGGGCATTATCGCCAGTGTCGGCGACAGTGGACTCGACTGCTTTTGTTACTTGTGCTCATCAGATATCTTCCTACGTAAGCGGGGATCAAAAGAGCGAGAGGGGTACGGTAGGTTTAATCTGGAGGCTGGCACGCACGCGGTCGGGTGGCGCGTGACCGATTAGGTAGGTACTATACGGTTTGTTACATACTATGGAAATCAAAGAATAAAGAAATCTGAGTTAAAGTATGGAAGAAATAAAACGATTTCTTGGAAACTGAGAAATGGAAAACGCACAGTGACGAAATGGGGACAATGAGAAACATATAGGAATCAAAAGGAAATCTTTTAGTTTTTTTTCAGACTTTGTGATTAGAAAACCTAAATCTCTAAATATCATTCCCAGGATTTCAAAAATACCTCTTTTACCCATTTTGGATCAAAATGAACCGATTTAGAAGTGCTTGAAATTTTGGAAAAATTGTAGTTTGAATTGCCGCCAACTCTGCGTCTCTCCATTTCCGTGTTTCCGTGCGGCAATTGCAAGACTCGGCCGTGAAATTGCGCCCCTTTTGAAGGCAAAATCTTATAAAAAGGGGCATTTCAGAACTGCGGAAACGATTCAATGAAACAATTGTAAAGAGACTTTGAAAAGCAATTTTACGAGACCCTTATCATTTAAGTAGGTCATTACATAGGAAGGGAGAGAGTATATATAGAGAACGAGAGAGGGCGAGAGAGAGGGCGAGAGAGAGAGAGAGAGAGAGGGGGGGAGGGAGAGAGAGAGAGAGGGAGAGAGAGAGAGAGAGAGAGAGAGAGAGAGGGGGGAGGGAGAGAGAGAGAGAGAGACGTAGAAAACAGTGAAAGTGCGTCTTATACTCTTTTTCCGAAAACTCGTTTCACTTTTCGAACTTTGAGTGCTTTGTGATTTCTGCCCCAATGGTGGGGATCATTTTTCGTTTGAAAAAGCAATCCGATAATATCTCCAACTCCGATTCTTTTTCTCGGACAATGCTATCTTCAATGCCGTTATTGGGCAAAGGTTTCGTCGCCCCCGCTGAAGTCCAAGGGCCACTAACTTTTGGTCCTTGCCCAACTTATCATTGGCAGACAAAGTTTGTTTGATAGGAAAAGAGGATTGGAACTTTGTTCATGTGAGCAGAGAGAGGGAGAGAGAGAGACCGAGAGAGAGAGAGGGAGAGAGAGAGAGAGAGAGAGAGAGAGTGTGTGTGTGAGAGACCAATTTGTTCATTGAAACTAATCGTGTCAGACGGCTCAAAAGTCTCGCGCCGACCATTTTCCAAGAATCGTGCACACTTTGTGACTCGAATCCAAACGGTCTCCAATTGTTATCTCTGTGCATTTCTGGAGTCGACTGGATTTATTTCGAGAGAGCCACGTTTTAATGGACTTTAGAAATGTGCCACTCAAATCAGAGAACAAATTCCCGGATGAACTTTGGAATTCGGGAGCGAATTGTGATTTGTAGCCTAGGTTCGATGGTCGAAAGCGTGGTTGCTAAGCGTAAAGCGGAAAGGAAAGTTTCCGTAAACGGAGGGCAAGATAGACGTAAGAACAGTGTATTTGTGATCTATGCATGCTTCTCCATTTGGTTATAACACAGAACACACGGCGAACTTTGGAATTCTGGAGATAGGCTCCTGATGTGATGTGTAGTATCGACCAAATGATCAGTGTTCAAAGAGTAGCAGCTTTACGTTCTACGCGTCCTGCGTTTATGCAACTCAAATTTGAATGTAATTCCCAAGACCTAGATCTCATTTCCAGGTTTCCGAAAAAATGCCTCTTTTACCCATTTTGGAGCAAAATGAACCAATTTAGGAGCACTTGAATTTTGGGCAAATTGTGAGTTGAATTTCCGCCAACTCTGCGTCTCTTCATTTCCCACACTCTCTCGCCCACTCTTGCCCTGTTTCCGTGCGGCAAACGCCGTGTAAACGCGCCCCTTTTGCAGTCCAAATCATATAAAAGGGGAATGTTTCGGAATCGTGGAAACGACATCTATTCGATGAAAAAATTGTAAAGAGACTTTGAAAACCCAATTTTATGAGGTCCTTCCCCTTTAAAGGGCCTTTAAAGGGGAAGGACCGCGTAAAAACATTTTTTTCTGATTTTGTTAGAAAATCATAGATCTCGTTTCCAGGATTCAGAAAATATCTATTTTACCCATTTTGGATCAAAATTAACCAATTTAGGAGCACTTGAATTTTGGGCAAATTGTGAGTTGAATTGCCGCCAACTCTGCGTCTCTCCATTTCCCACACTCTCTCGCCCACTCTAGCCGTGTTACCGTGTGGCAATTGCAAGACTCGGCCGTGTAAACGCGCCCCTTTTGCAGTCCAAATCATAGAAAATGGTATGTTTCAGAATTGTGGAAACTACATTTGTTGACACAACTATCTTTTTTTCGTTCTCTTCTCACTTGGTAGACAGTGTTGTTTGTGGCAAAAATTGTTATGTCTACGATTGGGATCTTTGCTAAATGAAAGTTCAATCACATGGATTCCTGTCTGTTTCGCGAAATGTCATCTTTCTGCAGTTTCTAGTATCTAGCCTACTAATGCAACACAATCGCACAGATAATTAAAACTTAGATATGAAAACACTTTAATGTAACATAAAATCCGGTTTTTGTTTCACGTTTCTCGTGGCTTTGTTTTACAGTTTTAATAGTCGAAAATTGCCCATGGGATTTAAATAGGTTGCTTTCTTAAAATTGTAGTTTTATTAGTAGGAAATCAATAGGGATTCTCAAAATCTGTTAAATTACCGCTCACATGGGATAATGCGCGCTAAAAGTTTTGACCCGACAACGCCGATACGCCGCGCCTTATTAAGAGCCCCCGGCGTCCCGACCACAGTTGGCGAAGCGCCAGAGCTCCTGACTGCTAAGCTAAAGGTCGCTAGTTCGATTCCGCACTGGCGCAAAAGTTTTGCTTTCCGTATCTTATTGATTGCGAAGATGGAGAGAAGATTGAGAATCAAGAATGTCTGCTTAAAAACAGTCAAATATTATAAAAGATTGCCAAAACCGCTCGATGACCATGTACTACGGGTTTTTTGGTACTTTTAGCCACCACTGACTAAGCCGCGCTCTGTTTTTGACATTTTCACTTTAACATGCCAAACACCTAGTTGTTATCTGCAAAGAAGGAAGGAGAAGAGTACGGTAGACTATACTTAGTTTCACCCAAATTCAAACTTTGGGGGATGGGCGTGGCCTAATTTTGTGCCTTTGTCTCATGCTGGGTTATACAAAATGGAACATTGCTATATGCAAATGTCTATCTACAGTACCTCAAAAAATCCAACTATCATCTCAATTTGAGAAATGTCATCGAAAGGGGAGAGACACATTTTGTACGTTATCTTGCCGGATCACATTTTTGTCGCGGATCGGAAGATCAATCTTCCTTTTGGAAACAAATTCGCACAGTCTCGTAAACGGAACGTGCAAGACTAAACGTTTGGCCTTTCAATCTGGACTTTAATTTGACGTGGGGGTTTTGTCGTAAAAACAAAAGAGCAAATGGAACTGATTTTACAATCCCTGACTTGAAAATTCGAGGGGTCACATTTCCCAAATTACTATTTTCTCCAATTTGTTACATAACAATTAAAAAGTCACATTATACTTTAAAAATAGTAAACGCCAAAAAAATGATACTTTGGAAAAAGTGAGGACGCCCGTATCGGCCGGCCCGTCTTGCCGGAATACCCAGTAAAAAATGTTAGACCCAAAACCAGGCTTCGATCCCCACCGGTTTACTTCATTTTGTATTACTTTAAAATTGATTAGATAAGCAGTAAAAGAACTACGACGTTGTTTTCTAAGCATCAAAAAGTGTATCTGCTCTGAAAAATCAATTTAAAATTATTTTAAATTGGCAAGTCCAGTAACCGACCAAATTCTCGGCCCAGATGTTGAGTACCCCTGAATTCTTGAATGCGCCATTCAAACCCCTCTGAAATTGCATAAGCCACACGAAAGAAGACTACAAAAATGACCTGATAGTCCATAAGATAGTCCGACCAGAAAAGACAGTATTGCCGACTAATCGCAATCTGGGAAAGCGCTGGCGCCTATCCCATACGGGTGTCGGCTGCAATGGTCAAGGATGACAGACACGCAGAGCAAACAAACTCAAATTTGAAGCGTAAACGCAGGACGCGTCATACGTAAGGTCCCAAGAATTCATTGAAGACTAACATATACTAGCGCCAAATCGAATAAGGCTGCTATTTCCAAACCCGTCGAGTTTGGCCACGCCACTTTCTTGTAGAATGGGTTTGTGCCTTGCTAGGGAAGCCTAATCAACTTCATTTAAAGTGCAAGTTCACATATGTTCTCGTTATTGCGAAGAACATTACATTGAAGTCCATGTTTATGTGTTTTCTGGTTTTGATCAGGTGGGTAAATAAACACATTGGTGTAAAAATGCTGCAAAATTGAGTGTGATCATCCTGACTGCCATGGTTTTGTATTATTTATTCTACAAACTTTAAAAAAAGGGATTAAATAGTGATAATCTTCATCCGCGAGAGATAACGCCTATCATGTACTGCGTTTACCCGTGAAGATTTCGGGTGCGTCACTAAGCCGCTCAAGTCGAAGATCACAGGTCTAGAAATAAAATATCGGCAAGACCGATTTTCTTAAATACGCTTAAAAAGAAAGGGCCTCCTAAAATTGAGTTTTCAAAGTTTTTTAACAATTGTATTTTGAATAGATATAGTTTCCACGATTCTGAAACCCGTTTTAAATGATCGGGACTGCAAAAGGGGCGCGATTACTTGGCCGAGTCTTGCAATTGCCGCACGAAAACGCGGCTAGAGTGGGCGAGAGAGTGTGGGAAGTGGAGAGACGCAGAGTTGGCGGCAATTCAAACTACAATTTCCCAAAGTCAACCGCTTTTAAGTCTGTTCATTTTGATCCAAAATGGGCAAAGGCGTATTTTTTCGGAATCGTGGGAATGAGATCTGTTTGAAAAAAAACCCTGACTATAAAAACAGAATTTATATAGATGACAAAAACTTGAGTGAATGACAAAAACTTTCAAGCCCACTTTACCCAAAACAGCCAATTGTAGTCTCTGACTTTTAATTGTCATCTTCTAGCCTAGATGCGTTGGCTGGGCCTATCTATGGCAGGAGAGGCCAAGATTGCTAAAGTCATCAGTGTTATCAATAGAGTTCGTACCAGTAAGAAACCCAGAGGATGAGAAAAATAGGGGCACACTCGACACAAACAAAACCTAGAGACTACTAAAATTTGATCTTTTGGAACCTCTCCATCAAATTTTAGCTAACCAAATATCGTTTTCTTAAAACATTCAGGTGTGTTTCACTGGAAAAGCGTTAGGTCATTAAGGTTACTACTTTAAATCCTAATTTCTTTAATGTTTTCTTTAAGCTAAGGTCATTAAGGTAACTAATGTGAACCCTAGTTCCCTTTGGGTCACTAATAAAAACCTCTGTTGTTAAGGTCACTTATGTAAGCCATAGTTTCACTAAGGTAAGGAAGCCGTAGTTTCCTTTCTTTTTTTCTTCAGGGGCTTAAAGTCTTAGGATCCTCAGGGGCATTAATGTAACAGCTTCTAAATTACATCTAAACAGTAAATAAGGTAAACCCTTGTTTTAGGTCTTCTGTTTTAGGTGTTTAAGGCGTGTTAAGCTCATTAGCGCAAATTCGGCTTTATTGTGTAACGGGCGTTTCTAAATTCTTCTAATCATTAAGGTGTTTTCTTAGAATCCTCCCGCTTGTAAGCCTACAATGTTTAGGTACAGAATATATTATACATAGGTGAAATTAGTTTCCTTAAGCACAAGGTGAAATTAGTTTCCTTAGGATAATTTGCGTTAAGGTCGTTATGGTCGCTTCCTTAAGGTGGTTAAGGTTCGGTTAAAGTTAGTAACATAAACCATTGCTGTTAGAAACAACCTAATGCACCTGATATTCTTAAGGTCATTAGCGTAAACTGGGGAATCATTAAGGCAACTAAAATCTTACTAACTCAGTAAGAAAAATCATGGATTAAGGTCGCTTCAGTTGGCAAATAGCTTATTTAAGGTCATTTGGTACCAAATTGGTTTTAAATAACTTTATTTAGCAAAAGCAAACTGTTTTTAATATAGAATTGACCTTACCGAGTACAGTGACAGACTGAGAATGAACTTCGTAAGTACAAAAAGGCAGCGGTGGAAAACAAGAAGATATGGCGACTACGTCTCTCACAACAATCCTAACAAGTTCCCGTGGCGTTAAAATGTGATCTTTTGATCTACCAAGGCGTGACTTTGGAGTGGTGCGTCCCCAGAAAGTCCTCGATGTGTGAAATTTGGAATTCCACGTCCATTGGAACAGGCTCCAAGTTTCAGACAGGTGTGCCCGTGTTTTGACTGACAGCCCGGGCGATAAAAAGTGCGTAAAAAGCAGGTGGGAGAGATATGGGCACTAGGGCACACAAAAGAATCTGGTGGGAAAAGTGGAATGGAAAAATTTGGGAAGGCACGTGGGGTCGCGGAATCACGTACACACGTGTTTGTAAGAGCGTGAGAAGTTTCACAGTATCACAGGCTCACGTTCACACATTCACACGGTCACATTAAGTATGGTAATGCGCGTGGGGTCACGAAATCACGTACACACTTCTTTGCAAGAGCGTGAGAAGTGTCACTGTATCACAGGTTCACGTTCACACGGTCACACTGATTTGATTTGACTAAATCTTGTTCACGTGTCCGAAAAAGTCACGTCTACACATACTAACTTGTTTAAAAAAGCGTGCACTCAGATACACGTGCTCACTCACGTTCACACAAGCTCACATCTGCACATAACTTACACAGGCACACAATTTGCTTTACATAAGGTCACGTTTAGATTTTAACGTTAAGTAACTCACGTACATACTTTTGCTCACATTGTATCACGTGCGGATTCCACACATTCAAGTATGCACACGTTCATCTGAGCGAATAACTGGTTCACGTGCGAAAGGCAAGATAACATACTTATTCGCATGCTCACATGGTCACGTGAGTATGTCACAGACTCACATTGACACACTCTCACATTCACGGTGCACATGTATAAAGAACACATGCTAGTATTCACGCTTAAAGTAGCTTAAACTATCACGTTCACACACGATGAGGTAGGCAGCACGTGTCACACACGCATACACATTCACACGCACTCACACACTCTCAACATACAAACACTCACACACTCAACATTCACACATCTAAGCACGCACACACTTACACGCATACACATTCACACGCACTCACACTCCTAATTACCCGCACACTCAACAACTCACACGCTCACACCCTTTCACACTCAAACACTCATACACACTCACACGCACACCCACAGACTCACTCATTCACACACTCACACACTCACACATTGACTTACTCACACGCGCACATACTCACACTCTCTCAACATTTACACACACACACACTCACACACAATGAGTAGCTAACACCTGCACCTCACGTCACACAGACACACTCACACACTAACAAACTTACACACTCACACACACACACACGAACTCACATGCACACACTCACACAGACACCGACTCACATTTCGTGTACGGACGCGGAACTAGCCACTCCCTTGAACCGACCGACTACCCGTTTAAATACCGATTGGCTGGCATAGTTTTCTGTAAAAGGCTACAAGTCATAAAATCAGTGAGCAGCCTTTGCGCGCGCCGGCCATGGGCGAGATAGCGCTTTTTAGCGTTCGGCAGACGAGAGAGTATAACAAATTGCATCCGACAGTGGAACGATTTTTGACTTCTTCCCTTTTTCTTTTTTGCCTACGTCACACGTCCCCTTTCTCCGGCGGCTAATTTGCGCGCCCGACCCATTCCGACCTGTTACACCGTGCAGATTGGGTCTACCGTATGCCGAGCGATGGGAAGCCGCTTCAAGCCAGTCTGCAATGAAAATTAAGTTTTCCGAAGAAACAGAACGAATTGCATTAAATGAGATAATTAAAATACCAAAAATTACCCTTGAACAGGGTTATATTAAGGTAAAATAAATCTTTAACTAAGGTTGAACGTAGTGTTTAGGCGTGTTAGAACTTAGTCCCTTCCAATCCTTTCAAGACCTTGCGAAGGTCTGACAAGGTTACTACTTAATTATTATGCCCTTAGGCCCTTAGGATCTTAATCCTGCCTTGGCGTTTTTGTATCCAAACTTTGGTAAACGTCTAGGCGCCTTTAGTTACCGTATACCTTTAATCTCACATAGGCCTTACTTAGATTCACATAGACTTAACTTACCTTAGAACTCAACTAAGCTTAACAACGAACCTTAAATCTAAGTTACTTTAGTAAGGACTGAAGGTAGATGCACTACAGTACCTTAGGCTTGCGAAAGCTGGTTGTTACATCAAGGTCTTTTTTAGCAGTTTTGTTTATAAAGTTAATGGTTAAGGTGATATTCAGATCTACTGTAAGTCTTAAGTCGTAGTTCTTATTTAAGAAATGAAGCGCCAAGGTGGTAAAAAAAATTTTGTTAGGCAGACTGGAAAAAAAACTTAGCTTTGCCCTAGACTTTTAACTCTAAATGGCTTTTCAACTTTAAGTACCTAAGCTCCTCTTAAGGCCTTAGTTCTGGTAGATGCTCTGGAATTAACTTTAGGTATTTCCAAAACGTGTTTTGCCTTTGTCTGGTACTGTAAACTGTTTTCTTAGTTTGACCTTAGTTGCTAGTACCTTAGGTGTTGAACTTAAGGCATACCTTAGTTTTCAACTAAGGGTAGAGTTAGACTTAGGTGTTCACCAAGTTTTCAGTAGTTTGTATTCGAGCATTGCCTCTAAAACCGGCGCTTTGAGAATATACTGTGTTTTTATATAAGCTTGTAGGGGGGTTAATAGGAGGATTTATTCCTTTACATATGTTACTAATTTGGTTTTAGACTTGATCTTACCCCCTTTAAAATCTTAAATTGGCTTAAGCTATTGTCTAGCCTTAAATGACTTAGGGTCATAACCTTAGCTGCTACCTAGGCTCGTAATCAGGTCTTGGCTTTTAGCTAAGGTAACAGTTAGGTTGTTTCATTATGTCCCTTATGGGTTCTTAGTTAGGGTTTAAGCATTCAGAGGTGATCTTCAGTTTTGTATAAGGAACCATCTGATTGAAAATATATCTCTTATTACATAAGACCATGATTGTTCTGCCTACATTCTTTTTTTTTCATTTTTGATCTCTCCCCTGCAAACATCAGTTCCAAACAAAAAACTTGAACCGTGCAGTTTTCGTGCTTTTGATCCTTTGACGATCGCATTAGCCGAACCCGGTACTGCTAACTTTCCGTGAAGGCTGTTGATGAGGTCACTGGGTTCTGCGTGTCCATTATCTGGTCACGCGTGAGTTCAAACGTAAAAGATCGCTGGGCGTCGATCTAGTTCCTTCTGGTTTTCTCTCCCGCGCCGAGAACGGAAGTTTAAAGTTTGGTGTGGAAGGGAGACAGGGAAATCAAAGCTCTATGAAACGGAAAAGGGGCCGGAAGAAAACTTTTTCTGACACGATTGATTCAGAAGGTCTCAAAGTCCCAATATCCGCCTTCTGGATTTCTCCTAGAACAGCTATCTATCAAAGACGTCAGAAGACCTGAAATGGGAAAGGCCGCGTAGAAATCATTTTTTCGATTTTGTGATAAAGATTTCGAAAAATACCTATTTTACCCATTTTGGATCAAAATGAACCGATTTAGGAGCGGTGGAAATTTTGGGGAAATCGTAGTTTGAATTGCCGCCAACTCTGCGTCTCTCCATTTCCCACACACTCTAGACCACTATAGCCGTGTTTCCGTGCGGCAATTGCAAGACTCGGCCGTGTAAACGCGCCCCTTTTGCAGTACAAATCATATAAAAGGGGTATGTTTCAGAACCGTGGACACGTTATAAATTCAATGAAACAATTGTAAAGAGACTTTGAAAAATAAATTTTATGAGCTCCTTCTACTTTAAGGCGTTAGGAGACAACGTGACAAAACAAGTATTTCGCTATGGTACTCATTTCTGCGGGCGGCGGGACCTCCCTGGCGCGGCCGATCTCGTACGGGTGTGAAACCGGCGCTACCATGTCAGACAACCAGAGTTTTCTGCGTCTTTTCAGGTACGAAGATTTAAAATTCGAAGGTGACGACAAAAAGTCGACAAACCGATTAGATTGGATGTACGTGTAAACACAGTGCAAGTAGTTCATATAAAAGGCCTTTTATCAACAGTTGCCTGTCGCCTGGAATAGCCAAAAAATGGCGTTTCATAAGCAAATTTCTTCAAATCGACGCATTTAAACCCCAAACTGTTATATAATTTTTTGAATAACTTTTAAAGCTCTTTTATATACGGTACTTTTAAGAAGCCCAGATGAACACAAATGCCTTCTCAGTTTCTATTGACAAGTCAAAAAAACATTCCGAGTGATCATTTGAACCAGAGCTGAACCCATTGGTCACGCGAAACCCAATGACTTCAGCAACGGCCTTCAAGGATGGAAAAATTACCGGGTTGGTTAATGCGATCGTAGGAAAACCAAAAGAACAATTTGATGGTATTCGGTCGGGAATCAGAAGAACAGACTGCAAATTGGTTTCATCTTTTGAACACGGAACTTAGAAACTACCGAAATCAGAAAGATTTCCGAATGAAGTGAGATTTCATATGGGAGAATGGGCGACACGGTTCACCCGAATCAGAAAAATTGGTCTCAGTAAGCACAAGGTCAATATTTGATGGCTTTTAAACTTAAAAGGTAAAAAACATAGTTAAAACGTAAACTAAAAAAGCATAAGAACACCCCATTTGGTCTGATTGATTGTTTCTTATTAAATTCCAGTTTTCTATGTTGTTCCATTGATCAGCCGAAAAGTTAAAAATATCTGATTGGTTAATGTGATCGTAAAGAAAATCAAAAGAACGAACTGGGTTGTTTCGGTTCTGAGATCAAAAGAACAGACATCTCTTTCCCTCCCTCCCTCCCCCTCTCTCTCTCTCTCTCTCTCTCTCTCTCTCTCTCTCTCTGTCTGTCTGTCTATCTATCTATCTATCTATCTATCTATCTATCTATCTATCTATCTATCTATCTATCTATCTATCTATCTATCTATCTATCTATCTATCTATCTATCTCTTTCTCATTTTCTTAATCTCTTTATTATATTTTCATTGAATTGATCTCATTACATGCTTCCGAAACATACCCCTTTAATATGATTTGAACTGCAAAGGGGCGCGTTTACACGGGCGAGTCTTGCAATTGCCGCACGGAAACACGGCTAGAGTGGGCGAGATAGTATGAGAAATGGAGAGACGCAGAGTTGGCGGCAATTCAAACTACAATTTCCCCAAAATTTCAAGTGCTTCTAAATCGGTTCATTTTGATTTAAAATGGGTAAATGAGGTACTTTTCTGAATCCTGGAAATGAGATCTATGGTTTTATCACAAAGTCAGAAAAATATATTACGCGGTCCTTCCCCCTTAACGTGTAAATGTGATCTGGTCACGTGATCTTGTTTGTGTTTGTACGTGTGCGCGTGTTTGTCCTTGTTACTGTCTGTCTTCTTTTCCTTTTTAACTGAACGAATGATCTTAAGCGTCTTGAACCATTTGAACGGCTACTTTGATTCGGCACTTCAAAAGTGAACACAGTCGGTGTGCTCGCACAGTCAGCGCGTGATATTCCAAACATTCACGTGAACAGACACGTTGGCCGCAACATTTCGCCTTAGAAAAAAGATTGGGGACTTTGCAATTGAGAAAATCTGCAAAATGCTAACTTTTCTCTCAAAATTGAAAAATATACCTACACCCGTACGATAACAGCAATAAAGATAATGGCAATGCAAAATTTAAAGGTTGCAGTCAAAATTTGAATTTGAGAAACAAAAAAACAAAAGATCAACCAAAAGTTCAATTTCAAGAAGAAATCAAACATTAAGTGACTAATCATACGATTCCGTCACGGAAAACACCCTAAGTCACTCCATAGTACGATCTTTTTCCTTTTTCGCCTCTTGCTTTTCCCATTTACGTCAAAGAATAGACAAGAGATTGCGAATGAAGGGGAACTTTGATCTTAAGCGCGCTCTTTTGATTCATACTAGCTGACACAAAAGAGCACAGTGGGAGTTGCTGTGTCGACAGCCTGGCACAGCCTGTGGCCACAACGAAACACCATAAGAGGGGGCGAAACGGGGGACCAACTTTCTGTATCTCTCTCTCTCTCTGTTTCTCTCTTTCTTTCTCTTTCTCTTCTCTCTCTTTCACTTTTTCTCTTTCTCTCTCTCACACACTTTCACTCTCTCTCTCTCTTTTTCTCTCTTTTCTCTATTTTTCTCTGTCTCTATCCCTTCCTCCCTATCTCTCTCTCTCTCTCTCTCTCTCTCTCTCTCTCTCTTTCTCTCTCTCTCTCTATGTCTCTCTGTCTCTCTCTACCGCTATAGCTATCAACTATGGACATTACAAATCGTCTATGGTTTGGAAAAGTTGGTTCTAATAGATACGAACCTTCCATGCAAAAGACACACAAGATAAGCTTTGCTGCTCTGCAGAACTTGCAGACTGACAACTATAAAATGTGTGGATGTCCATACGCAAAATGCATGTGAGCCCGTGTGAACGTGTTCAGTCGGCAGGGTATTACACATGTGACCGTGTACATGTGTGTGTGTGGGTGTGAGTTTCTGTGTGCGTATCATATTTATGAATGTGATGTATATACATGTTTGTGACTGTGAACGGTGTGTATGTGTTTGTGTGTGAGTGTGTAAACGTGTGAGTGTGTGAGTACACCAGTGGGTGAATGTGTGATTCTATAATTGTGTGTATGTGTGTAAGTGTGTATTCATTACGTGTTTCATGTTGATTTTTCATTATTTGTAGTTTATCCATCCAACTAAACTAAAGCCGGTGATTATCAGCCCTTATCATATGTCTTCTGATAAAGGTTATGTTTTTGGGTGGTAACTGTGAACACGTGCTGGATGCAGCAGGTACGTAAGCACCAGAGACCCTGACCATTTGATCGCGTTAACAGAATTGTGTTTTCTGCCTTAGCGATGGGCGTTGGCCGCCACCGCTAAACTAGAGAACAGTTTGGTTAACCAGCGATGGTTTCGGTAATCTAAGGGGTGTAGGGAAAGGATAGAGAGAGAGAGAGAGAGAGAGAGAGAGAGAGGGAGGGAGAGAGAGAGAGAGAGAGAGAGAGAGAGAGAAACAGAGAGACAGAGACAGAGAGAGAGACAAAGAGAGAGAGACAAAGAGAGAGAGACAGAGAGAGAGAGAGGGAGAGAGAGAGGGAGAGAAAGAAAGAAAGAGAGAGAGAGAGAGAGAGAGAGAGAGAGAGAGAGAGAGACAGAGACACAGAGAGACAGAGAGACAGAGAGACAGAGAGACAGAGAGACAGACAGACAGACAGACAGACAGGCAGAGACAGAGAGAGAAACAAAGAGAGAGAAAGAGAGAGAGACAGAGAGACAGAGAGACAGAGAGACAGACAGAGAGACAGAGACAGAGAGAGAAACAAAGAGAGAGAAAGAGAGAGGGAGAGAGAGAGAGAGAAAAGAAAAATCTATTGTGACTATGGTAACATTTGCAGCTTTCGTATCTTCGATTGTGTGTGTTCCGTGCCTTGGTCCCATTGGCCTTCAGGTCAAACGAGATAGACATACGAAGATGATTAAGGAACCAACGATCAATTTTTTCCGGGATCTTTATTTTGTTTATTTTATTTTGTGTACGTGTAATAAACATTTTATATTTTATTTACATTACATTTCGTATGTTAAGTACTTTATAGATTTTTAAAGCTCAGATTTAAAGTCTTTGTGACGCATTTGGGTGCGACGGCACCTGATACAAGCCTTATCAAGCCTTCGTAATCGGGGGTTATACTCTTTTTTAGTTACCAAGGGGGACTCAGTGGTTCAAAAATCAATTATTTTATCCAAGGACAAGGAAAAATTCAAACGTTTTTATTAATATACATGCTAATCTGTCTCTTTGTGCGACGACGGAATTTGTGATTCGGCGGCGAACACGGAGTTTATGACTATGCTAAAAGAAGCAATAGAATTGAAGGGTGTCGGAATGGGAAAGTCTTTTTTTAATAAATTGGGGAGATACCCTAGAGTTTGATTTTAATCTCCAACTAATACAAGAAGTAATACAAACTATAAAATGGTCCCGATTGGTTCCCAGCCGTTCGAGGTGAGAACTACTATATTCAATAGGACGTTATCCAGCCGTGATACGAACTAAAAATGTTATGTTTAAGCAAGCGGCTGACAAAAGCAAAATATTTGCAGCTCTGAGGGATCGAACCAGTGACCTCCACCTTATGAAGCGATGCCGTTGGCGCTGCGCCATCAAAACACTCTTTGAAAGACTTGCCGCGGCCTTATAAGACAAGGCGCGTCGCCACTTCAGGCTATTCATGCCAGATATTCGATTACAGTATAATTATTTTAATCCCATACAACGGATAAATCGTTTAATGTTAACATTTTTTGTTTTAAATTTTCAAATTCTGAATAGAGGAAACAGAACACAATGTTTTCCCCATTTATGAAAGAGCTACAAAGTGATTGTCTAGAAAAAACAATCGGCGTTTGAGTCAGATGCGGAAATGATTGCCTGTCTGTATAAGGTCTCACGAGTCGGGCTTTAAAATTACGAAACCTCTTTATTTTTTTCTGCCTTTGTGAAAAAAGACTAGATCGCAGTCCCAGGATTCCGAAAAATACCTCTTTTACCCATTTTGGATCAAATGAACCGATTTAGGAGCGTTTGAAATTTTGTGGAAATTGTAGTTTGAATTGCCGCCCAAAAAATACGCCTTTGCCCATTTTGGATCAAAATGAACAGACTTAAAAGCGGTTGACTTTGGGAAATTGTAGTTTGAATTGCCGCCAACTCTGCGTCTCTCCATTTCCCACACTCTCTCGCCCACTCTAACCGTGTTTTCGTGCGGCAATTGCAAGACTCGGCCGTGGAAACGCGCCCCTTTTACAGTCCAAATCATATAAAAGAGGTATTTTCAGAATCGTGGAAACGACAACGATTCAATGAAACAATTGTAAAAAAGACTTTGAAAAATCAATTTGACGAGGCCCATCCCCTTTAAACCCCATTTTTCTCTTTATTTTGTATTACAGGGTGGTCTTTAACCACCTGTGCATTATAGTGTAATCAGCAGCCTTTATCATTAAATTTCCGGCCATAACTTGGCCAAAGCATCCTTTGATTCCTAGTCGTAGACTGCGTACAGTGGAGACAATTATAGACCACACATCCTAATTCGCAACCCAAATCACAAACTTAGAGCGTGGTTGGTTCAATGGTTTCAAGTTCCAGCATGTGAAGGCCACGTGCAATTACGCAGTTTCCGACGGATTGGCAGGGGCTACTATCAATGGTGGCTAAAGTATACTTTGATTTTAGCGATTTTGGGAATTTAAAGGGACCTTTTTTGTCTTTATCACAAAATGAAGAGCTTGAAAAATTATTCAAAAAAAAATAACACATTGGGTTTTAACGGAGTCGTTTTGTAGAAATCTGAATTCGAAATGCCATTTTAAGCTATTCCAGGCAATATGCAAATGTGGATAACCGGCATTTTAACGAACAACGTGCACGGTGTTTACGCGCGATTTTCACACCCGTACGAGATTGGCGGCCACGGCAAGGTCCCTTTCTCTTTTCATACACTTTACGATTTTTGTTTTTTTTCTATTTTTGGTTGTCATGTTTGAATTTTCAATGTTCCCGCCTGAAAAGACACAGAACACCCTGAATATAGTTTTTTTTAACCACAGCTCCGAGATTCGCACCCGTACGAAATCGGCGAGTCGGCTGAGCTACCTGCAACTGTATTGGTTTTTTATTGGTGCAAACACGAGATTGACATTATTGATAAACTGCTTACGAAGGCAGCCAGACTGAGAAAAAACATTGCTTGGTAAGTCAAAGATAAAAGCAACAAGGAAGCTGTAAAATGTGGAAATGTCAATCAAAGGAACGTTACACACTGTTTTTGGAAAGTCGGAACGGTAGGGAACTCGAGAGAGAGAGAGAGAGAAAGAGAAGCAGAGAAAGAGAGAAAGAGAAAGAGTGAGTGAGAGAGCGAGAGAGAGAGAGTGTGAGAGAAAGAAAGAAAGAAAGAAATAAAGAAAGAAAGAAAGAGAGAGAGAAAGAAAAGAGAAAGAAATAGAGAGAAAAGGTTGATCATTTATAATATCTTATTCACAATGACCAAAAACCCTGTTTACCGTCATCTTTACAAAATTATACACTCCGATACCCTCACATGCCTAATTCCCATTGAATGTCTAAATGTAAGAATTTCTGCATGGAAATGCGATTTTCAAAAATTACGCAATTTTTCCTGTTTCTCAATTCTTCTGTCAATGTTACTCATTTGCTATCAAAGTCCCTCGCCATTCTATGGTTGAGGTCCTGTTAAGCAACTTCCGCCTACTCACCGCAACCAAAAACAATTTTACGTAGTTTGTTGATAATTTACCGTCAATCCAAATGTTTACATTGTCAGGTGGAAAAAACCAGAAGTTGTTTACTGTTATTCACTGCCTGAAAGTGAGCATACTATACAAACAAGTGATTGTAATGGTATTTTACTGGGGGGGGGGGGGGATCTGAATGTGAGTGTGTATGTGTACAAGTGTGTGCGTGTGCACGTGCAAAACTGTGTATATGTATGGACGTGTGTGTATGTACTAGATAGTACAAAAAGATTCTGTACATTTGTGTAGGTGTGTGAGTGTGTATGTGTGCGTGTGCGAACATGTGTATAATTATGTATTTGTGTGTGAGCGTGTGAGCGTGTGAATGTGTGTACGTGTAACTGTGGGCTTGTGATTATATAGTCTGTATGAGTTTTTCTCATTGTGTGTGAGCGTGTGAAGAAGTGCTGGCGTGTATGTGTTGATTTGTTCGTGTGTACGTGTGTGCGTGTATGTGTAAGCCTGTGATTCAATTTGTATATAGGTGTAGGTCTGAACGTGTTGATTTGTGCGGTGCATGGGTGTGAGGTTGTGCGTGTGGATGTGTGTAAATGTGTGTACGTTTGCATCGGTGTGTGAGGACGTGTATGTATGTGTATACACATGCATACCCTCACACACGGATACATGTATGAACGTGTGTTCAAGTGTGAATATGGGAATGCGTACCTGTGCAAATGTGTGCGCGTGTGAATGTGACTGTTTACGTCTGTGTATGTGTGCGTGTGATAATTTATAAATATGTGTATGTGAGAGTGATAATGTGTGTGCTCGTGTGAATGTATACTTGTGTCAATGTGTGCGTGTGTGAATGTCTATACAAACTCTACTTATAAATAATTTTTTCTTGCAGTTTGAGCAAGCAAATAGCCTAGGCTAGACGCCAATTTGTACCACAAACAACTCCAAACCATGTCTTCAAGGGATAATCCTCCATTGTCATACACATCACCCATTCCCCGTACTCCCTGTGATTCGTCCCAGGTGCTTCTGAAATTACTGTTTACCTGGCTCCACCGGAAACACAACAGAAGGAGTCTCGCCAATGTCGTTCACCAACTCGCCAGTAATCCTCGCCTCTCTGAAGGTCTTCAGTTTCTTCGTCGGGTTGGCTAACTTGGTCTGGATTTTTGCGATTTGGAAGAAGACCTCTCATTCTGTGGTCAAGTACCGCTTCTTCCTATTTCAGATAGCGGTATGTTTCATAAAAATTGAAAATGAAAAATTTTATTTTTAAAAAAATATGATTTTCAGTTATGTGACTTCTGCTTCTACCTGTCAGCCGCTTGGTTCTACGAACCTGACATGCTCCTACCTCTCCCTTGTGCAGAAGCAACAGGTCTTTTACGAATTGTTGGCTCCAAAGCGGCCATTATTGGGGTAAGGTCTTAATGTTAAAGGAACCGTTAAGGACCTCTTTGCGGCTTTTATTCACCTAGGGTGCTTATTCCTACATGCGGCGAGGCTACCCCGCCGAGGCAGCTGATCTCTTACGGGTGTGAAACTCGCCGCTCTGCCATGCCAGACAACCAGAGTTTTCTGCGTCTTTTCAGGCGGGAACTCGAAAGTGTTTTAAAATGTGATAAAGTCAAAACAGGCTCCTGACGGTCCCTTTAAAGCAGTTTTTCAGTTACAATGAGCCGACTGTTAGCTCTGTTGAGTTTTCCTTGGAGAATAACCTTCATAAATGCTATTTTTCAGCTAATATCCACCACTTTCTTTGGAGCCATGTCGTTGGTTTCTATTGACTATTGCGCAGCGGCTCGGGTTTACGTGTTCTATAACAAGTACAAACCATTGAAGAGGATCAGCTTCGGATGGAGGTAACTCATTTACTTTGGACGTGAATCAGTGTGCACGTGATCTGTGATTCATTCACCGTGATCGTGTCACAGCTTACTCGTGTAAAAGTGCGATCGTGTACCAAGTAACGGTTTTAAAACGCCTTGATCCTGACGAAGTCTATTCGCGTAGACGTGTGAATGTGTCACTGTTTGTGAGTGAGACAATTGTTTCCTGATCTATCGACCGTGTGGTCGTGTTACAGTGTGTCCTTTACAACTTCCACTTGTTAATTACACATTTGCTGCAAATTTACAACAAAAACCTGTGACCCTGTAAGTGTTGTGACCATTTTGCTTTTTGATCGTCCAACTGTGTAATCTGCCGCTCAAGTTGATCGTTTTACCGCTTTACTGTGTAAAAAAAGATTTGCCACCAGCAGGGGTCGAACCTGCGACCTAGGGCTTATTAGACCCACGCTCTAACCGACTGAGCTATGGCGGCACATGGATACTGGCACATGATGCAGCCTTATCATAATGCGGCGCGCCCGTAGCTATGGGGTCCTGGCAGATAACTCACGGAAATCAGCAGATAATCTGGCAGTTTGCACGTGTGACCGTGTTGCCGTGAAGTTTGTCCGTGTGAATGTGTACTTGTGAAAAGGGTGGTGTGAAAATAAAGCCGTGTTAGATCTTAACCCTATCGTTCCCAAATGTCAATAAGTTCACATGCTGACCTTGACTTTTTGCCCATGTGGCTTTGTGATCGTGTGACCGTGAAACCGTGACATTAGGCTATAGACACTGTTCAGAGGTGCCATCTACTACCTCATCTGGTACGGTATGATCCTGGCTTACGTAGCCGCACCAATCCTAGTCAAATCATACACCAAAGAAGAGATTCTGGATTACTGGATCCAACACAATATTCATCAAGAATTTTTGAATCTAATCAGGCCTGATGCAAAACTAGTTTGTTTCAAGATGGAGGACATGAATCTACTCCCCCTTGGTATTTACAGTTCACCCAAGAGGTTTTAATAAGTTCTTTCAGTGATTTGCATTATCGGTGGATTGGCTTCTATAGAAATCGTCAATCTTGTATGTGCGGCGGCTGTGAGGAAGAAGCTAAGGTCACTTAGGGCTTCCATGTCGGCCGAGACCTATAAGCTGCATCAGAATTTCACCTGGATGTTGGTGGGACAGGTAGGTAGGCTGTGTGAACGTGTAGCCGTGTGACTACCTGAACGTGTAACCGTGTGAAAGTGTAAATGCGCAACCCTGTAGGTACCCTGAAACTGTAACCTAGTGGTTATTTGAACGTGACACTGTGTGTCTCTTTGATCATTAGCCATCCTCGGGTGATAGTGTGATTGTGTGATTAGGCCGTCAAGTCGTGCGACCGTGTATCTGTGAGCCCGTGTCAAACAATTTAAAGCACAACATGCAACCGTGTGATAGTACGATTGTGTAAATGTGTGGTTGTGTAATTGTATCAATGTGTAATTGTACCAACATGTGACCGTGTACCGTGCGACCGTGTGATTGACTGGCAGTGTATCCGTGTTTATGTGAGCCCGTGTAAAAAGACTTCTAAAGCGCCTAACTTGCAACCCTGTTTGTGTAGAAGTGTGGCCGTGTGACTGTATTAGCGTGTGACATGTACCGTGTGCCCGTGTGATTTTCTAGTCGTGAAGCCGTGTGTGATTGATCTGTTGATGGAAATTCTCACTGTTTCACTGTTAAAGCGAAAATGTTGCACTACCTGGTAACTGTATGAATGTGAAACAGTGTCTTTATGTAAATTTGTGAACCGTGTGTCCGTGTAGCTGTGAAACAATAAGAGTGCCTAAACACCTCATTTGACTGTCTAACAATGTAACCGTGAATGATTTTGACAGTGTATGCGAATGATTGTGAAGCAATGAGAGTAAACCACAATTCGTGTCAAGGTGTGAACGTATGAACGTGTGGCAGTGTGTAAACCCGCCAAACGTAATTTATTTTCAGGCCACCGTCCCCTGCATCTGCGTCTCCGTGCCTGTCTGTATTTTCTTAGTGACTGTTGTTTACGATTGCCCACTCTTCTACGAATATTTCGAATACTCCTTTGCGATATCAATAGTTGGCTATCCTTTGGTAAACAGCCTCCTCTCCTTCATACTCATGAAACCATACCGCCAATTCATTTTGTCATACATGACGTGTAAAAAAGAGGAAGAACAGCTACAGTCGGTTGTTTCTGTGTTTAAGTGATAATAAAGTTCTGCGTCTCTGTTTCTGTCTCTCTCTCTCTCTGTATCTCCCTCTCTCTCTCTCTTTCTTTTTCTCTGTCTCTCTCTGTCTCTCTCCCTTTCTCTCTTTCTCTCTCTCTCTATCTCAATCTCTCTCTCTCTCTCTCTATGTCTCTGTCTCTTTCTGTATCTCTCTCTCTCTTTTTCTCTGTATCTCCCTCTCCTTCTCTCTCTTTCTTTCTCTTCCTCTCTCTCGTTTCTCTCTTTCTCTCTTTTTCTCTTTCTCTCTTTTTCGCTTTCTCTCTTTCTCTCCTTCTCTATCTCTCTCTCTCTCGCTCTCTCTCTCTCTAAAAAGCTCAAATCCTTTATGAATGTTGCGTACTACTTCTATGAGAATGCACAACACTTTTCGCCGGAGAGATGAAAATGGAGACGGTGCTATTCTTATTCAGCCGGCTTCTGTCAAACAAAGACTTTCGTATTTTCTTGTTAACAAGTATAATTACCCAAGGTAGAGGTAGAAAGCAGATATCGGCAACATAAGCTAAAAATACAACTTACTTAATTTTATCGAAATTGGCTTACCTCTGTTTTGCACTGCTGTATTTATAGCTAGATCGTCTTTGAGAATGAATCTTGCGTAGTAGAGGTTTATCTGAATAATAGTTTTGTAAAAAGCGGGCAGATTAGGCGTACAAACGTAATTTGTCATCGTATTGCCTTTCAAAGGTTGCGTAAACAGCGGGCAAACTCATTGTTACAATAAGAGATATTTTGTAAACAGCGGACAGTTTAGCGAAAACTTTGTAAATACCGGGTATGTAATCCGTAAAAATTGTAATTTTCTTGTTTTCAGTGATTTATGAACCAAAAAAAACTATTTTCCGAAAAATTGATTGGAATATAATAAAATTACCTGGTAAAGTGCGAAAACAAGAGAAGAAACACACATCCAAGTGGCTACCAGAAACACCCTCATCTGGACTTTTTTGTCATTATGCATTCGCAAAAACAAGATTCTTGATGTCGACAAAATCGTACAGAAACCGATAAATATGCAGGAAACTGCACCACAAATTGAGTTCATCAAGGGCATTGTCATCTGGAAAAAGGTTTTGGATTTTACGTCTGGCATGTATTCTGTTTACGCGCGGGTAAAAGCGAACCCCCAGCGCGATTCAAACCCAGACGAAATCGGCATTTGGGCGGGTCATTAGGAAATTAGGAATTTGGGTACCCCCTGAATTTAGCTTCACTTACAAAGTCGATTTCTGGCCAGAAGTGATAAACCTTGATGTAGATATTACCATTTGGCATTGGAATCAGCATCATAAGACCGACAATGACGTGGAAACAGCAAAATGTTGGAACGATGATTGTGAAAGCAGTGACACAGTGACGGAATTTAACCCATCTCTGGAAAGGGAATGTGTGCTTGTGAACGCGTGTGCGTGTGTATGCGCTTGTGTATCTGTGTGAGATAGTGTGTGAGTATAAGTATGTGATCACGTTTAACATAATGACACGAGTATATACAGACGCTTGACCTTGTGTGAACATGATGATGTTAATTGATTTCGCCAGTTTGTGTAAATGTGAATGTGTATTACACGAAAGCTGCTTGTGAACAAGTTAATGTGTGTGATTTGATCAAGTACACCATGTGAACTTGTCATCTGACCATGTGATCATGTTAACCTCACGTTCACAGAGACACGTGAACACGTGAACGTGTGAGAAGCAAACAGTGTGTGTGTGTGTGTGTGTATGTGTGTGTATGTGTTTGTGCGTGTGAATATTTAGTCATCAACTCACATTCTCAACGTTTAATGGATCAAAGACAGCCGTCAGTTGATGCAAAGCAATGGCAATTGAGCAGCAAAAGTTTCCAATTGGAAAGAAGTTATAGATGAAATAAGGAACCGACATATAATAAGTACTATTCAAAGTCATAAGAGAAGGACAAACTGGGGCAAAGCCAAAAACACGACTCAGGACGAAATCGCAAATCCAGCACATAATGTTCTGAAAAGTCAAAATTTAGGGTGAAAAAGGTTTCTTAAAGTGGAACTTTTGTTAAGAACTAAACTTAAATAAACTTAAACTTTTCACGGTATCGTATGTAGTTTGTGCATTAGAGCGCGTTTACTTAGCTTTTGTTGGCGATCTTTCCTAATTCCCGTTTTTAAGTGGTGTGTAGTTGTAAGTAGTAATTTTGTTCATTTAGAAACGGACATGATCTGAGGGCGACCTGCACTTCGAGCTTTTACGTAATTTTTTTGCTGGTTGTACCCTAGCTGAATAACTTACATAAATACAACTGAGGGTGAAAAAGTGAACTACAGTTGCTGAAAACAGGTGTTTGCTAGCTCTCATGGTTGCCAGAACTAGATAGTACAAAACGAGGCTGGGAACAGCGTAGACCAAACAGATGAACTTGGAGAGAGCCAGGAGAACCACATCTCCTGGGGCCATACAGACGAATTCGTTTGGTGAAGGAGTAGCCATTGATCTGCACTATTGAACTAGAGAGAGAGAGAGAGAAAGAGAGAAAGAGGGAGAGAGAGAGAGAGAGAGAAAGGGGGGGGGAGAGAGAAGGAGAGAGGGAGAGAAAGAGAGAAAGAGAGAGAGACAAATCAGTTTTTCCGCTGGTTGAATGTGATAGAGTCAATCAAATTACTACAGCCAGCCGTAATCAGATCGTAATGGGAATGTTTCCTGGTGTCATACCGAGAAAATGACTGAAAGCCGTAATTCGGGATCAAAATAAGAACAAATTAGTAGATTAAAACAAGAACAAAACATATATTGTTTCCTATTTCATTTCAAGATGTCAATTAGTGGAATCAGAAAAAAGAACAAACAATTAGAACCGTTTGCTTTTTGAAATGAAATGTTTGCTGTTTTCAGATTTGTTTTCAAAGTTTTATGACAATCGCAAACGTCCAAAAACCTAAAACCAAAGCAGACCTATATTTATGTCACGTACTATATAGTATAAGGGTTAATCAAATATATCAAATAGGTTGGCGGGATTTCAATTTGTTATAGTGAACTGAACTGGTAAAAACAGTTTAGCGTGTGTGGGAGAGTGGAAAATAGGGAGAAATGAGAGAGAGAGAGAGAGAGAGAGAGAGGGAGGGGGAGAGAGAGAGAGAGAGAGAGGGAGGGAGAGAGAGAGAGAGAGAGAGAGATAGAGACAGAGAATATGCATGGGTCACCCTGTTCATTGTACTTAAAAGTGTTATTCTTTCTCTTAGCGTGGGAATATGATTACATAGTTCGATGACTTGTCGGGTACTTGATAATGATTTGTCTTTCTAAATCAAGGCTTGTTAGTATAGTTTAACCTATGGTTTTTAAAGGGGAAGCACCTGGTAAAATTGATTTTTCAAAATCTCTTAACAATTATTTGATTAAATAGATATCATTGCCACGATTCTGAAACATACCCCATTTATACTCCTCGCCCGTCGAGCTTGGAATGAGATTAAACTAACCTGCACATCTAACTAGCAAGATAGCAGGAGACGCACAATGAGGAGACGCAGAGTACATTAGCATAACCATGGCCATTTTCAATTGACAAGCTCGATGGGCGAGGGGTATATATGATTTGGACTGCAAAAGGGGCGCGTTTACACGGCCGTTTTACGCGTTTGCCGCACGAAAACACGGCTAGAGTGGGCGAGAGAGTGTGGGAAATGGAGAGACGCAGAGATGGCGGCAATTCAAATGACAATTTCCCGAAAATTTTTAGTATAACCAAGTTATTTTTCATTATTGCGGTTGGATCATTTGTTTGTCAGCGAAAAAAGTGGGGAGGGGAAGAAAAAATGAGTTTTTCACAGAAAATGAGCCAAGCAAAATATATAAACCGCGAGGGAGAGTTCTTTGTATGTGGTGATTACAAAAACAGTTTGGAACCTGTGTGAGAAATACCGGTGAACCGTGAGAATTTTCTTTCAATTTGGGCGTGGGCAGTGGTAGTGTGGGAATCTTATCATAAAAAGTGGGAAGATACTCTCCCTCTCTCTCACTCACTATTTATCTCTGTTTAACTCTCTCTCTTTCTCTTTCTCTTTCTCTTTTTCTCTCTCGTTATCTCTGCCTCTCTCTCTTAGTTTCTGTAGATTTCTGTAACTATCTCTCTCTCTTTCTCTCTATCTCTCTTTTCTCTGACTGTACAATCAACCATTTCTCGGAAATCAGCTGTGAACGGTACAATTGCTGTGCAATAAGGAAGGTAATTGCCTAGTCATCCATCTACCTGACATTGTTGTGGGCAACAAAGCAGCTGATGAAACAAATCGGTTACGGTAGATTTGCCTTTAATTGTTGTCTACGCCTTGCAAAGAAGAAAAACTCGATTCGGGCAGCAAAGTTTCCTCCAAGGCACAAAACATGAACTCGGTTAAAAATGGAGGTATACAAATGTGTGAGAGAGAGCGAGAGAGAAAGATAAATATAGAGAGAGGGAGAGAGAGAGAAAGATAGAGAGATAAATAGAAAGAGAGATACATATATAGAGAGAGAGAAAGATAGAGAGATAAATAGAGAGAGAGGGAGAGAGAGTGAAAAATAGAGAGATAAATATAGAGAGAGGGAGAGAGAGAGAGATTTGTATGTTTCTTCGTTTTTCAAAAATCAAACATTGCTGATTAGTTTTTGTCCACAAGGGTCGTTTTACATGCTCGTTTGCTGATTTTGTATTTTTTTTAAAATGAAAAACAATACCAAAAACCAATTTCTCAGGGTACTTTCCACATTTTCTGAAAACAAAGTGTACCACAGCAATCAGGTTCAGCTTGAATTATGAAAGGACGTGAATATGTACGCAAAATTTCCCTAGAGTACAAAAAATCAGCTCTGTAATTTGGGAGTGAGAAATGTCTATGATTTGGTTAATAAGCCGTTGGGTAAAAGTAAAAATAAGCCTTGTTTTTGTGTAATTTTTAAATAATTACGGAAAAAATGAATATATAATGATAGAGAAGAATAATTATTCTACATCAATTACTGGGAAGTGAAAGAAAACAGCAAAGTTCATACAAAAGCGGGGTTGTATTCTAAAAAATAGTTCAGCAGTAGGCCGCTTGGCGGCTTTATGCGGCCGAAGTCTTTCTAGACTAGAAAATTCGAGATCATTGGTTTCAGACTAGATACCACGGGGAAACTTTGCTTTCTGGCTGAACAGACGCTAATTTGACGACGAATTGAGACTGTTTTGAACAACAAGGAAGTTCCTTTGGGAAAATAGGCGTAAACAAAAATATAAATTTTATTACCCAGTCAGACCACACAAAAGAAATCGATACCAACAAACTGATTGGAGTAATAAATCGATTTGATAAAACAGATTCAAAGGGCAGCAATGTCGCATAAATGGGTGACATTTTAAATTTGAAAAGTGCGACTTTTGGGTTTGTAAATATTAAAAAAAACTAAAACCTACACTTTTTGCCATTTTCCAGCAATTACTACCTCGACGAGACAACAACAATAACTAAACCATCAACATACGATCAAAGTTTACCTTTGGGTCTAATAACATTGTAAGTTTCAGCCCTTCAAGTTACATTTGCAGCTCAGGAGAGCCTTGTGAAAAGACTTCGAAAACGTGTAATATTTTTTTCAAATGTATTTTTTTCAAAAACAAATAACATATGATGAAATTTTTTTGGCCATTAGAAACCACAAAAAGCATGGCCCTCGTTTTGGCACGAGTTTTTTAGAACAAGGACAAAAAAGTTGAATTTCAAAATTGACATTACATGAAAGAATTAAAAGAATTAAAAAGATAGTCCATCCTGCAGTTGAAACTCTTGATTGCTTTCAAAAATATTTGGCAAAAATCATATTTTGTAATTTGGAGTGGCTCGCGTTCATTCTACATCCGTTTTTATACAGGAAAGTGATTTTTGCGAGTTTTAGAAGAGGTTTCGAAACCGACGAAATTGATTTTAATTAATCACTCGGTCATTCCCATTTAGTTTCGAATTTATAATACAATTGTGCACTTTTGCCACTATAATAGGCTGATCGTTAGTCTAAAACGTTGCAATGTGCTCTAATTAGGTGTGACACAATTCTAAATTTAGAGTTGGCGGATTTACGTGGTCTTGCGTACAGTGCGTTGTGACGCGCACCAACTGAAACTGAGCTGAACCTCTGGGGTTCAATTCTAAACGGTGATTATGCATAGATTTTTGATAAATTCATTTTAAAGGGGAAGGAACGCGTAAAAATAATTTTTCTGATTTTCTGACAAAAGTCTAGACCTCATTCCCTGGATTCCGAAAAATACCTCTTTTAACCACTTTGGATCAAAATGAACCGATTTAGGAGCGCTTGAAATTTTGGGAAATCTGTCATTTGAATTCCCGCCAACTCTGGGTTTCCTCATTTCCCACACTCTCTCGTCCACTCTAGCCGTATTTCCGTGCGGCAAACGCGTAAACCGGCCGTGTAAACGCGCTATATTGCAACGATATCTGTTGATTGTAACGAGACTTTTAAAATTCAGTTTTACGAGCTTTTTACGAGAAAATCAATTTGTTTGACCAGATCCACAATCAAATTTAAGCTCATGGATGTCTTCAAAAAGTATATCTCAAAAAATCATATCTCAGAAATCCTTCCAGTATAACCTTAGCAATCGTGTCCAAATAAAGGTTTGAACTTGTTCAACTGAACATTTGAATGAAGTTTGCTCGGGGCCTTTCCCCGCGTGGCCGGCTGTTTTGCGGACATCCAGGCGACACCGATGCGCGCAAGTTCTGCTCCGCTGTAAAACGCCCGCGGCTAACATCGATTGCGTCGGGTAGATCACGCGCCACGAATGACCCCTTACTTCTCAATTCTTGGGAACATCAATCAAGTTACTATATTCTACACTATTTTTTATTCAAAACTACACCATTGTTACTTAAACTTGGCTTATTTGCCTAAGCTCTCTCTCTCTCTCTCTCTCTCTCTCTCTCTCTCTCTCTCTCTCTCTCTCTCTCTCGCTCTCTTGTCTTTCTATTTTACAGAAAAAAGTAAAACAAATGTTAAACAGAAGAAATTGTGATTTAAAGATTGTTTTCGCACTTGTCAAATTAGGCCTCCCAAACATGAACGTTCGTTTATTGCGTTTCCTATTGACGTCAGACTATCACAACATTCTTTAATGAAAACAATCTTTAATCTTCTGATTTAGAGAGCACTTTAAGTTTTCCTCTTGACTGAATATCATATGTAATGTTTAAAAAAACACGTATTCTAGAAATCCATAGATGAAAAAGCAGATTTTCACTTAATCGACTTCAAAATATCGGGTTCGCCGATATTTTTAAGTCTAATTACTTTTTTAAAGTGCATATACTACTTTTATTCTCTTAAAAATGTATACAGTTTTTTTAAATAATTTTTTCACCTTTTCTGTAAAATTTCATGAAAGATTTTAAGTCTGAATTTCGAAGATTATATTTTTTAAGCTTTAAAATTTGAAACTTATAAATCACTGATAAAATTTTTAATAAATTTCTAAAGCTCTTTATTTTATTAATATTACATTTTATTTAGATTTTTTCGACTTAAATTTTCATACTTTCTAAATTTCCACCTTTTCGAAAGTAATTTAGTTTTTTTTTATTATCACCTGTTTCGCCATATTGCCATCAAGGTGCTTAACATAAATAGAATAAAATGCACTTTTTCAACTTATGATTGATGTTTTACTTAAAATGAACTTTTAAAAAATTTAAACCAGTTTCTATGAAAATTTTAACTTTGCTTTTTTTGTTTTTTGTCCAAAGTAGGCTTCATTAAGAGTTCTTGAAACTTTTAAAAACTGCGCAAGTTCTGATTGCCCTTGGATAGATTAGCTGTTTTTGTCTCCGATGTAATGAGAACAGGTGGTACGAACATTTCCACTAAATTGCATATTGAAAATATAGGGCACCGACAGGAATCGAACCCTAGTCGTAATTCTCCCTGCCGCACGAAAACACTGCCAGAGTGGGCGAGGGAGTATGGGAAATGGAGATACGCAGAGTTGGCGGCAATTCAAACTACAATTTCCCCAAATTTTCAAGCGCTTCTAAATCGGCTGATTTTGATCCAAAATGGGTAAAAGAGGCTTTTTCGGACTTCTGTGAATCTAAGGTTTTATCACAAATAAGAAAAAAAACTAATTTTCATGCGTATCTTTCCCTTTATTCAGAACATTTATTAGCAATTTTTAAGAAACTTCATTTAATATTAGCAATTTATCTCCACCATTTCTTCTTTCTTCGTGTTACCAACACTCACTCCTGGTTTTCTACTGGTTGTTTGTGTCTTATCAGCCCAAGTCGTGGTTGGGGTACTATTCTTCTTCAAAATGCCCCTCACAGACCACCAAATGACGATGGCCTTCAGAAGAGGGATGCCTTGCGGAATCAGATCTCCGGTCTGAAATTTGCTTTTTACATTTTTTGACGTTTACAAAAACTCACTATAGTTTCTACAATCCATGGCCATATTCCCTCACCGTTTATTATCCAAGATACATAGGATGAGATTATATTATTCCATAAGTATGTCATAGAATAGACGAAACATAACGATGACTGAAGATATTTTGAGAGAGCGTGGGTGTGTGTGTGTGTGTGTGTGTGTGTGTGTGTGGGTGTGTGTGTGTGAGAGAGAGAGAGAGAGAGAGAAAGAAACATACCTGAATGAACAGCGCTTTGGTCATTTTTCGATATCCCTTGGCTGTAGTTGAGCTGACTGAATCCGGTCGGCTCTTTCGAACCTTTAAGTAGAAAATGATTGATAAAATATACTGAAATATTTTCAAAACCACTCCAAAATATAAAAATAAATCATTAAACTGTAAGAACTTAATATTCGTTAAGCTACCCAAACTTACAATTAAGAACAATTCATAGGTCGGCTGGAAATTCATACGGTAGAGATTTATGAAACAGAATGAGATTTCTAGAAAGATATAGATAATCAAACTTATTGTGAGAAATATATTGAAGCGTCTTGTTCTAAAAGCAACATTTAAAATGAGTCACTCACTCACTCACTCACACATTCACAGACACGCTCTCACACACACGCAGACACATATACACCATCACACGCACACATACAAACAAGTGTACACATGCTCAGTTGCATACACAGATTCATACACACATACACACATGTGCACTTGCACACAGACACCTATACTCACACGTGCACGCACGATCACAACACACATAGATTCACACGAACACACTCACACAGACATATAAACATTTACGCTCATACACATATACACGGACACACACTCACACACTCACTCACACACTCACACACATGCTCACTCACTTACTCAAGCACTGTTAACTTACGATATAAAAATATGCGCCCAATAGGCAGAAGTACAAAGAACTCCAGCGAACGAAAGTTCAGTCAATAAAAATTCCACAGACATCATTCGAAATTGTAGAAGCATCATCTTCAAACTAAAATTTAGAGATTTTAAAAAACTTACCAGATAATCCGAGAATATGTATAAAAATATCATTAGCCCACTGAAACATGTCAAAATGTCGATGAAACATTGACCCAAGATGAATCTATGATAATTGGTCACTTTAGTTTTGTAAATAATTAGTCGTGAAATTATGTAGATGTTTATAATAAGGGCAATACTATTCGTGGAGAGGAGATAGGCTTGAGAGAACATTCTGAAAACTTCCATGAAAGTGGAATTTTGTCTTTCGAGGAAATTTTATGGGCGGACAGGTGAAGTAGTCTTAATCAGAAACATAAAATGGGTAATTAAGGTGGCTGGACAAAGTGCAATTAGCCTGGAATAGGAAAAAGCGCTGATCACTGAAAATGTACTAACTAAACGTCTAAAAACCAATTTTAAAGGGGAAGGACCTCGTAAAATTTATTTTTCAAAGTCTCTTTACAATTTCTTCATCGAATAGATGTCGTTTCCACGATTCAAAAACATACCCCTTTTATATGATTTGGACTGCAAAAGGGGCGCGTTTACACGGCCGATTTACGCGTTTGCCGCATGGAAACACGGCTAGAGTGGGCGAGAGAGTGTGGGAAATGGGGAGACGCAGAGTTGGCGGCAATTCAAATCCCCAAAATTCCAAGCGCTCCTAAATCGGTTCATTTTTATCCAAAATAGGTAAAAGTGGTATTTTTCGGAATCCTGGGAATGAGATCTAGGATTTTATCACAAAATCAGAAAAAATATTTTTACGAGGTCTTTCCCCTTTAATTAATGGTGATAAATAGCGGAAATAAGATTGTATAGGCATCGAAAGAAACAATCAGGGCCTTTTTGACATTTGAAATTATGTTTTTTTGGAATTCAAATACAGGAATTTGCAGTTTTTACGCATGGCATGCACGGCGTTTATACCCCCCCATCCACTTCCCTCTGCGACGAAAACTTACTTGTACTAAAAATATAGGGGCTTCAAAATTAGTTTTTTTAAATGATTTCTAGTTTTAGAGACCTTGTTTGTGCTTTTATGGAAATTTTCGCCTTGACATGCACTGTGTTTACACGGCGGCTGAAATCTAGGGAGTTTAATTGACATGTGGAGCAAATCAGAGCAACTGTCTCCATTTTAAAAAAAATAAAATTATCCGTATAAAAAATTTACCACAAAACAAAAGAAAAACAAAAAGATTTTGATGTGGCTAATTTCGTTAGTTTAGGAACTTTTGTTTTATTAAGATTTTTAGAGGCTTTTAGACAATTTTAGACACTTTTGAAGTCAACGAATTTATTTTGATTTCCAAATTAACACAATGATGTTTCCGATTTTTTCCAAATAACGATTTTTCCAAATGTTAGACCACCATTTAATCTTGTGGGCTTCGCGAGACAGCTGATTGACCCTAATCATGAATCACACGGCGACCCTGCAGCCACGGTGTTTAAAGTGAGTCACAAACATTCTGCGAACACCTGCTGCACCCAACGCAACAGGGCTCCTACTAGTACTTTTTGTTTGTCTCGCAGCTTTTTTAACCTTAGAAAGGTTTCCGTGTCTTATATTTACTTCCACAGATTTCGTCACGCGAGGCTAGTGACGCTTTCATTTTTATTACCAAAGAAGAAGGCAGAATCGCAGAGGAATTGCATGTGCGTAAGTAAAGTGCAAAAACCGAGAATGGACGCAGAATGCCTATGTTTATTACTTCAGATGATAAAATCTCTAAACCACATAACGAAATCCCACATTTATAAGATTTTACATTTTTCTTATCTTGATCCTCCTTATATTTTTTTATTTTAAAAGTTTAAAAATCAAAATTTCACTTTGAGAATGACTTCGGATGCTGAAACTTCGGAACCTTCAACACCGACAGGTTGGTAAATTTTCCTTCTTTTTTGCAATTTTCCGTTTCAATGGTAATTTCAAAGACCAGAAAAATCAATGCTTTTCATTGGACTATTGACTAGAGAACCACGTCCCCTTGTTTGACCATTTGCTTCCACACCCGTCTGGATATCCGCAAAACGTGCGCTATTTCGTTTGCCGACCTCGGCTGCACAAATTCGGCTATGAAGCCTTTCCGGAGACTTTGTCCGACTGATGGGTTTTTTTTTCACGTGACGTTTATCAGCGGTAGATCAGTTTCTATTTTGTATTGTTTTCATTATAGGATTTATTTTTCAACTTTTCTAGGGTTTGTAACAATCTCTCTCCTTTTTTCTCTTGTTTTCTTTCTTTCTCTGCATATCTCTCTCATTTTATCTCTCTTTTTCTCTCTCATTCCCTCTTTCCCCCTCTACATATCCTATTTAACTCTCTCTCTCTTTCTCTATTTCTCTCTTTTTACTCTATTTCTTTTACTATTTCTCTCTCTCTCATTTCCACTTTCTCTCTATGTCTATCTCGGTTTCTCTATTTATCCATCTCTCTTTATCTCTTACTGTTTTTCTCTTTGATACTTTCTCTCTCTTTTCCTCTTACTCTCTGTTTCTCTCTATCTCTCTCTGTGTGTATCATTCTCTCATTATGTATCTCTTTCTCTCTTACTTTCTCTCTTTCTATACATCTATCTCTCTCATTCTCTATCTCTCTTTATCTCTCTCTGTCTGTTTCTCTTTCTCTTACTATGTCTCTCTCTGTTCTCTTCCTCTCTTTCTGTATTTTACTGTATCACTTTCTCTGTCTATCGCTTTCTCTCTTTTTCTCGGTACGCTTAATTTTTAAACTTGCAATTATAATTTACCTTGAGAACACATTTTTAGGGAAAAATTCCATTTTTTTTATAACTTACCGTATTTTTGCATTATGTTTGCTAACTTTTCTTTTTTAACCACAAAAAACCAAATTGTTCTAAAAACTGCCTTTTAAAATTGTCTTTCAATTTGATAAATTTTCTAGCACACTTCAATAAATATTGACAAAGAAGTGTTTTCTTTATTTGGTAGACCCAATTGTGATAAACAAAACAAGCTATCCCAGCGTGGATTCGAACATTTTTACAAACGAGGACATAACTACATGATCACTTGAAGGGACTTGAAAAACCATCCAAAAATTTGAATAAGGCGGCGCCAGGCATTGGCGCCGCCTTATTGAAATTTTTGGATGGTTTTTTTTAATAAACCCACCGGAAGGGTCCCTTTGGTATTTTAGCTGCCTTTTCCGAGTCCCCTTCTCTAATCCGCCGTAGAAGTCCACAGCTACACAAACTTTTTGAATGTTTTCGCAAAGTGGATTGTTTGAACAACTTTCCGTGCAATATCGGCCAGCAGATCTGCCAACGAGCGTTTGATGATTAGACTTCACACAAAACATTCCTATTCTAATGTTTTTCTAAGTGATTAGCTGTAAAAAACCATGTGTTGGCGTGATCGCGTGTCTCATTTTGTTGCGCAACCACTCGCCACTTCCCTTTTGCGCACTGTTGTTGGCTTAACTTTTAAATTTTAAAAAGAATTGATTTCGCAAAGGAAAATAGTGTTTCACTTACTCACTTACTCACTAACTCACGCGCACTCACGCTCTCACTCCCCTTTTTAATCCTAAAAACCTCTTTCAAAGTCCCAAACTCCCTCGCCTTCTCAAAAACGTTTTCTGGCGACACATGACCTTCCCTTCCCCTAATGACGTCTTTCGTTTACGGCCGGCGCTCCTTTTCGCGTTAGGCAATTTACGGATTACAACTGTAGGCCAACAGACTCCGGCGGACTTCTTTAATCAACAGCGCGGGCCGCCAGATTATCACCTCTGAGACCTTCTTCCGGGCCTTGTTGCCTTACGGGGCGGTGATTAGCGCCTTAGCGGCATACGACAGACAACGGAAACAAAGAGACTGTCAACAGTCAACAGAAAACAGAAACTGCATTGTCCCTTTGTTTTTTGTTAGTTTTTAAGAGTTGATCAGCGTTTCCTTGAAAACATGTATTTCAAGTAAAACCTGATTTATAATAGATCTAGTACTTTTTTTCGGATTCCACTTGCTTGGCGCAGATCTTTGTTTAAAAATATGTTTAAACAATAATATTTTTTATTAATAGCCGGAACTTCTTTTTGTTTTTCCTTCAGTCTGGTCTTGTTTTGACTTTCTCTCACTTATTCATCCTCACGACACGTAGTCTGGTTGCGCAACCACTATGACACGAGAGTATTTGACTGCTTACTTTTTGATCTTTCGATAAACCAATTGTTTTCAATTAGAAATCAACGCTGTTGGTCAGTTAAAGGAGCTCTTTTACAAGCCTGTTTCAAAAGATCATATTTTCGTATAGTTTTATATATATATATATATATATATATATATATATATATATATATATATATATATATATATATATATATATATATATATATATAGGATTTTCATAAAGATAATTGTAAAGCGACCTGAGGAAGGCCTTCGTAAAATTAATTTTTTACAGTTTCTATATTATAATTTTATTGAATATACATAGTTTCCACAATTCCAAAACATACCCATTTTATATGATTTGGACTGCAAAAGAGGCGCATTTTTCTTGCAATTGTCGCACGAAAACACGGCTAGAGTGGGCGAGAGAGTGTGGGGAATGGAGAAACGCAGAGTTGGCGGCAATTCAAAATACAATTTGCCAAAACTTTAAGTGCTCCGAAATCGGTTCATTTTGATCAAAAATGGGAAAATGAGGTATTTTTCAGAACCGTGGGAATGATATTTAGATTTTAAAAACAAATAAGAAAATATATTTTACGCGGTCCTTTTCCTTTAAAGGTTTTGGATGAATTGGTCCCGCCACGATCTACGAGGTCGCAAAAATTGTACCGCGATGGAGCACATTTTGGTCGTTGTGGGTCAAAATGTTCCTTTTTGACCTCCCTTGCTCAGTCCTCAGTAGCCCAAGTTCGCATAAACCCCGAGGCGGTTGTGTTTGCCTCCCATATGGTACTAGTTTATGTCCAAAGAGAGTGCCCCGTCCTGCCGATGGTCAATGTTTTGGCCCCGCGGTGCACACTGTTTACGTCTGCAGTTCAACACGATGGTTCAGGACCACATATGGGTCGAAAGGGCGTTTATCGAACCAGATGATTCAGTTGGAATCAAGAGTCAACACTGCTTCACTTTCCTTCTAACTGACCAGATTCTGCGCCAAAAGCGGTGTTTTGTACATGAAAAACATGAATGAGAGCATGAATCCCATTTTATACCATTTTTCCAATTTGCCAACTTTTTCTGGAAAGTTTGGTTTTTAAATTACAATCAGCTTCCTTTTACATGTTTATTTTCAAGAATTCTCATTTTTTCTCCTTCAGCACAAAAAATATGCAATTTTAATTCATATAATTCTGAAATAAGTTATTTTAAAATGAAACATCAAGATTTTTCCCAAATGGTTCCAAATTCTGTTTTTCTTCTTCTCACGCGTGCGTTTGGTCGGCACGGCCCTTATGGTGTAGTGGTTAGTGAGCTGGCATCACACGCCAACACTTGTTGGTTCGGTTCCCCTTCTAACCCAAAGTTTTTGCCGAATGTTCACGATAATTGAAAAGTCCTTTAACTTTTTGTGCTATTCTATTGTTCGTATAATTCGGAAAGAAACAAACTGGTCCCAACTTGGCATTTTGCCATAAAAGTGGCCAAGAACATGGCAAAACCTGGATTATGAATTCCCCTTCATTTAAGGGCACTGATGCTCCCTTTTAATCCATTGGCACCCTTGATCTAGGAACAAAGACGTCTTACAGTGGAATCCCCTTGACCGCACAGGCGCCCGGATTATCCCCGCAGCCTTTTGAGAGCCGCCTTCCTGCCACCCTTGCCATTAGCATACGGCAGCAAAACACAACAAATCCTTTCTGTGATTACAGAAGACTTTTAAATAATTAAGGAACCTCTTATTTAGTTAAACTCAACATCGTAGCAGTCGGTAAGGTCATCATGGAATTGGTTGTGAAAACAACTACTCTTCATCGATTCCAATTGAACTAAGTTGTTGAAACTTCCCAATGACCCCGAGAATGTTCTCGTTGTAATGACAATATTTATTCATCGTCGGGCAGCAGGGGGCGGCACCCGGATTACCGTAACCGCCATTCGTCTCCCCTTTGCGGCGGATCGAGAGCCGCCACACTTGTCAAGACCTTTGTTCCGAGGAGAGACAGCTGCCCCGGTAGGGGTTCACTAGAATATTCTTATTTACGCCTCATTCTCCCTCCCTCTCTCTCCCTCTCTCTCTTTCATTCTTTCTCTCTTTCTCTCCTCTCTCCTCCTCTCTCTTCCTATCTCACTCTTCCTTTCTGTTTCTTTATCTCTTTCTCTCTTTCTCTTTCTCTCTTGCTCTCTCTGTCTCACTCTCTTTCTCTCCTTCTCTCCCTCTATCGTTCCCTCTCTCTCGCTCTCTTTCTCTTTTTCTCTATCGTTCTCATTCTTTCTATATCGTTCTCTCTATCTCTCTCTCTCTCTGCTGTTTCATGCATAAAAGCCCATTTCAAGCCGTTCCATTTCAACCCAAACTTGAAAATAGCCCAAACTACCCATCCAATTACCCAAAAACCCATAATCACTGCCCATTTCCCAATTTTCCCACTGAAATGCCTCATTTCGACCTCCGAGGCAAGGACTTGACCCAAAATGGTCGCCAATCTGCGAACAGATTAGTTCGGCTTGAGACGCGCACGCAAGATTAACGCACCTTTGTTCGCCATCTTCACTGTTCCGGTTACTTCCGCGCGAGATTTCCTGTCCTTATTTAAATTAAACGATTGTAAACTACTGATTCTGCAATTCAAAGGGGAGGGCCCGCAAAAAATGTCTGACTTTGTGATAAAAATTTTATTCCCAGGATTCGGAAAATGCCTCTTTATCCATGTTTGATCAAAAAGAACAGATTTAGGAGCGTTTGAAATTTTGAAGAAATTGTCATTTGAATTGCCGCCATCTCTGCGTTTCTCCATTCCCCACACTCTCTCGCCCACTCTAGCCTCGTTTTTGTGCGGCAAAACTCGGTCGTATAAACGCGCCCCTTTTGCAGAACAAATCATATAAAATGGCTTTTTTCAGAATCATGGAAACGACAGCTATTCAATGAAAAAATTGTAAAGAGAATTTGGAAAATCGATTTTATAGGTCCTTCACAGCTTAAAAATCTCAAATGACCGATTTGGAGCTTGCCTGAGTATCAAATTTGGCGGTACACAGTTCTGGCACTTTTTTTCAAAAGTTCAGTGGCCATAATTCAAAACTGGCGAGATTACGGTAGTTCTCAGTGAGTTTCACCCGCCGACACCCCAAAAAATCGATGACTGTGAAATTCGAACGTTTTTTGTGCGGCCGCGCGCCAGAAGTCAGCATGAGTCAAAGTGACAACAAAGGTGAGAAGAGACGCAGCCACGCGTCCCTTTGTCTAAGGGAGAATCATAGGGGTCACCGGGGAAAGAGGCATTCAGAAGGAAAATAGACATTGTTTAAGGGCTTTTGATAAGGTGATGAGACAGAAGACGGCGGCTTCTTTGGCATTTGGGCGTTTTTCTTTGTTTCAGTGTTACGGGTCTCAAAGATAAACTATTTCAACTGCTTCCTTTTGAAGTACTCCTTGCCAAAGTGATCTTTCGAAAAGGGGCGTGGCCTATTTTGACCAACATAGAAAATAAATTTTGTCTCGAATTCACTGATCCGTAAACGTCTCCGCTACGTCCTTCTCACCCTCCTCCGACCTTACCATCCGACTTTGGGCTCTTCTTCACCATTTGGCGGTCCTGTCTAATGCGACTTTTTCTCCGGTTGCCGTGCGTTTTTTGCATCCACAGCCATTCTTTCTCCCTTTGGCAGGCCGCCAGAGCCGCCCCGCTGCCACAACTTTGTCTCGCCTAATGAGCCGTCCGTTGACATCCACGTAATTAAGGTTACAGTAAATATTTTACTCTCTCTCTCACACACTCTCTCACGCTCTCACTCACTCTCTCTCTCTCTTTCTCTCTCTATCTCTATCTCTATCTCTTTCTTTCTCTCTCTCACTTTCCCTGTTTCTCTGCCTTTGTCTTTCTTTCTGTCTCTGTTTCTCTGTCTCTCTGTGTCTGTTTTTCTCTCTTTCTTTCTTTCTCTTTCTCTTTCTCTTTCTCTTTCTCTTTCTCTCTTTCTCTTTCTCTCTTTCTCTTTCTCTCTCTCTCTCTCTCTCTCTCTCTCTCTCTCTCTCTCTCTCTCTTTCTCTCTCTCTCGCTCTCTCTCTCTCTCTCTCTTTCTCTTTCTCTTTCTCTTTCTCTTTCTCTTTCTCTTTCTCTTTCTCTTTCTCTTTCTCTTTCTCTTTCTCTTTCTCTTTCTCTTTCTCTTTCTCTTTCTCTTTCTCTTTCTCTTTCTCTTTCTCTTTCTCTTTCTCTTTCTCTTTCTCTTTCTCTTTCTCTTTCTCTTTCTCTTTCTCTTTCTCTTTCTCTTTCTCTTTCTCTTTCTCTTTCTCTTTCTCTTTCTCTTTCTCTTTCTCTCTCTCTCTCCCTCTCCCTCTCGACCCCCATTTTATTACTCTACAAATCGTCCTCCCGTCTGTCGCCACTAAACTCTTGACCCGTGCTAAAGATCGGAATAATAAACGAGGTGACGGCTTTACGGTCTGCACCTTATTGTCCGACCCGTAGTTTATGGCGCCATAAGTTTTTCCAGCGCGCGCCGTTCGAATAGAAAAACGACTGGCCACCCGGTGGGCGCCGAATCGCAGATGATTTGAGACCGAGGGTCACAGGAGACAGACGGTTTTCACAACATTCCGATTGTGATAGAGCCCTTTTCTCAGCCAATCCTTATTTCTAGCCTTTTGATTACGGTATTCCAAAGTTTCGCTGTCACAACCCGAAGTAGGAAACTAACCACCAGCTCATTTTTACTTCCAGCCTTTGACTGAGTATCTTTATCTTTAGTTTGAAGAGGAAGCACCTCACAAAAAGTATTTTTATGCTTTTCTGATAAAAGCCTAGATCTCCCTGGATTCCGAAAAAATACATCTTTTACTTATTTTGCATAAAAATGAACCGATTTTGGAGCGCTTGAACTTTTGGGGAAATTGTAGTTTGAATTGCCGCCAACTCTGCGTCTCTCCATTTCCCACACTCTCTCGCCCACTCTAGCCGTGTTTCCGTGCGGCAATTGCAAGACTCGGTCGTGTAAACGCGCCCCTTTTGCAGTCCAAATCATGTAAAAGTAGATTGTTTCAGAATCATGGAACGATATCTATTTAATGAAACAATTGTGAAGAGAATTGAAAAATCAATTTACGAGGTCCTTTCCTTTTAACCACTCCCCCCCCCCTCCCCTAAAAAGTAGCTGACCTCATCTGACGATGATCGTCTTATCGCCGTCCCGTGAGCAACGTTATTGCTCCGATTGCGCAATCGGGAGTGCGTAACCTTCGGAGATTCGGGTAATGCGCTAATTGGCGGGCTGCTCAATCGGACAACATGACCCTAAGTGGATTAGGAGTGATCAAACGAGGACAGGGCTACTGTCTGAGCAAACTTTGGCTCTTTGGATCTGGAGAGGATTAGAGGCAATTTTGGTTCTTTTACTTGACTGTGTATTCTATCAAAATAACCATTTTTAGTAGAGCAACAACCGAAAAATATTACCGTAAGTGGGGGTAAATTCAAAATTTTCAAAATCCGAGCCAATTTTTTTAATTAAAAAAATTGTTCTTTAAAATATAAAAATCTTTTAATTGCAATGTTCTAAATTGTTATTTACAGTTTTAAAAAAATTTGATTTTTCGAAATTTTTATTTTCGGATTTTTTTTAAACATCAGCAAAAATTTACTATAAGAATGTTTTCATACAACTTTTATTAAAACAGTTCAAAAATCGGCATTTTAAATTTAATAAATTTTAATTCATTAAAGAAAAAGGCTCGGTCCGCTTACTAAACGTGTCAAATTTAAAAAATTTAATTGATTTTTCAGAGAAGGTTAATTTTTTAATATTTTGCAAAAGTGGACCGGTCGGGATCGAACCCTGATCCTGTATCTGACAGTTTTGACTAGGTGGTCCGATTAGACCATCTATTCAGAATAAGTCCTCGGAGACCACCCAGATAGATTGCTACCTTAAAAAAGGATCACTCATAAACTGCACCACCCACTAAGATGGTTTGTCGCCAATATAGACCACCTAGTCAAAACGAACTGAAAAATACCACCCAGAAAGGGTTGTTTCAAGTTTAATTCTAAAACCATCTTAATCTTTTTTTTTAAATCAATAAAAGTTTTTAAAAAATTTTAGTAAGTTTTGTAAAATTATGTGAAGGTTGCAACTCCCCCCTAAAATGACCTGACCGTTGCGCAACGGCTGTTATCATAGCGGTGTCGGTTGTTTTCCCCTGGAATCCTATTAGATATGGTATATCCGCGCGGATCTCCTTTGGATTGACGCGCCGGTGATGGATCACCCGGTTAGCTGGGCTGCGAAGGTCGCCCAACTCTTTGAGGCACAACTTGGGCCGCGCGGGTGGCTCCGTGGGAACTTGCAGTAATTACCAAACTTAGTTTCTTTTAAAAAGAAGATTTAATTGTTTTTTTTTAATATTTATCGAGTACCTTTGGTTACCCTAGAGTTATTTTCTTGATCTCAAAATGGTCAAATAGCTTTTACCACACCGCCCATATTCAACTCAAACAAACGGTAGAGGGTTCGGTCCCCGCCGGTGCACTATTTGTATATTAAAGTACGTAATTTACTGAATTTCACTCTTTGGAGTAATTTATAAAGTAAAAGATTTTTAAATTTCAAGATTATTGATTTTTCAAAAAATTTATTACCTTTTTTACAACCGGGCAGCTCCCTCTGAATTTTCGGTTTATTTGTTTCTCAAGTTTGTTGGTAAAAATCATTCAAATATGTAAACATAGGGAGCGGTAGTAGTAAAAAAATAGATTTGTTTAACTTTAAAATTTTGAATAAAACCTCTTAACTCTTTATTTTTCCATTGTAGTTTGTAGAAATAAATAGAGGCTGTAAACATAGGATAGAGTAGTCGTAACAATAATTTTTCGTTGGTTTAGTCTTACTATCACGAGCCGACTTTTGCTGGGTGGTCTTTTTTGGTTTTCTGACTAGGTGGTCTATCTGTATTGACGATTGAATGTATTCTCCAAATTAAAGCTAACCATCTTAGTGGGTGATCCTATTTGAAGGTACTAAGCTATCTGGGTGGTCTTCGAGGACTTATCCTGCATAGGGGTGGTCTAATCGGACCACCTAGTCAAACAGTACTGGTGGTTTTCTGAAACAAACGAGTCCTAAAATGAAGTTCATTAGTTTTGCAGATTTAGAAAACATTTTACGGGCAGGTCCCTGTTTTCGGTCCTTTGTTCCGGGCCACTCACTTAAAACTGTCAAAAAAGCCACCAGGGTTCGATCCCGACCGGTGCACTTCATTTTTTCTCAATTTAAAATTGATTAGATAGACAAAAGAAGTACTACTAAGTCCCTTTCTGCTCTAAAAATCGATTATATATTTTTTAATCGATTGAATTCTGGATCCGTCAATTTCTAGGCTCTAATAAACCCTGTCACCTCCTCTCCGGCAGTTTAATTGACTATAAAACAGCCCGAGTTGAGCAACTGACAGGTCGTAAACGCCACCGGAGGATCGACAAGTCGGAGGTCGTTAATCTCAGCAATTAAGCAGTCAAATCTGGCTTCTACGTTTGATACTCAGCCAAGTATCGGTAAAATCGTTGTTTTCCAGCGAAAATAACGGTTCAAACTGTTGAAAAAAACGACTTCTTTCCCACGCCGGCGGCCCTTTTTCTCCCTCATTGAACCGTACCTCTTAAAGGACGGGAAAAACTCCCCGCACCTACCAATTGGGCGCCAACTCGGTGTCTTGGGACAAAAAATGGAGAATCACTACCGGATTGTCAAGGATTTTGAGGAATAATGGGAGTAATCGAACCATTTTAGTACATTCGTTAAACGCAGGACAGCCTATTATTTAAATCGTTAAACGCAGGACAGCCTATTATTTAAACAAAGGACAGTTTATACGTTAGACCCAGAACAGCCAATACTATAAACTCCGGACAGTATATCTGTTAAACACAGGACAGTCTATTCGTTAAATGCAGGACAGCCGATCCGTTAAAAGCAGGATATTCTATCATTTAAACGCAGAACAGTTTATACGTTAAACGCAGGACAATCTATTCGACAAAAGTAGTGTAGTATATCCATTAAACACAGTCCAGCCGATCCGTTAAACACAGGACAGTCTATAAGTTAAAGGTAGTGTACTATATCCGTTAAACACAGCCCAGCCGATCCGTTAAACACAGGACACAGTATGCGTAAAACTCATGTCACCCTACAAATTTTCCTTTCGGCCATTTTACACCTCTCCTTTGTTTTTTTCCGCCTCAAATCACTGTTGGTTGATAAAATTGGAACAGCCGACCATAAAATGAGTCAGACAGCAGTTTTTCCTTTTGTTCTTGCCGCTGATGTCATTAAAAGCAGTGACATCAGTTGAAATTTATTTTCAGGGTGAATAAGGTTGATTTTACACTTTATTTCAAAACTAATTTAAATCAATTTTTTCATTTTTTTTTTTTTTAAATCAGAATAATAAATTTTTAAGTAGTACTTCTACTGTATATTTTCAAAAAAAAATAAAAATATAGTGCACCAGTTGGGATCGAACCCTGGTCGATTTTCTGGCAGGTGGGTGGCCTTGATAAACGGGCCGAAATGGGCCGGTCCAAGAAGTTTTTTTTCTTGAATACCACCCGTTCTTTTTAATTAGGTGGTCTTATTAGACCACCCCCATTAAGGGTAAGTCCTCAAAGGCCACAAAGATAGATTGGTAAATTTAAAAAGGAACACCCATTAAGAGTAGTCTTCAAATAGGACCACCCAGTAAGATGGTTAGCCTCAATCAGGAGAAAACGTGTAGCCGTCAATTTAGACCACCTAGTCCGAATAAAACCAAAAATAGACCACCCAGTAAAGGAAATGGCCGAGACCACCTAGTCAAAAAAGGGGGCACACATATACATTGGTACATTCAAAAAGGACCACCCGCTAATATGGTTAGCCTTAATTGTTAATTTAGACCACGTGGTCAGAATAAAACCAAAAAGAGACCACCCAGTAATGGAAACGGGCCGAAGATGTTTCATGGTGGTCCAGCCCGTGAGAACCCTCCATCCCTTCTTTTTCTCGCCTCCTTTCCTGTATCACCCCGATGCCATCAGTGACGTGAATCAGAAAATCACCGGTCATCTCCTGATTTATCGTGAATTTACGATCCCTCAAGCAACAACCGTCACGCGGACACCCCGTAATTACAGAAGGCGGCGCTAACCCCGCCTACCGTAACCGCTTAGCACCTCGGCCTCCAAAGGACCTCCTCTTTTGGCCGACAGAAGACGCTTCCTCATTAACTCCTGCCTTTTCTTTGCGGGACCCATTTCTTTTACCCATTTCTGATAAGATGCATGATAGCATAAAAAAACATGCTGAGATGAAAAATGCTGCTGGCTGCAAGTTGTTATCCAGGAAGTTTTTATGACAGTAGGCACCTAATTTCGATTCCACGGTGGATTATGAGGTTATTATTAGATTAAAAACAAGACGTTAAAGTTTTAGAGGGAGAATTCCAATTTGGAGGAAATTATTTTGACATCAGGAAGTGACTTCCTTCTCTCTCTCTCTCTCTCTCTCTCTCTTTCTCTCTCTCTCTCTAACCCTCTCTCTCTAACTCTCTCTCTCGCTCTCTCTCTCTCTCTCTAAACCCCCCTCAGCCAATATCCGTTTCCCCCTCCTCCTGATCCCCCGATTGACCACATTTGGGTCATGTTGTGGCCACGGAGCTCGCCGTGCGCAGATTTACATAAACGGTGCGAGTAACTGTGAGAAAGAGATTTGAATGTCAAGAGGTGCCTATAATGGCAGCCGCCCCCCCCCCCCCCACAGACTCTTATTGTGCCGTCCGTCTATGTGTTTGTGTGGTGCAGCGAGAGAGACAGACGGACGCCCCCACGCCAACGGGTGAGGGGAACCGTTTACAGTCTTGCACCCTTTTTGTTACACTTTGAATTGCAGGGGGTAGAGTGAGATAGAGAGAAAGAAAAAGAGAGAGAGAGAAAGAGAAAGAGAAAGAAAGGGCAAAGTAAAAGAGACTGTAGCCTAAAGATCCATGTTTCTTTATTCCTTGTTTCAATTCCCACTGGAAATTACTCATTCATTGGGAACATCTCAGATTGCCAACTCATTGTTTTCACACTTCTTTTAGGCATTTAGTCAGTCAACAAGGAAGTTGGGGGGGGGGCTCAGTATGATAATGATCTCTCTCTCTCTCTCTATCTCTATCTCTCTTTCTCTCTCTCTCTTTCTCTCTCTTTTCTCTCTCTCTCTCTCTCTGTCTCTCTCTCTCTCTCTCTCTCTCTCTCTCTCTCTCTCTGTCTCTCTCTCTTTCACTTACTATATCTTTCTATCCCTTCTTCTTCCCACATTTCCCATCTCTCCCGGACAATCTCCTCTTTTCCCCCTGTACACAGCGTGAGCCTTTATCTTTCTCTCGTCATTTCCCCTGATTCACCCGATTTTCTTCCGATATCTCCTCCGATAACACATCTTTTATGAGCGATTGATTGTCCAGAAAAAGGCATGCTTCCCCATTCTTTGGTCATTTTAAAACCTGGTCACCCGACTAAAAGCCACAAAAAACTTAACCATAGCAAAAACACCACAACTTTTCCTCTGTTTTGAAGGGAGTACATTAATCAAACGGCGAAAGATTGTCACAGAGATGCCCTTATTTCACACGTACTTGCCCTTTTGAACGGAAACAATGGATGATAAAGAAAGATTCTCATTTATTTCTCATGTCGTACTCAAAACATATCTTTTTCTTGTTTTTTACATGTTTACATTACAATTTTAGAGTTTGTCATCCCTATTCTCCGCCAGACGACTTTCCACTTTTCCACTTTCAGTTTAACCCGTTCAAACCGGTTTCAGACCATGTTTCTTTGACTCTTTGACTTCCTGGGCATGTTTTCGATTAGAATTTTACCCCTTGAATGAGTAAAATTAGTTGAAAACTGCAAAATAGAGGTTTCTCTTGGGAATCGCAATTAGAAGCTGCAACTTTAGATCGGCTTTTCTTTTTACGCCCGCAGCGGTCCCCTCAAAAAGCAAAAAAGCAGTCCCGTGGAAGGGAAACTGAACTGCGGAACTCCACTGCCGTCTTCCGCGCGGCATCCGCCGAGATTCGGTCGGCCGATAGAGCCTCGTTCCGTTCCTTCCTTCTCCTTCCGTACTCGTCCTCGCCTAATCGATTTCGCTCATCGTTTCCGCCCCGAAAATGACGCCCTTTTGCTGCCAGCCGGACGGTTTTGACACTTCACTTGGAGACATTGGTGACACTAATCACCCACTACTTGTATGACTCTGCTTCTCTGCCTCTTTAATGCAGTCTCTTTCCCTCTATGTCTATGTCTCTCTGCCTCTCTCTCACACACACACACTCCCTCTCTCTCTTTTTTTTATCCCCCTCTCTCTCTCTTTTTATCTCTCTCCTCTTTGTCTCTCTGTCCCTGTCTCTCTCTGTATCTCTTTCTCTCTCTCTCTCTCTCTCTCTCTCTCACTGCCACTCTGTATCTCTGCGTCGGTATCTTTGTGTCTGTCCCTCTTCTCCCTCTCTCACCACTGGCTGTCAGCAGCCTGCCAGACACCATTTTAGTGCCAGGCGAACAGACTCCCACGTCTTACATTTGCATACCTGTTAGCATTTGTTCGCAGACGTCCCAAATGTGGCCCAATAATTGTATTTCCGTTAATGGATTCTCAAAAGAACCAGCCGGCACCAGATATTATTGTTTTTCTTTTTCATCTTTGACGCTTTAAATACTATTTTTCAAAGTGCAAACTAGTTTAAAATCATGTTCCGCTGTTGAAAATAGTGTCTAATTGGAAGTACATCGCCTGTCTTTATTCTTATGAAAAAATCAAATTTTTAAAAATCTTTTTAAAAAAATTTGGATTCCTTTAATTCACTTCTAACCTATCTGTTAGATTGATCTGCCGGGTGGTCCGCTGCGGTCATGGTGGTCCGCGCCTGTCCTGGTGGTCCAACTTCACCGAGGTGGTCTAACCCCGCCCGCGATAACCCATGAAAGAGGAGACATTGTTATAATTGTATAAATTACAGACTACAATCTCTTTTCTGAGAACATTTACTTAAACACCCTGAAAACAAACATTTTGTTTGATTAGACAAATACCCTTAGAGTTAGACTACAAAAGTTGTCCCCCAATGAGCAAACTACAATCACTTAAAAACAACCGAAGAATCTACACTTTCGTCTGCGCTGCCAACTTCTTGGCTCAATTGGCCAGCGGAATTTCACCTGCCGCGATCGGCGCAGACCTTTAGCCGTCGAATGTTTTCACACGCCATTTCGCCTCCACTTTCCGGCGATATTCTACCGAATGCCGGCGGAAAGTGAAGGCTTCAGTTTACTGGAAAACGCCCCCGGCGAGAGCTGTCCAGAAGAGCCAGGTTGGTTAAGAAATTTAGCTTTCAGTCATGTAGAATACTCATTTCGGCTATTAGAAGCGAAATTTGGAGTGATGTGGTAGTTTGTGGGCATGACTACAAGGTTTAGGACTTTTGAGACAAACGACATTCGCAGACGGCATTTTTCGTGGTATCACATTAGCAAATAGGGGGTACTGTAGTTTGGGCTAGACCGGCAGTAAAATCGAAAATAATCGGTTTTAATAGGGTGTGTCGTGGAGACTAGGTGGCGCCTAGAGAGAGAGAGAGAGAGAGAGAGAGAGAGAGAGAGAGAGAGAGAGAGAGAGGCAGAAGGAATCTCTTTCATTCTCTCTCTCATTCACTTTCTCTTTCTCTCAGTTTCTTTCTCTCTATCTCTTTCTCTATCTCTCTCTCTCTCTTTTCTCACTCTCTCTCTTTCTCTATTTCTCTTTCTCTCTTTTTCTCTTTTTCTCTCTTTCTCTTTTTCTCTTTTTCTCCTTTTCTCTTTTTCTCTTTCTCTCGAAAATAAAAAAAATCTTATCCAACTGTAGTATCCACTAATCTCCCTACCCGGCCGTTACCACCCGGCCACACCTACCCCCGTGGGTGCAAACCGGCGCTTGACCGCGTTTAGGGCCGTAAACGGGCGAAACGGTCGTTGTCAGGAGGGCGGCTACCCCTCTTCCTCAGGGTCTCACGACGAATTAACTCGCCGCGAGGGAAACGCCAATTTCCTGTTACGGTGACTCGTCGCGTCCGTAGCAATGCCGCCGACCGGGCTCAATTACCGGCCTTTGTGCCTTGTGAACCCCGCGCCTGGGAACAAGCCAGGAGACGGCGATTAGGAAGAGGGGGGTCTGTGTCTTTTCTGTCTCTCTCTCTCCGTCTCGGTTGCTCTCTCTCTCTCTATCTCTCTCTATCTCTATCTCTCTCCGTCTCTGACTCTCTCCCTCTCCCTCTCTTCCTCTCTGTCTCTCTCTCTCTATCTTTCTCTCTCTATCTCTCTCCCCCCTCTCTCTATCTCTCTGTATCTCTTTCTATATCTTTCTATATCTCTCTATCTCTCTTTCCCTCTCTCTCTCTTTCTCTCTCTTTCTCTCTCCTTCTCTCTCTCTCTCTCTCTCTCTCTCTCTCTCTCTCTCTCTCTCTCTCTCTCTCTCTCTCCCTCCCTCCCTCCCTCCCTCTCCCCTCAAATGACCACTCCCACCCCATAATTTCCCCCTTTCCGGCGTCTGAATCAGCGCCTTATCTGGGTCCTTTCGGGTTATGGTCCCGGTTAAGGCCCCGTTTACGATTCAACTTGCGCAGGTGGCGTCTTTCTCTCTCGCCGCCGAGTGTTCTCGTCCCCATTCCGCACTTGAACTTTCCTCCGAGACTGTCTCCTTTGACCTTTCAAGAAGCCCTCGTGGGGAATTTTTTGTTCCAAACACAGAGATCAATCAATGTTTGCAGTTGCCGCATCTTTTTGGTTCAGTACTTTTGGAATCAAAAGAATATAACTAAAAGTTATTTTTGTTAGAACTTTAACGATTCCCACAACATTTTTAACCGGAATTCCTTGGGAAAGTTACATAACCTTTGCGTTTTTCTGCATTAGGAACATTTTTCGTTGCGTCAAACACGAAAATCCAATAAAAATATATGAAATTATCAAAAATCGACCTTTAGAACCGATAAAAATCAGCGTGCAGTTTTGTAAAACTTGCAAAAATCGTAAAAAAAATGACGAGAAAATGATTTCTGGCACGACTTGTTGTAAACAGCAAGCACTTATCTGTCTTTTGAAGTAACTCGTTAAACACAGGACAGGTGTAAAACACACATCAATTAATAGCATATAAATGACAGTATACAGCGAACATTGCTAAACAGCGGGCGAAATTCCAATTAACTTATGTTTGTCTGTTAAACAACGTGCATATCACAGCGTAAAGAGAGTAAAACTTGCAATTCGTTAAACAGCGGGCAGTTTGTAAACATAGGATAAACACAAATAGGAGTGGGTTTTTTTGTGAAAAGGACTAAAGAAAAGTCGAAAAAGGGCAAAGTTACAATCTGGCGCGAGGTGTGCTAAACAGCAGGCATGATTCTGTTTACTTGTAAACAGCGGGCTAGCTTGACGAAAGTTGAGAAACTGCTAAACATAGGACATGCAAAATACGGAATGAAAGTGACCTTGCGACCAAAGTTGCACTCTGGTACGAGCTCCGTTAAACAACGGACGTTCCTATTTTGCAATTTTAGTTTTTGGAAAGCGGGGCAGCCAGATCAAATTATTAAAATTATGGAAATGTCGATTTCATGATCTTTCTTAATTTTAAGGCCAAAAATGATATGCCAAGACTGTAAACGCGCTCTAATCACAATTTGCATTTAGCGCGGTGGTCCATTTCGAAACATTTGAATTCCCCGCATTTCGCGCTGTTTCCATCTCTCTTTAACGGAAGCGGTCGCTCTTAATTGTCGTCACGGTGTGTCCGGCGGCGCCTCCAAGGTCGCCGGTGGTCCAAGAGGGGCGCCGGTGCCTCCGCCGTCTCCGGCGCGCTGCCTTCCCAGGATGTTTTGAGGAGCCACGTAATTGCGGTCGAGGGAGCGTGTTCGTGGCGGATCTCCTCCCAGCCGAAGCGGCGTGAGGCCCGGTTCGCCCGGCTCCTAATAAGAGCTCCATTACGTGAAAACAGACCCGGGAACGCGGGGCACAACGCGTTTTCACTTGCCCCCCACGGCGCGCCAAGTGACAGCCGGCTGGTCACTGGCTAATCAGGACAGCCGGCTGGTTGGTGGATTGCCACCTTCGGAAGCTTCTTGGCAGTCTTTTATAACTTTATGTCAACTTTATATCCTATATCCTATGCAAAACAGCCTTTTATTTACCCCCTGCCCGCTGTTTAACAGCCTCGTGCCAGAGTGCAAAGTTTACTATTTTTATGACTACTTTTACAATACTCCATTTGCCCAATGTTTAACAGCCTTTTTGGTCAGTTAACCCCATGATTTATAGATAACCTTTTATGAGAAACGCCCGCTGTTTACGCACTTTCTGTTTTTGTCCGATGTTTAGTACAAGTCGCGCCAGAGTGAAATTTTCTTCATTAAGTACTTTTTTTCAAAATTATCCGTGAGAGTTTTGTCATTAATTACGATATTTTAAATTGTGCCTGTTGTTTAACGCATCTCGTGCCAGATTGCAATTTTTGTATTGCAATTTTTATTTTATTTTAGCGCATTCAGCCGCTGTATACCCTTTGTTTAAAAGATGCGTTTCTTAGTATTTTCACTTAAAGGGGTATTTCATTTTGTTTTTTCTTAAAACATTATTTTATACATCCTGCACTCTGTTTACAACATGCCTGCTGTTTACAAAACTTCGCACTCATCCATTGTAATCACGCCCGATGTTTAACGCCGATCTAATTGTACGAATTTATTGCTCTCAACTCAACTTTTTCCCGTTGTTTACAACCTTTTGAAAGGTGCACTTAAATTACAAGTAGATTCTACAGTAACTTACTTCACTTTTTAATCTATTCGTCATTTCAATTAATTTATATTAGTGTTATTTATCTAAAACAATTGAGTTTAAGCTACCGTACCCAAATCCGATGTGTCAGGCTGGGAATTACCGTAATCCACTGTTTACTAAATTTCTTCTTTACTATTTTCCTATTTATAGGAGATGAATGTTTTGAAAACCACATGTGAGGAATTGTTTCCGGGAGGAAATGGGGTAAAAATAGTGGACTTTTTGGTTAAACCGACAATATTTTCAATTATTGTTCCGGAATTTGAAAGATCTAACATCATGAATTTAAAATTTCATGTGACAGTTTCACGAGGAGGATGTTGGATTTTACTTCAGAAGAGAAAAATCTCTCTGTCTCTCTGTCTCTCTCTCTCTGTCTCTCTCTCTCTCTGTCTCTCTCTCCCTCTATCTCTATTTCTTTATTTCCTCTATCTCTCTTTCTCTCTGCCTCTCTCTCTCTACTGCTTTCTCTCTCTCTCTCTCTCTCTCTCTATTTCTCTATTTCTCTCTCTCTATTTCTCTCTCTCTACTTCTCTCTCTTTTTATTTCTCTGTCTCTCTGCTTCTCTCTTCTTTCTCTTGTTATCTCTCTCTATCTCTCCCTCATTCTCTCTCTCTCTCTCTCTCTGCCTTTCTCTACTTCTCTCTATCTCTCTCTCGTTTCTCTCTCTAATTTCTCTCCCTAGAGAGAGAGAGAGAGTTCTTCCTCTTTCAAACTTTCTCACCCCCCCCCCCTAATTAGCATGCTCTCCTCCGCTATGCTAATCGCTGCGTCCCAGAAACAAACGTGTTCCGTGGCGGTTGGTGTGTTCCGCCTCGTCGCCTTAACTGTTAATCAAGTTGTCCACTGGCCGTCGGGCGTACCGCCGTCCCGCCGGAACCCCCTTCCTCCCGACTCTGTCCTCTCCCCAGATCCCACAGTCTTCGGGTTCCTTCGGCGACTGTGTCTCTGCGATGCGTGTGGTCTCTCGGACCGGCTGTCGCGACCGGTCCCGATCCCATCTGAGATGTCCTTTCTCGCGCCGGCGCTTCCGTCTCGTTAGTGGTTTTTCCACCCGTGTTATCCGCGCTTCGAATCTGCCCGGAGTCTTCTCCTTACCCTCTTGAGCGTTGCATTCCGAGATTTGAGACACTGATCCTTCAGGTAGCATTAGCTCTTCTTCTGTGTTCATTTTCTTGATGCTTCTTCATTTAATAACTTTCACTAACACACACACTCTCTCTCTCTCTCTCTCTCTCTCTCTCTCTCTCTCTCTCTCTCCTCTCTCCCTCTTTTGAAACCTTCGCTTTCGTAACCCTTCCATATCTCTTCTCCTACCCCAACCCCCTGCAACTACCAGTTTCCTACGGTTTCCTGTTCCTAGAAGTGATAGACGTTCGCTTTTTTACTGCACCGTAAATCTAGCGGGTCAGCTGATGCACTCAAAATTCCGAACCATATTAGCCAATTGGCTTTTATTTGAGAAACTTTGCTCGGTAGCCTGCCTTTTAAGAAAGAAAAAAGAATTTCCTTTAAAAAAAATTTTGGAAAGCAAAAATGAAGTACACTTACAAATACAAATCATGGAAAGTCGAAAAAAGTTTTACAACACTTACAAATCAAGAAAAGTCGAAAGAAAAATGAATAATCATCATCTTCACCGCAATTTTTCTAAATTTCTAAATTTTCAATCGGAACATTCAACTGTTAATGGATTAAAGTTGAGTTTGCATTAAGCTAATCTAGGATGTATGTATTAATTTTAATTGTATATTTTAATAATTAGTTTTTTTTTAATGAAAAAGGGTATACGGTCTCTAAAATATCTTAAAATTGGTCAATTTTGTCTCGTTTTGAAATATTTTTGTGTAAAAAGAATATGCACTCGTTCCCATTCTTCTTTCTCACCGAAATCACTTTGTACCTAAGGTTATAATCATCTTTATTTCAACTAACCGCCAAAATAGCCCCGGGTTAGGGCGCGCGGCCTCGCAAAGGCGGTACGGTTCAGATCCTGCGATCTCGATATGCCATTAATTATTAGTCCTTTTTGGAAATTCTAGCAAGTAAAATATATAATGCTTGGGTTTTTATTACGCACATCAATAAAAATTAAATTATAAGTATTGATGGCCCAAAAAATATGTCAAAATTAGAAAAAACAACCCAATTTTACACGTAAAAACGGGATTTTTCTGTGTTTGAATACTAAATTTTGAAAATTTATTATGTTTAATCGAATTCAAAGGTATTTTCTCAGTAAAATTGCTAAAATCGGCAAAAAAACAATTCGGCCCTAAAAAGTTCCAGTTCTGGCTAATGGCAACTTTGCTCTTTTTTAAAGGACTAAATTGTGTCAGTACAGCAGTTTTATTGAAATTATCAGTTTTTCATACGTTTCTACGTGATTTAAGACGTTAAATGCTTAAAAGTCCTTAAACTACCCTTAAAATCTCGTTAAACTACCCTAAAAAGTGGTATTTTGGTTTGAGTATCCAACTTATTCCCTGAGACGTTCAGAAGTTTGGGATTGTCATCCGTCTGGTGTCTTTTCCCCGAAAACCGGTTGTAAAGATAACAGAAAAGAGTGATCGATTGCGGTTCAGTGGAGAAAAATACAGTCTTTGCCCTCCCATTGGGGGAAATTCCAAAGATCCTGTTTATTTTCACTGTTTCCTGCGATTTTAGACAAATTCTTGTGTAAACTACGTCAAAATTGTTAAAATACGCAATAAAAATACGTAAATCGAGAAAATGTACGTGGGTTCACGTCAATTTATACCAAAATATGGGCGCTAAATTCGGGAAGCGGGCCCTCCCACAATAACCCGAGGGTAAATTGTGATTACGGGGGCCGCCTTGATTGAAAGGGGACCGCCCGTGATCTGCCCGCCCTTTAACCTCGGGGAATATATACCCCTTTCGGCGAGGGAACGGGTTATCTTTGCTGTGGGTCCGGGGGGCTCATCGCGAGAGGGAGGGCCGGAAGTGAGTAGAAGAGGGCCATTCGCCTCTCTTCCGCCACACAGACACACCGATGAATATTGACGAGTTACTCAGGAGGGCCCGTGAGTTTTCAGCCTTAAATTCTAATTTTATAAATTAAATCGACTAAAATAATATTAAATATCGATTTTTCATCAAATGGCCAATTAACGCCAATTAACAAAAAAAATATTACATAGTTTCTTCGAATTCTTTAAATTAGTTTCAATAACATAAGCTACCTGTTTAAGCCAACAAAATATTCCGCAAACAGCTTTCTTTCCCGTTGTTTACAACAAAATAACGTTTAAATCTCACAAAAAAACTTTTAACTCAATTTTTAATTATTATTTTAATTTTCCCTTATATTTTTTCGATTAGAATCACTAAAATCGACTCAATTTCACAATTTTCTACTCAAAATTGGCCATTTTACCATTCTTTTTAAAACCCAACGTATTTGGAAATTACGATCGCCGCGCCCGTTGTTTACGCGTACTCCGGTGCATTCCGTTAGGCGATATCTAACTACTTCCGGTTCACTCTGTTTATTTGTATTTTAACTTGTTTTTCTATGCTAATTATGTAATTTTTCTAATTTATGTTAATTAATATTGCAAAATAATCGATTTTCAACACATTTAACCAAAAATAAGTTTCTAAAATGTGATAAAAGGGCAGATTTTTCTAGAAAATCTATTTCTTCTTTAAAAAAAAACTTTTAACTTTTATATCGGTGTGACAGCCGCTTTATCGATCGATTTTAGTCTAATTTTCATTAATTTTCTCTGGAATAATTAAAGTCCTCGAATTCGGGGTGTTGTAAATCGCCTTTCGTTGCCGTTTTCCATTATCTGCGGGTCACCTGCCCTTATCACCGCCGGCGGTTCCGGTCGCCTCTCTTTCTCCAACAACCATGGCCTTCCGTTTCCTCTCCCAAATCGATCGATATCTGAAATTTTGATCTACCTTCAGGAGTACTGTTGGTACCGTATGTATAGAGGATACTGTATTTGTCTCTCGAGAGACCTGTTATTGTACACAACGTTATCAGCCGCTGCGTGGGAGGGTTCCTAAGGACAAACGGCGATTAACTGCCTATTTTGGCTGTTTGCACCGTCGACTTCTATCGCCGGAAGTGAACCTGCTCCATTGCTAATTCCAGTATACAGTAAAAATATTCTCACAGTCCTTTAATGAGATTAAACTCTGTTTAAAGGACTGAAAGACCTTTCTGATAGTAAAAAACGTTCATTTAAAGGACTAATGTATTTAAAGGACTGCCTAGTTTTTATTATTTAAAGGACTATTGTGAAAATACCGTTTAAAGGACTGGCTACCGCCTAATAACGGCGACGACGAACTTTTGGGCGCCCGGATGCTTTCTCACCGTCCTTTCATTGTCGCAATGAGTCGCCGGTCGCGCGCCGAATGGGATCCCTGGACAGCACTGTTTTACACGCTCATTCCGGTCGCCAGACGGCTGCTGTGCAGATTTTTCCACTAAAAACCGCTCACAAATGGGGAAAATCCCGTTTTGTCTCCTTTTTATTCGACATTTTTGTAAAATATCACTGCTTAAATCAAAATAACAACGAAAATTGTTTTCAAATCACAAACAAACCTTTAAAAATCATACAAAAATATAAATTTTCCGACTACATTTTACTACCGCAGTGCCCGCTGTTTACGCGTAATCTTGAGCATCACGTTGCTTTTAATTTACTAATTTCGATTTTTAAGGTTATTTTTGTATTTTTTTAAAGGACTGTTCTTTATGAAATTGGCAAATAATCCTTTAAGCTGCCATTTAAAGGACTGATAATTCCGATTTTCCTGAATTACATGCCGATTTAGTGTGAAAAACACTTTTCAAAATGAAATATGCACTTTTCCCAAAAGAAAATACAGTTTCCCTGCAAAAATCACACATTTCCCGTAAAAATAGTTGTTTTTGCCAACAAAAAGACGATTGATTACCTGCGTCAGCCGTACCTACAGCTGATAAACAGAATTACACAATTTCCCACTTGAGATGCAGATTTTTAGGTAAATAAAGCGAATTAATCTTATTTAACTGTCTGGCTGAGTATCAAATGCTCGATTTTACTTGTTGCCTGAGTATCCTATGCAATAAAAAGGGTGCTAATTTGCATAATTGTGAGAAAACCCTTTATTTGGCCGTGAAAAAGAGAGGTGGAATGGTTCCTCTCTCACGGTGTTTTTTGGAAGAACTTTCGGGTGATGTGACGTCATCAAGAAAGTCGACAGCGGAAACTTTGGCACGAACACATTCTATTTAGTCCTTTAAATCTTAAAAATCAGACAGGCAAAGTGCCAATTCCCGTAAAAGTTTAAAGGACTATGTTTTTTGGGTCCCGCCACGAAAGGCACTTTTCTGGGTAGGTGGTCCCTGCCGAAGTCAATTTTTGTCAGAAAGCCTTATTTTTTGTGCAAACGCCTGTTTTTGTTAAATAATTTTATTTGTAAATTAATATTTAGTTTAAAATGACTATATTCATGTTAAAAATAACTATTTAGCCTAAAATTCAGTACTTTCATTGGAAAAAAACAGTATTTTTCGCTTAAAAAAGCGGTTTCCTTACCCAAACAAGCTCATTTATCCGATTTACCCCTATCACATCACATGATTGTCTTCTCCCATCACTGTAATACCGTGTGATGACACCGCGCAGCCACACTGTGCGCGGAAAACTCGTTCCCACCCTCCTAATCATCTATCGATCGTCGTTTCCATCCAATTTCTTCTGTTTCTAATTGTTTCTTTTTCTAAATCAATCGATAAATCATAATCGTAATCGTTGCCATAAACAATCAATAATCGATATTTCTTACAGAGACCTGCGACCGCTCAGTTAACGCAATGGACGGGTTGGTTATTCCGCAGCCCTCCGCCATGCACCATTCGGCTGACTCAGAGTTCATAGGTGAGTAAATGGCATTATTATGGGGTGGTATTCGCTGTGGGACCAGAAAGGGCGATATTTATGCGGAGAAACGAGCAATAACGCGTTTTTAAAGGGAGGGGACGGCTTTTCGCGCCTGATGGTTTAAAGGTCCATGATCTTCAATGCGGGATCCAAATTACGTCATTTTATTTTAATTGAAAAATTGATATATCAATCGATAAACAACCTAAAAATGTTGACACATCGAGTTTATTGAAGGACTGGTTGTACTAAAATTTAAAAAGTATGCTGTTCGTATCGAGACCTCTATATTTCTTCTCGAGACCTCTAAAATCATGGATTCACTTGAAACCGTGCTAAACTTCCTCTGTCGCAATTAGAACGGCTCTAATTGCGAAAAAGACGCTTTCCACCTGTTATTGTGTGTGGGGGCGAAAACTTGTTGTCTCTGTCAGAGTAATCGGGCGCCCTTGCGAAATACGGCTATTTTGATTGCAAAAGGAGTGAAATTGACTTCTGGGGGTGTTTTGTTGGTTTTTGACGGAAAAAATAGATTTAAAGGTCTAATTCAGCTATTACGGTAGGTTGGGACCACTTTAAAAGTCTAAATAATAGTTTTCTCAAAGATTCCGGCAGCCTCAGGCCGCTTAGCCGATTTATTTAAAGGACTGTCTTCCAACCGCGAAAATCTATTTATTTATTCAAAATTCTAATTTTGGGCAGATATCGGGGTGTTAACGTCGATTTAAAGGTCTAACTGTATTTTTGAGATTACGGTAGGCTAATACCGCTGTATCCTAGTTTGAAGGACTGTTATGATCAGGATCCCACCGCGAATACTTCAAAAATACTATTTTTAATTTTAATTTGAAAAAAAAATTTTTTTTAACTTTAAAAAAAATTGTAAAGTAAAATAATGAATTTATCTTTATTAGTTTTAAAAAAAAATTAATTAAAAACGTCATTTTCAGGCAGATGCGCGCCCGGAGACTCCAACATCACCCTGTGGCAATTCCTCCTGGAGCTTCTGAGGGACGGGGGCTACCCCCACCTCATTCAGTGGACGAATCGCGAAGGGGAATTTAAGGTTAGTTTTTAATTTAATTAAAAAAATATAATTTAAATGTTTAAAAAACTAATCAAAATGGTTATTTTTGTATTTTTTTTCTTATTTTCATTAAATAAAATTCAATAAAAACCTCATGTCAGCTCTTAAAATCTGATTTTCTCAACAAAAAAATACCCGTTTTATTTAAAATTTAAAAAATTGTATTTTTGTTCTAAATTATGCTTTAAAATGTTTTAAATTAAAATTCATTTAAATTGCTTTAATAAAAAAATAAAATCCTCTTTAGTTAGAATATTCACAATTTCTCAATAAACTACTCATTTTATTAGTTCGTTTTAATTTTTTTCACAATTTTAACTTTAAAACTAATAAAAAAATCTTTGTATTTTTCTATCAAAAAATTTAATAATTAGTTTTTGATTTAAAATTAGTTTTTTTAATTAAAAAATAAATTTTTAATGATTTTTAAAATGATTTTTTTAAAATTCATTAGATTTCCCCAATAAAACCCTGATTTCAGTTCGTGAATTCCGAGGGAGTGGCGCAGTTGTGGGGAAAACGCAAGGGAAAGGAGCACATGAACTACGACAAGCTCTCGCGGGCCCTTCGCTACTACTACGACAAGAACATCGTGAAGAAGGTCAACGGACAGAAGTTCGTCTATCGATTCGTGGCCAATGCGGATGCTGAGGTTTGGAATGGAGCCAAGCCCACCCCGCCCCAGCCACAGCCAGAACCACTCAACTACCTTCAACAGGTGAATTTTGGCACGTTGGATTTGGAAAACCTCATAATTGAATGATTTAATTCTAATTTTGAACAATAAAATTGTTTTGCTCAACTTAATTGCTTTCTTTCTTTTAATAATGTTTTATTTCAATAAAACTTACAAATCATTTAAAGCTAATTAGTTAATTGGACTTTCAAAAAGTTCTTGCAATTTTTTTTACAAAAAAAAAATTTTGCGTAGTAATTTTTAACGAAATTTGTTTTTAATGCATTTCTCAAAGTGAGAAAAAATAATTTTAAAATACCGATTAAAATGTGTAGTTTAATGATTAAAATAGTAGTTTAATAAAAAGTAAAATTAAAAATTAAAATAACGATAAATATATGTGTTTAATGTTTTATGAGGTAACTTTAAAAAAAACCCTTTAAAGTTATTAAAATAAAAAATAGTTATTAAAATTCGCGGCAAAGTTTAAAAATTTTAACATTTTCAACGATTTTCAATAATAATTTATTTATAATTTTTGTTGCAATTTTCTTGTAAAAGAATTTTTTTAAATTAGGTAAAAAATAAAACTTAAAAAAAACTAATTGATAATAAGAATAAAGTTTTTTTTTAAATTAATTTTTAAAGGCAGCTCTTAAAGGTTTGATTTGAGTTGTCTTGTCGCGAATTGTTGAACTTTTTAATAAAACTTTTTTTAATTTTCAAAATAGTTTTTTTTGTTATTTAAAAAAGCAAGTTTTAAAAAAATTGATTTTAAATATATTTTTAATTAAATTATTCAATTACAATATCAATTTTTCAGTACGCCCGTGCCAGTGTCAACGCAGGAATGAAGCACATCATGACGGCGGCCACCGCTCAAATAGGACAGGACCAAAAGCCCGAGGGTGGGTTCTACGGTGATTTTTGAATTTTAACCCCTCATTTTCTCTAACCCTCATTTTAAGCCTCATGTTAACAATTTCAAGGTCCATTTGCAGATCACATGATGTACGTGCCTACGTCTACCAGTTTGTCGATGAATTCGCAGCTGAATACCTCCGATCTGGCTTCTTTGAACGTCAGTGGCGTCAGTAATGCCAGCAATGAGACGCCGTCGCCTACTGACAGGTAGAGAGAGAGAGAGAGGAAAGAATCAGATAAACGCCTTATATTTTCAGTTCCTGTTCCCCGAACAGCACGTGTTCCTCCCTGGCCGTTCCCACCACCGCCGCCTCTCCTCCCTGCAATTCCAGGCCCTCTTCGGCCCATAGTGAAGATGGCTGCGGAAATCCCAGAAAGAGAAAGGCGTCGCCTCCGCCGCCGATTAGGGTGGACAAGGACAGGTGAGAGACGCCCCGAATTTCGATTCGTAAACAAATGGGGACGGAAATGACCGAAGGTGTGGCGAAATCGATTTTTGGAAGAGGTTGATTTCGCTTTTATAATCGCTTTTAAAGAACTGAAATCGATTTTTAATTCAATGTTTGGCCTATTTGATTCAAACGCCGTGGGAGGTCATATTGGGTTTAAAATGACACTAACAGGTGGTATCTTTGGGGGTATTATATGCTAATTTAGTTTCCAAAACATCATAATGCCACGCAGTAATTTAAATCGATTTATAAGCTTTTCGCTTCAAAAAAAGCCATTTACAAAAATGTAAACTAAGAAAAGTAGAATTTTAGCTGAATTATGTGAAATAGCCATTTCTAAAAATAAAGTAAAAAATTTGATAACCATTTTAATTTGATGGCTGTGCTATTGTTTAATTAAGATAGTAACCAAATAATAAAAATCTACATAATTCTTTCGCAAAATTCAAATGTTTCTTGTTCTCGCTTTTAAAACCACTTTTAAATAACAGTATCGAGTTTTTTTAAATACAAAAGCGGTACTGTACAAAAGCAGATTCACCAGAAATAATTTAGCTACAGTAATCCAGAAAATATTCAAATATGTGCTTACAGTAATAAGTTCTCCAAAGAATTAAAATAACAATTTCAAAATTAGAATACTGCAGTCAAAATACCGCCGGAAAGTGCATTGGAGGTTACAGTAATCGAAATGGTTATGATAAATGACGAGACCAAAATCACAGTAACATTAATACCATTGAGTTACCACCGTTCTCAAAATTCAATTGAAAATTAGAGGTACAGTAACCGGAACCATCTAAAAAAAATTTTTGATTTCAGAAAAAAATAAAATTCAGACCGGATCATCTCAAACCGTGTCCTAACTTTCTTCCTTTTTTCAGTCACCAGCCCGCCCCTCGTCGCCCTCGTCCGGAGAACCTCAATCTGGGCTCGGCCACTCAGTACCTGAATCCCACGCTGCCGATGGCCATCTCACCCATGCACGTCATCTCCCAGATGTCTCCCTTCCTCTTGAATCACCAAATGCAGTTGTACGCCTTGGCATCGGCCTCGATGTGTCCCAATTCTCCGCTCTTCAGTGGCACCGGATTGTGAGTTTTTTAAGTTCACGGACTCACGATCACACGGACACACACACAATCACACGTTCCTCCTTCATTCTGAAAAGTTTCAGGTCTCCGATGTCGACGCCGAAGATGCCGCAAGTCTTCCAATTCCCTCCGGTCTCCTCGTCGGCATCGGTGGTCAGCTCCCTGGCCTCTCTGATGAGCCCCGCCCTGATGTCCGCCGGTTTCGTTGGTTTGTTTGCTCTCGCTTTTGTGGGTTTCTTGGAGGAAACGGCTCCATTTTCTCTCTGTGCGGAAATTTTCGATCTACAATCTACACGTTTTGATCTACAAATCAGCAAAGAGAAGAGGGGAAATGGAGGGGTTTAGTGGGAGAGAGGGGAGAGACGCAGAGGAGAGAGAAAAGTCTGAGAGAGATAGAGAGAGCGAGAGAGAGAGAAGAAAGAGAGAGGCAGAGATAGCGAGCAGGGCAAGGAGGGTGTAGGTGCAGAGGATGCACAATCTATAAAAATCCCTTTAAAACTGTAAAATTAATTTTGAATAATATTTGTAATTAAATAAAAACATGTAATTTTCGTTTTTATAAAAAAAACTATTTTATTTAACTTAAAAACATTAGAGAATTTATAATTTCATTTTTAATGAATATGGAATATCATTTTTTAAATATTTTTCTTTAAATATTTAATTATTTTTCAACATTTTAATTAAATGAAAAAAAATATAAAAAGCAAAAATATATTATGAAATTGATACAACAAAAAATATTAAATTGCAAAATTTGAGAAAATTGAAGATTCCAATTTTTTAAATGTGTTTTTTTTTTCATTTGCTGTGATTTTTGTTTTAAACCAATTTTCGATTAAAATTAAATTTTCAAAAAATGCACATTTTTAAGAAGAAGAAAAATTAGATAATTGTCTTTTTTTTATTATTTTTGTTGGATTTTTTTTAACTCTTATAAAATTTAAATTGCAAAATATCTTTATAAAATTGATTAGTAACATAAAAAATTACATTCAAATTAATTTTTTTCAATGGCCAATTTTAAGAAGTAAAATTATGAATTTTAAAACAAAGATTTTTAGATTTGTTAAATTTAAAGAGATTAATTTTTTAAATTTTTTTAAATCGATAAACGGAAAGTAATTTCTTAATTTGTAATATTTTGCAGTTTTTTGGAAATTAAAATTTTAAAAAATCTTTTATTATTTAAAATTGGCTAAGAAGAAATAAAGTACATAGAATTACACTTAAAAAATTGAATAATGCCCATTTTGTACCATAATTAATCTCTTTTTTTCCAGGAGGAGCCGGAAGTATCTTCAAATTCCCCGGCAATGACATTCTGAAGACGCCGACGATCCCCTCTCTCGCGAAAACGCCGGTTCCCGTAGCCAACAGCGATTCCTAAAGAGCATTCGGGGCCATCCCCCAGACTGTCCGATCTCTCCATTGCTGGGTTTCATCACGGTATAGCTCCCGAATTCTAATAGGGGTCATCTGATTAGCATCTCCCCCGCGTAACCCCACATTCCCCCTGATTTCTTGCCCGTTTTATCCTATTTATTCATCTTGTACCATCATTTAAAAGACCCTTAAACTATGATTAAAAGAGCCTAGTTCCACGAAGAGAGTAGCTTTAAGTGTGGTTTAAGAAGTTTGTAGTTTGTAGTCCGAAGGACGTTTATTCCAAGAAGAAGATACCTCTCGAACGCCCAGAGATTCCATGGCCCCATGCTCTGTAAATAGCGATTCTGTGCCTTTAGAATGTTCCTTTTTTTGCGAACGATGATAATAAAAATAGCAAAGTTTTATATCTTTATTTGTTAGATTTACCTTTTTCAGATTTGATCTCCTTAGGCCATTTCTTTGGTGGCATCAGAAAAAAGTAACTCTGAAATTAAAATTTTAAATTTTCAGAATTTAAAAAAATGAGAATGGTTTCTAAATTAGCATTTTTATTATTAAAAAATGCAAAACTAAATATTTTTCAATAAATTTTTATAGTTGTTTTACAAAGAATTCCATAAAATTATATTTTTTGTTGGCATAATTTTTAAAAACAATTTTATTGAATGAGCAAAAGAGCTTAACTTTTATCATTAAAGTATAAATCATTAAAATAAAAAGTAAGAAAAAAATTAAATTTTCAGTTTTAAAATATTTTTTAAAGTTTGGTTTTCTTAATCAGTTTTATTTGTCTTAAATGTGTTAATAATTCTATTAAAGTTAAAATTATACAAAAAAACTTGATTTCAATTTTTTAAATCAAAATTTTCATTTTTCCTCCTTTTTTACATTTCTGAAGCTGTAATTTTGGTCGGTCAATGTATGTTTGTTTGCCACCCAAATTGGTACCATAAATTACAAACACACGACTAAGGTTCGATCCCGGTCGGTGCACTGATTTTTGTCTAATTCTAATTGACTACTATGATAACTAAAAACATCTTCAAAGTAATTTAAACATTTTAGAAATCAATTGCAACAATTTTAATTTTTTTCAAAATCGGTTTTCATTGGCGGCAGATTCAAAAAATTTGTTGCGAGCGATATGATATCTTTATTTATGTATTTGTCGTTATTTTTCTAATTAACTGAAGGTGAGTCTAGGCCTTGACAGCCTCCTCCGTTGTGGAATCGACTTCTTCTGCCGTGGAAGTCTCCAAAGTTGTGGTCTCCACAACGTCGGTGGTCGAAGCATCGGCCTCTGATGTGGTGGCATCAGAAGTTACGGGAACTGTCTGAAATCGGAATATTAAACTCTCATCAATTTTAAAATACATTAGGGTACTTTGTGAGAGCTAATGAGGACGTAAACTAACAAATATTTTGGTTTAAAGCGGAAGGGCCGCGTAAAATTTTTTTTCTGATTTTGTGATAAAAGCCTAGATCTCATTCCCAAGATTCCGAAAAATACCTCTTTTACCCATTTTGGATTCAAATGAACCGATTTAGGTGCGCTTGAACTTTTTTGGGAAATTGTCGTTTGAATTGCCGCCAACTCTGCGTCTCTCCATTTCTCTCTCGCCCACTCTAGCTGTGTTTCCGTGCGGCAATTGCTCGGCCGTGTAAACGCGCCCCTTTTGCAGTCCAAAAAAAGGTATTTTTAAGAATCTATTCAGTGACACAGTTGTAGAGACTTTGACAAAACAACTTTTCGAGGTCCTTCCCTTTGAGTAATTCCAATGCAAGTAGTATAATCTTACCTCATGGCGTACATTCATCCGGAGCATTGCACAATGGACGGTGTTGACCTGGACCTGGCAGTAGTGGTCCACATCGGCGAAGAAGGCCAGGGGCTGAAACGAGGTTCTTATTCTGAAGTGTTTCTATTTGTTAACGAGTTTTCAGGTTGATTCCACAATCAATTTAATACACTTCCTTGTTGAAAATAGAATCCACACGTTTCTATTGATGATGGCATTTTCAGAACTGACAAAACAAGGTGATCGGTCAAAGTGGCATCACTATCACGCCTATCATTCTGTAAGTTTGAGAGAAAAAGGGACTCTCTCTCTCTCCCTGTCTCTCTCTCCCTCTCTCTCTCTCTCTCTCTCTCTCTCTCTCTCGTTCTCTCTATCTATTCATTTCTCTATCTCTCAATGTCTCTCTCGTTCTCACTATATCTCTCTCTAGTTCTCTCAGACATCTGTATCCCACACATCTCTAATCTTTTCATCTGCGTCTCAAACCTTTACACCTGCGTCTCTAACCTTGCTATCTGCGTCTCTAACCTTTCCGTCTGCGTCTCTAACCTTTCCCTCTGTGTCTCTAACCTTTCCACCTGCGTCTCTAACTTTGCCAACTGCGTCTCTAACCTTTCCGTCTGCGTCTCTAACCTTTCATCTGCGTCTCTAACCTTTCACCTGCGTCTGTAACCTTTCCGTCTGCGTCTCTAACCTTTCCACCTGCGTCTCTAACCTTTCCGTCTGCGTCGCTAACCTTGTCATCTGCGTCTCTAACCTTCCCATCTGCGTCTCTAACCTTTCATCTGCGTCTATAACCTTTCCAACTCTCTCTCTCTCTTACCTGGCTATTGCAAGTGATGATAAAATCAGTGTGGCTTCCAGCAATAGCTTCCTTGATGGCGTCAATTGAATGAGGAACATCTTCCTTGATGTTCTAAAAACCATAGTTGTTCCTGAAAACCCAAAAATTCACCTGAAGGAGGATATCTCGGAGCTCATCGTTATTGCACCTGTTGGTGTCATCGTGAGCGATGAGGTTGACTGCCTCTCTCTTCTTGCGTCCACAGCCTCCACCGCATCCTCCACCACAGCCTCCGCCTCCTCCTCCGCATCCACCTCCGCAGCCACCGCCTCCGCCTCCACCTCCACAGCCGCCTCCGCAGCCACCGCCTCCGCCTCCACCGCAGCCTCCTCCACACGGGATTGGGGGAGGAGGGGGAGGACAGCAAGGAGCCGGGGGAGGAGGTGGAGGAGGAGGTGGGGCACAGCCACCACCACCACAGCCTCCGCCTCCTCCGCCACAGCCTCCTCCGCAGCCACCACCGCCGCCACCACAGCCACAGCCGCCGTCTCCACCGGAGCTGGGGAAGAGGAAGGCTGTTGCGAAGCCGACTGCACCCAGGAGGAGCAGTAATTTGTGCATCTGAAAGAGAATTTTAAGTAGCTTTTTGCTTTAGTAAACCCTAGAAATAGAGGCAGAGATACGGGTATAGACGCATACAGAGGGTTAGAGACGCAGAAGTGAAGGTCAGAGACGCAGAGGGAAAGGTTAGAGACGCATAGGGAAAGGGTAGAGACGCAGAGGGAAGGGTTAGAGACGCAGAATAAAAGGTTAGAGACGCAGAGGGAAAGGGTAGAGACGCAGAGGGAAGGGTTAGAGACGCAGAAGAAAAGGTTAGAGACGCAGAGGAAAAGGGTAGAGACGCGAAGGAAAGGTTAGAGACGGATATGGAAAGGACAGAGACGCAGAGAACAAGTCATAGACGCAGATGATCAGACACACAGGCGTTATGTAAGAGACGCATAGGCGCATACGAAAAGGTTAGATACGCAAATTAAAGGACTGAGACATATATAGAAAGGTTAGAGACGAATACGGAAATATCAGAGACGCAGATAGAAAGGTAAGAGACGCAGAAGCCTCGGTTAGAGACGCAGATTCACATGGTCATATACGCTGATACACAGATGGTCAGATATTCAGATGGAAAAATCAGAGAGGCAGATGGAAGGTCAGAAACGCAGACTACAATTTTAGCGACGCAGATCAAAAGAGAGAGAGAACGAGAGAGGTAGAGAGGTAGACACAGAGAGAGAGAGAGAGAGAGAAACAAACAGAAAAAACAGAATACGAGAAAGACAGAGGTAGCCTTCCCTGTTGCTTTATATATCTCTGGGGGCTATAGGATCCACCTTGCGGAACTAGTTCTGGAAGTAGACTTACTCCCCTTCCGCAAGCGGAACCGATTGGCTCACGATACCGCGGCTAAGTCAAGACGTGTTCGCTGGCCGAAACAAGCACCGCTACGGTCTTGTCATTCCGCGGCTGGCAGTAGTTTTATGGGTAGAAGTCGGATATTTAAAGCTAACGCTGCGGCGACTGGTTTGGATGGGATGCGTAAATAGATGACCGCAGGAGGATTGTGACAAAGGATAGCCCTCCAGGAGGCGACCGAAAGAATTAAGAAGGTGGCAGTGATGAGTCAGCGGGGGACACCAACCAGTTTTTTTCATGCCCAGCCTAGATATCATAAGCTAATTAGCCAGTTACTATGATTGGGATTCTACAATCCCTTGATTCGATTAGCCAATGAAACGCTTATTTGGCTCCTTTGTGTCTACGCATCTACTTTCCGGCTCTCCCGCGTCCAACATTGTCTGGCAACAGTGGGCGGTGATTATGCTGGAACATGCAATCAACGAACCAGCCCGAGAAAATTCAAAGGTATCTTTTTTACTTATTTCCACATTAAAGAGCTTGAAAAGTTATTTTAGCTTGGGTTTATTGCGTCGTTTTGGAGAAATCTGCTTCGAAAATGCCATTTTTGGCCACTCCATGCAATATGCAAATGTGGATAACCGGCATTTTAACGAACTACGTGCACGGTGTTTACGCGTCCGCACAATCAATCAGTTTATCGACTTTTTGGTCGTCATTTTCGAATTGTCATGTTCCCGCCTGAAAAACGCAGAAAACTCTGGTTGTCTGGCATGACAGCGCGTTTCAAACCCGTACGAGATCGGCGGCAGGGGCAAGGGAAATCCTGTTGCAAAGAGGTCCCCGACGGTTCCTTTGAACAAGGTTATTGGGGCCACTCCGTGACGGCCCTATCTTTCTGGCATTTTATGTCAATTTTTTTCTTATCCTGACTTTGGCGGACGGAGAGAGAGAAAACAGAGCGAGAATCGGATGGATATATACAGTAGAGAGACATAAACAGGGAGTGGGAAAGAGAAGCTTAGAAAGAGAAAGAGAAATAGAGAGAGAAAGAGAGAGAGAAAGAGAGAGAGAGAGAGAGAGAGAGAGAGACCGAAACTGATCTCGGCTTGACGCGCCGCGGCGAAAAACATGCGTTGACACATAATTCCACTGTTTCCGTGGGGTGCTCTTTTTTTGGCTGGAAAAAATAATAGAGTGTAGCAACACTATAACAAATAACATCTTGTAATGCGAATTTGTATTTCAGCAGAACCAATAAATTTTAAAAAAAAATTTTTTTTGAACCACATCTTTGCAATTAACTTTGTCTGCAGTATGAATTCAAAGTAGGTGTTATAGACAAACATTTTCAACGCAATATTTGAAACAGTTGCCATACTCCGCTGATTGATTTTTGTCGTGTTCGAGCCAAGTACCGTTCACCCGATTACAGTAACCAGGACCGAAAAATCGATAAGTTATTTGTTTGCTTTATTTTCGTTATATATGTATGAGTCATGGGTTGTTCGCATAACAAATCTCAGTCCAATCCAAGCACTTTGAATTTGCCCAAGCGTATGTTAACCCATTCAGGTATGTTCTGCAGGTTTCATTGTCCGGGCCAGCCCGATCCAACCATTTTGTTGGCCAGATAGGGTGGGATTGTTGGTTTTTTGTACTTTGATCATCACCACATCACCGGTTTTTCCAGTTCTGTACTTCTGGGTGTGTCTTTGTTATGGCAACTGTAAGGATTCATTGCTTCATGCATTGACTAGGTAGTTTGATTTTTTCAATAATAAAGTACAGTATAAATGCTAAATCGCTTTATTTACAAACACATATGCACTCATATATTGATAATTGGGGAACTAGATGCACCAGAAATTAGAAGCTTCAGTTCTTGGCGGCCTTGGCCTGCTCCGTCTCGGGCTTCTCCTCCTTCACCTCGGGAGTCTTCTCCTCGGTCTTAGTCTCAGCCTTCTCCTCAGTTTTGGGCTCCTCGGTCTTTTTCTCCTCTGCCTTGACCTCCTCGTGTTTCACGTTAATGCGGAGGATGGCACAGTGGACTTCGTCGACGGTCATCTGGCAGAAGTCATCAACATCGGCGACGAAGGTGACGGGCTTCTCGTTACAGAGGACGATGTAGTCCTGGGTGTTGACGAGGGCCTCCTTGATGTTGGTGAGAGAGTGGGGCACGTCGGTCTTGATGTTCTGGAAAGGGAGGGATTAGAGAGAGAGAGGGAGAGGGAGAGGGAGAGGGAGAGAGAGAGAGGGAGAGAGAGAAAGAGAAAGAGAAAGAGAGAGAGAGAGAGAGAGAGAGAGAGAGAGAGACTGGAACTTACGTTAAGGAGAGTGAGGCGAAGCTCCTCGCTGTTGCATTTGTTGAGGTCATCAGAAGCGACAAGAAGAGAGGCCTCCCTCTTCTTGCGGCAGCCTCCTCCGCAGCCTCCACCACCACCTCCGCATCCACCTCCACCTCCACAGCCTCCGCCTCCTCCACATCCGCCTCCTCCACCTCCGCATCCGCCTCCACCTCCTCCACATCCACCACCGCCTCCTCCGCAGCCTCCACCACCACCTCCGCATCCACCTCCACCTCCACAGCCTCCGCCTCCTCCACATCCGCCTCCTCCACCTCCGCATCCGCCTCCACCTCCTCCACATCCACCACCGCCTCCTCCGCAGCCTGAAAAGTGCAATATGTGAATGCTAATTGGGTTGACTACCTCCTCCGCAGCCACCGCCGCCGCCTCCACATCCACCTCCACCTCCGCAGCCTCCACCACCGCCTCCGCAGCCGCCTCCACATGGCGCGGGAGGTGGGGGAGCACATCCACCTCCACAACCTCCGCCACCTCCTCCGCCACAGCCTCCTCCGCAGCCGCCGCCTCCACCACCACCGCAGCCACAGCCGCCACCTCCGCCAGAGGAGGGGAAGAGGAAGGCACCGGCCAAACTGACCACTCCGAGTAGGAGCAATAACTTTCTCATACTGAAAGAGGCTATGTTGAAATGGATAGAATTGGATTAATAAGGAAATTGGAGTGATGTTGACAAGAAGTGGGTAAATTGGAGGGGTAAAGAAGAAGAAGTGGAAGAGGGGAGAAAAGTTGGGATAAAACGATTGTGGTTGGATTACGGCAAGGGCGCCTTTTATGACAGCTGGTGGGTAGGAACTGGTCTCCCAGCAGCTTTGTCGTAAGCTGATTGTCTGCGAGATACCAGTAATGAACCGGCTTGTAAGCCGTTTCTGCGAGCGATTTGCTAAAGAGATGAACGAAGTAAGACCTCGGTTTTAGGAAAGATGTTGCTGACAACAATGTTAGTTGTTGTAAATAACGGCATCTAATAGTTCGGTTGTAGTATAAATTTCACTTTTGAAGCTCTCAATTTTGAGAGTTTTGTGGTGATGACTTCATCGATTAACGCGATTTTGGAAAAGCCAAAGGGACTTTTTTTCCGGCACTGGAGGGAAATTCTCTGGTGCCCCCTTATGATTTCGGGTATTTAAAGGATCAGGCTGGAGGGAGAGGAAAAACTTGAGACCCTCAACTTGAAAGTTAACTAACTTATCTTACCAGTTCAGAGGCTGACTCAAAAATTTTCTGGAATCATGCTTGCTCGAAAAAGAATGTCCAGTTTCATTCAAACAGAACTTCAAAAAAGTAAATTTGAAAAAAATAAAATATTTTAATTAAAGCAATTTAATTTTGAGGTTTAAATGAAATTATTGAGGACCTCAACCTCGGTCAATCTGTGATAGCGTCATAAAGGCCTTTGTTTAGAAAAGTTATTTAATGCAATAAAAAAGGCGCATATCTAAAAGAAAAGGAGTGTGTGTGTGTGTGTGTGTGTGTGTGTGTGTGTGTGTGTGTGTGTGTTCCTGTGTTCCTGTGTCTGTGACAGACAGAGAGAACCAGAGTAGGAGTTTACCGAAGAGAAGGACAACTCGGATATTTGACGGCACGGCCACGGATCACTGGACTGCAAATCATTGAAGAAGGCTAAATAGACAAAAACTGAAATCTTCATTGCCCAGTTAAAAACAAGTTTGCATAATTCGAATCAGAACAATATGTAGGGGATGGGTTGATATAGGTTAGAAATCATCAAAACCGGGCCGGACCAAAAATTTGACCAAAATTATTACCTGAATTTCCATAATTTCGTAGGGTTTCGAAATCGTTCACAAGTTTTTTGTTGTTGCAACCATCGTCCCATAGAATCACAGTGACTCAAATGATGACAAACCTGCATTTTGAATTAAACAACATGAATGAAAAGAAGCAATGTTGAAAATAAACAAACAGAATTACCAAATAATCGCATTATGATGCCATTATCTGCTTATGTTTGTTTGTTGAAACATCAAAAACATAGTCAAAATTGGATGCAAAAATTGGTATAAAATAGTGTTTGCTGGCGAATATGACAACTATATTTCATTATTTTTTGGTTTTTTCTTCGCCTTTTGTTTGAAACTCTCATATGACAAATTATTGCTCGTAAACGTAGGACATACTAGATGTAAGAAACAGTTTTTGTATATTTGTATTCCATACTGTAGGTAAACGTAGTAAACTATTTCCGTTAAACGCAGGACAGTCTATCCGTTTAACACGAGAAAGTCCATCTGTTAAACGCAGGACAGTCTATACGTTAAACTCAGGACAGTCAATTATTTAAACACAAGGCGCCCTATGCGTTAAAGGCAAAACACCATATCAGTTAAACGCAGAGCCGGCTAACCGTTAAACATATTATAGTATAACCGTTAAGGAAAGACAGTGTATCCGTTAAACGCAGAACAACATCTCCGTTAAGCGCAGGAAAGTCTATTCGTTAAATGCAGGGCGGTCAATCCGTTAAACGTAGGAGAATCTATCCATTAATCACAGTATACTAATTAAATCCAGTAAACGCAGTGCTGTCTAACCGTTAAACGCAGTACACTATATCGAATCGTAGTTTAAACATTGGACAATCCATGCGTAAAAACTGACCTAAGAGATTGTTCTTGTTCCTTTTGATGTGAAAACTGAACAAGTGATTTTATATAGTCATTTCAGAGTTTCGAAATGCAACTCAAAGTACTCCTTTTGTCGTTCCTCATATACGGTTAGTTTAATAATATTTACCTTGTAAAATTTGCAATTTTTAGAGGGACTTATGGCTCAGGCGGTGGAAAGTTCTACTGCAGAAGAAGGCGGAATTGAGGAAAGTAGCAGTGAGAACCCTCTCGATGAAGGTCCCATTGAGCTTTCTCTTTGGGACCTCATATTTCTGATCTTCGGACTTGGAGGAGGCCAACCTCAACCTCAACCTGGAGGAAGTCGTGGGTTTTTCTGTTTTTTTCCTGATTTTGTGATAAAAGCCTAGATTCCCAGGATTCCGAAAAAAAATACCTCTTCTGCCCATTTTGGATTAAAAAACCGATTTAGGAACTCTTGAAATTTTGGGGAAATTGTCATTTGAATTGCCGCCAACTCTGCGTCTCTCCATTTCCCACACTCTCTCGCCCACTCTAGCCGTGTTTCCGTGCGGCAATTACAAGACTCGGTCGTGTAAACGCGCCCCTTTTGAAGTCCAAATCATATAAAAGGGGGTATGTTTCAGAATTGGAGAAATTATATCTGTTCAATGAAACAATTGTAAAGAGACTTTAAAAAATCAATTTTGCGAGTTCCCCCCTCTTTAAGTTTTAGTTCCTCAATACCTAGAATTTCAGCTCCAACCTGCGACGAAATCAAATGTAGAGACGGTCAGAACTGCATTATGAAGCCTACCCCGTGTGGAGGGTAAGTTTTATTGAAAACTGGGAAAATAATATAATTTAGACATCTTGTTCCCTACTGCGTTCCAGCAGAAGGATATACTGGAACTCCTGGAACGGGAGCAACTGAAGGACCCAGACCTGGACCCCCTGGAGGCCGTCCAACAGGACATTTCTTCCCAGGTTTCCACCACTCTCGCCCAACTCACGCTACTGGATCCACTCCTTCTATTCAAACCACCATTGCTCCTTGA
>JAJQXH010000022.1:262500-282500 GCA_022343465.1 Oscheius sp. G VE-2021 | reverse complement strand
ACCAGTGTATTACCAGGTAAGTTGGCAGAAAAGAGGGGTTTTTCGGCGCGCTGGTTTTCATAACAATGTTTTCATAACAATTGTCTGGCATGGTAGCGCCGCGAATTCCACACTCGTACAAGATCGGCGGCCGCGGCGAGGGTAGTTACTCCATATACAGTAATTAGCATCGTAGGCAAATAGAAGCCGAAACGAGATACCTGACTATTCCTTTAAGTCTCGACCAACTCAACCCCAGACGAAATCAGCAGCCGCAATGCTCCAGCACCCTTTACCAATTTATTATAACTATTTTCTTCAGTTTGTGCCCTTCATCCTCGCCGTGCAGGCGATCTTCTTCCTCTTTCCGAGAATCTTCTGGAAATACGCCGGAACGGTCATAAACTACGGTAGGATTACTGTATGAATACTGGAATAACAAATATTTTTAAGGTTCGAACATCGAAAGCGTGCTGGTGGAGGTCGCCAAAATGAAGGAAAAGAAGGACGAGGACCGAGAGAAGGCCTGGGGAAGACTGGCCCGCTTCGTCTTTGAAACGCTGGATTCGCAGAATAGGAAGTGCGTATTCTCTCTCTCCAATGTTTGACAAGTACGGTTGGAAACCGCCGTTGGAGGTGCTATAATCGTCAAAATGTCACTAAAAAGCACTATTTAGGGGTGCTATATGCAGATTCAGGGTGCTATTTTCGTCTAAGACTAGATCGTGTCAAACAGTCTCTCTCTCTCTGTCTCTGTCTCTCTCTCTCTCTCTCTCTCTCTAACTCTTTATTCCAGAAATCGCTGGTGCTTCACCCTGACCATCATCTACACTATCCGCAAGTGGCTCGCGTTCATCAACGTCGTCGTCCAGTTCATCCTGATCAGCCATTTGATATCTAGCCGTGGCAATAGCACCGATTACCTCTGGGGATTTGAGGTATTTCTTTTTTCTCTCATTCAGTAGCCAAAAATCAGGTCAGGCGGCCTTTGGTTGCCAAAAAGCGGCTTCTAATGGCCAAAAAATATTCTCAAATTCCAGGTGTTGAATACGTCGATGTTCCCGGATGCCTTCAACCCTGTGATCGGTTTCTTCCCCAGGGTCATCCGTTGCGACGCCAGCAGAATTGTACGTTGATTTTTTATCAATAATCATCTACAATTTGCAAATATAGATGTTTTGCTTTATTGTTTGCAAATTGTTACATTTCAGACTCTGGGACAACCCAAGGGAAATCACGATACTGTGCAGTGCGTTCTCGCGATGAACTTCATCAACGAGAAGATCTTCCTGGCGATCTACTTCTGGTTCATCGCCCTCGCCTTCATCAATCTCATCGCCGCCATCCGCTTCACCTTGTTCTTGGCTCTCCCTCCCTTCCGCGAGATTTTTGCAGAGACGCTCATTCAGGTGAGTTATGACCTACCTCGATTCCTGAGATTTCTGGCGACCTCAGACCGCTTTCTGGAATTTATGGTAGCCATAGGCCGCTTTCTGCGATTTTTGGTGACCTCAGACCACTTTCTACGATTTCTGGCAACCTCAGCCCGCCTTCTGCGCAATCTGGCGACCTCAGGCCGCTTTTTTAAGTTTTGGAAACTTCAGGCCGCTTTCTGCGAAGTCTTGTGATTTCAGGCCGCTTTATGACTTATCTGGCAACCTCAGGCCGCTTTCTGCGAAATCTGGCAAGATCAGGCCGCTTTCTGCCGCTCCGGTTTCTGAGAATCTTCGCATTTGAATTGTAGATCAACAACGCCTAATTTCAGCCTCAACACGTCTTGACCGAAGCGGCTGCCGCTCAAAATGGAGGACACAGGAGCCACGTCAACCACGCTGATCTCCTCGACTTCTTCATATCCACGATTCTCAGGTTGGTTAATTTGCATATGGCGCTACAATTCAGCCGATTTTGTCTGCTATATACTAATGTGGGTACCTCAAAATTCTAATTTCAGGACGGACGGTGTTCTGATGCTGCTGTTGCTCCACAACCACGTCGGCGGCTTCCTCACCTTCGAATTGGTCCAAAGGCTCTGGATCCTCGGCGTCCAAAATACCGCGAAGTCTGTTATACCGTATTTGTCTTTTAAACTACCGTTTTATCCAAAATCTACAGTATCTCACTCACAAATCACTTTAGAAAGGGTAATCTCCCTCCGGGCGCCTCTATGGAAACGCTGGCCTTTGGAGGAAAAGGCGGTCGTCTGGTGGACATAGACGACAACGGGAACGACATTAAGAAGCCCTCTCTGGAGAAAGCGGGCGATGAAAAGAAGCCGATTCTGGTGGAGATTGACGAGGAGAATGAGGAGGAGGCTGAATCTGATTATCAGGTTCGATAAAAAAAATTTTTTTAACCAGAAAGCGCTCTGACCCAGGCCGCCTGGGGTCACAATAACCTAAATAAAGCGGCCTGAGGTCTTCAGAATCCGCTTAAATCGGCCTTATGTGAGAAAAAGCAGAAGAAAATATTATATATTGTTATTTAAGCAATTTAAAAAAAATAAAAATAGTAAAGAAAATGTTTATTCAAAAATATTTTCGTTGCAGGATTTTTTTTAAATGGACGTTAAAAAAATTGAAATTCATTTAAAAAGTTATTGTTTTTTTGTTGTTGTAAAATTTGTCAACTATTTTTTAATGTTTTTAAATAAAATTAATTAAACAATTCAACATTCCGATTTTAAAACAGTATAATTTAGAACTAGTCAATTTTGCTAGATTTTTATACAATTTGGCTCATTAAAAAAATTAGCTAACTTAAATTCCTTTTTATATGTATGTTATGTAAAATAATTTTACAAATTTTTAATTGTTTGCCAAAAATAATTTTTCATTAATATAAACAATTTATTGATCTTATTTTTTATTTTTTTTAAATATACGATTAAAAACAACTATTTTAATTTCGTTTTAAAATTTCAACATCTGACCATTTTAGCGAATCAGTATTGTCAATTAGAAAAAATAACAATTGATTGATCCTATGAATAAAAAATTAAAAATCGTTGCTAGATTGCAAAAAAAAGCTTCTTCAAAATCAGCCAAAAGAAGTAATCCCGGTGGAATCGAACCCTGGTCGTCTATCTTATAAAATGACTATGTTCTGCCTGTAATAGTTGTTTTCTTCTTTTCAAAAATCTTTTTTTTTAAACTTTTATCTAATGTGTGACAGGTACGGTTTGAAACCGCCGTTGGAGGTGCTATTGGTCTCAAAATGGCACTTAAAACCATATTTTTGGGTGATATATGCTAATTTGGGGGTGCTATTTTCGACTAAGACTGGATCCTGTCAAACAGTGATTTTATCTCTTCGTTTCAGGACCCTCAGAAGCCCTCCGCCCCTCATATCTACCCGCACCTCGACAATGATGACACCCTGTCGCTGAAACCGACGTAATATTCACCCTAAAACGCTAAGAAGGCCTTATTTTCAGAGTTGAAGATGACTACTCCATCCCTCCACTCTGAACCGCCGAACCACATCCAGCTAGACCTTAATTTGAATCTAGCCACCAGCTAGACTCCTCAATTTGAAATACCCTCAGTCACCTCTGTTCTCTTTTTCTCTGTAATTGCAAAATTTTAGGTCCTTTTTCTCCCTTAATTCCTCTTTGGAATTACTGTATTTTCGATAGTTTTTTTAGATTTACCGTACTTTTGGCAGTTACCGTAATCCTTGAAATTACCGCAATCTGTCAAATTACCGTAATCCGTTTTCTTTGTTGTCTCCAGAAGAAGACTCCCGAGGAGTGTCGCTTTTGATTTCTTGTTACTTTTTTCACTATGTTGATATGTTGTTTGAGAGAGAAAGCTTATTTTCCTGTGTTTTGGATATCGCGTTTATCGCTTCACTATCTATTTTGGCCTGTTTGTGTGGTTATTCAAATTTGTTTAGGATGAGTGCCAAGCCCATGAACATGATCGAGAAGCTCGCCAACATGGGTGGAGCCCTCTACCGCCACCAGAAGGTAATTTTTGTTTATTTAATTTTTTTTAAATTAAAAAATTAATTTATTTATTAAAAGGGAAAGTAGGCGAATCCGGTGTGTGGCTGCCTCCCGAGCCTTAATTTTTATTTTATTGTTTTTATTTGAATTTTTTTGGCATTTACTTTTTAGAACTTTATTGGGTAGAAACCATTAATTAGCAGCTTATTCATTTTGCCGTCTTATCGTTAAATTTTCCCTTTTTTGGTAAACACTTTAATTTTGGTGGCTTTGAAGCTTAATGTGGTTTTTTTAAACTTTAAAAATCGTTGTATAATGCAAAAATCGGTGGTTTACCTGGATGCGGAGAAGCGACTGAATCCCGTAAAAAATGCCTCGCAAAAAGAGTAATTACGCATATTGCGCTGACGAAAGCCGCTTTCCCTGGCAGCACAGCTGCTTTTCGATATATTTAGTTAATTATCGCGTTTTCTCTCATACCCGCATTCATCATGGCTCTATCGCTTTTCTAGGCCTCTAATTTGCAGATATTTTTTTTTGATTAAACTATCGATAAAACAAGAAATTCGTGATTTTTTATAGCATTTTTAAGCAAAGTTCCGATAGTTTAATCTCGATACGTTCGAAAATCGCAATTTTTGTTGGATGCGAATGGAAAACAGATTAATCGCTGGATTGAAATTCTGCCAAAATGCCAAACCAGAAGTGAAAATGATGAGAAAAGCCGCTTTTCTGGCCGCACAGCTGCTTTTTTACTTAATCAGTTAATTTTTACCAAGTTATTTGTTTTCTCGTTCCCAATTGTCACCTGTCAAAAATGAATATTTACCTTCGTAATATCTATTTTGGCGCTGATTATCCGTCTAATTATCCGTCTGAAGCACCTGTTCCAATACAAACAACCGATTCTCTCTTTTCAGGCGCAGTTCCCTCGCCGTTTCGCCATCCTCCGCGGCGTGTGGAAGCACGAGTTGGCTCCTCCCAAGCAGTCCGACTGGCCCCTCGTGAAGGCCGATTTCGCCCGCGTGGTGAAGACCATCGAGACCCGCGCCTACAGGCAGTACTCCGTCCGCGAAGGACTCGTCTACGCCGCCGTCGCCCTCGAGGTTGATTTTGCCGTCTAAAACTCGTTTTCCCGGTGAAAATGGCTGAAGATTGAGGTTTATACCCCACAAGATCGTCAGCAATCGTCTTTTTCTCGTCTAAATGTATCTAAAATCGAGATTTTCCCTTAGGTCGATATTTGAAAATGCGCAATGTCATTTTAACATACAAAGTTTCAAATCCTGGCAGAAAGCGGCCTTTAGTTGTCAAAAGCGGTCCGAGCGGGCTATGGTTGCCAGAAAGCGGTCCAAGCGGCCTTTGGTTGCCAGGAAGCGGTCCGAGCGGCCTATGGTAGCCAGGAAACGCTTCAAGCGGTCTATGGTTGCCAGACAGCGGTCCAAGCGGCCTTTGGTTGCCAAAATCATTTCAGGCCAGATAGCGGCCTGAGGTCATTGGAATCCGTAGAAGGTCGCACTAGGTCACCAAAAAACACAGAAAACCTAATTTTATCTGCAAAAGAGAAATTCTTCTTTTTCCCGGTGAAATTGTCTTGAAATTACACCATTTTACAAAATTTGACATTTTGTTTAAAAAAAAATCGAGATTTTCCTTCTGCAAATACTCAAAATTGAAATTTTATCTTAAAAATTTGTAATTTCACGTCAAAAATCCTTAAAATTACAGATCCTGGCCTGGTTCTTCATCGGGGAGATGATCGGTCGTCGCTACATCTTCGGCTACCTGGTTCCCTCCGACTACGTGTCCAAGGAGGCCCGCGCGAAGGTCCGCCAACAGGCCCTCGAGCAGGCCCACTAGGCCCGGTTTCTGGAGCTCTAGACCCCCTTCCTAGCCTTCTGGAGCTTCTAAGCCCCAGTAGACTTCTTTAAAAACGCTTCGGTTAGCATTTGATCTACCAACAATCTATTTTATGAGTAAAGCTGTTCCCTGTGTTCTTGTTTTGATCTACACGGGAAATTTCCCGGTTTTGATCTATTTTGCGTGATTTTCAGGTGATTTGATTGGTTTTTAACCTATGTATCGATTTATTTTGACGATTTGTAGGTCAAATTACAATCTCCCAAATTCAATTTATTGGTGTTCTTTTAATGGAATTTGAGGATTTGCAGATCAAACTACAATTTATCGAATTTCAAGAGCAAACTACAATCCCCCGTTTTCCAAGTGCAGTCATTTTGTAGTTTGCTCTTTTCGGCGCCAAATTCTCCCGCCATTTTGGAGGTGGCCAGGTCGCTCCTACATTCCACCAGTCCTCATTCGTCCTCCATGCGTCTTTTTCGTTGCCCTATGCTAATTACCTCCTTTTTAAGACGCTATTAAGCGACTTTTTGAAAGCCTTTGACCTATTTTCCATTTAATTACCTCTTAATTATATTAAAGTCGCTATTTTTTTCTAACTTTTCTTTGTGATCAGCCTTTTATGTTGCAATTTTAATCAAATTAGGACGGTTAATTGTAACTAAAAGTCGGTTTCCCTGTGCCTTTTTAACGTTTTTATTCAAATTTTCACCGAATTCTAAAAGATTTCATCGGGTTTCTTCGCTTGAATTCAAATTTATATGATAATTGCCTATTAAATTCGCTTTAGGCGGCGTCCAGTCGCTTGCATTGGTTTGAATTTTTTTTGGGATTTCCAGGACTTTATACTTTTTGATGCTTATAGTTCACTTAAAACTGCGTTTAAACAGTTGTGTACCTTATTAAATTGATTTATTCATTTAATTCAAACAATTAAGATTAAATGCGCTTGTTTTTTTTCGATTGTATGCTCATTTTATCTAGGAAGTTTATTTGACCTCACTATATCCGGCCTCATTTGAATATAGCACCCTCAAAAAGTACATTTAGCGTTAGTTTGGGTCCAATATCCCCTCCCACAGCAGTTTCGAATCGTACGTATCAAACATTGAGATCTCAATATTCTAATGATGTGAATATTTCTGTTTAAAGTCGTTTTTATGTCTCTTTTATTCTCCATTTTACATCTACCTTATCTTTTTGATCTCCAAATAATTTTTTGATCCCCTAATCCTCTCTATTTTCAGCCAGTGGGAGCTAAGATGCAACCTAACCACCAGCAGCAGCCCCATCCGGCCGACCAGAGCCAGGTAATTTTTAAAAAAAATTTATTTTTTTTACAAATAAAACTATTCAAAATAAAATAAAATGCACATTTAATGTTTTTAAAATGTTAATATATTTTTAAATTATATTCTTCGATTCAGTACTACTACCCTGCGATGGCGCCCGTCGGACCCTACGGCTATCCTCCCGCTCCTGGAGGCTACTACCACCAGGATCACCACTACATGGTCGCCCCCGGACAACCGCAACCTCTCGTCATGCCCGTCGGTGGGTCTACGTGATTCTGCGCAAAATGCTAATTTTTTTTAGCTCTTTTTACGTTAAAAATCATGATTTTAGCTCAATTTTTAATTAAAATACGTCTAAAATGCTAATTTTTTTATACTAAAAATACCTTAAAATCGTTATTTCAGCGCAGCCTCCGATGATCATCATGTCAGCTGCTCCCGGTGCCTACCCGTACGCGTATGCTGCTCCTCCGGCCTCCTGCTACTACCAGGACATGCAGCCACAGCAGCAGCACCAGCAGAAGAGCGAGTCCTCCGTCAGGCCGCTTTTGACGTCCACGCCGCTGCCTCCGGACTGCCAGCGCTACCCCGTGGCGCCCTACCACACCCAACAGCTCATGAGGTACGGTTCCTGTGGTTTTGGCGGTTGCGCTGTGACCTAAGACTTCCTTGCTGTGGCATAAGACGTCCTGGCTGTGGTCTTGGAAGTCCTGGATGTGGCCTGTTGTCGGGCGCTGTGGGATTTTTTTATTTTAAATTAATTTTTTTAAATTTTTATTGAATTTGGAGATTTACAAAATTTAAAAACTCCAATATAAACTTTTTTGTTTTCGAATTATCAATATTAAATAATTATTTTTTTTTAAAATATTTTAATTGATTAAAAATAGTTTATTGTAATAGTTAACTTTCTAAATTAATTCTGAATATTTATTTTAATATTTTAATTTAAATAATTTATATTTTAATAACAGTGGAACTATGAATCAAAGTTCAAGAAATTTCTGCGAAAAATTGGTTTAAAATGACTTTTTTTTTAAATCGTGAGATTTAAAAAAATATGTGAAGACTAATATAAAATCTAAAAGCAAAGGAGCTGTGGCCTAAGACTATTTGAAAAAAAAACGTGTTTGAGTACAACATATTAATTTAGTATTATTTTTTAATCCTAGTGAATTTATAATTTTTAATAGATTAAAAAATAATTAATTAAAATATTTATCAGCTGTTGAATTTTTAATATTTTATTTTTTTAAACAATAAGTTTTGAAGAATCCGTTATTAATTGCGTTTATTTTATTTTAAAGTATAAAACATTAATTTTTCGATTTCTAGACATTTAATTTTAATGCAGAAATGATTAATTCTAGAATAATTTCATTATTTTTAAATTAAATGTATTGTTACAAACTGTTTTTATGACATTAACGGTCTCAATATTCTAATTTCAGGGGCGACCACAGCGACGTGTTGGCCGATCTGTCGAAGATCTCAATCGGCTCTCCCGACGAGACGGTTTGCGACGTGACGCTGCCCACCCAATCAGAGTACAAGATGGTCCTGCAGCACAAGCAGTCCGAGTACAACAGGGCCAAGCAACAACAGCAGCAGCAGCAGTACCAGCCACAGCACCAGTCACAGCACCACCCGGTGCCCATGAACTACAAGACGAAGCTCTGCTCGAACCACATCAAGCAGGGCAACTGCGGCATGGGACAGAAGTGCCTCTTCGCCCACGGGGAGGAGGAACTGCGCACCAGCGAGGTGAGGGATTCTGCGTCTCTAACCACTCTGACTCTCTAATTCTGGCGATCTCTGCGTCCCTGAATCTGGGATGCTGACTTCCAAAACGCTCTCTGCGTCTCTGACCTTCACTCTGAGATTCTGCGTCTCTGACCACCCTCAGTCTCTAACTCTCGCGAAATCTGCGTCTCTGACCACCAAAAATTAGGCTTGCAAAATTTTTCGGAAAATTGCCAGAAATCAGCGCTCTGCGTCTCTAACAGCAATTAACTGTCCATTCCTCTGCGTCTATAACCTTTAAGTTCAAAATAAGCTTTCTTTCTCTGATTCTCTAACCACCACTCTTTATCTGGTTCTCTGCGTCTCTAACCATCGATCTCTGTTTCTCTGCGTCTAGCCTCGGGTGAAAGTGATTCTTCGTTCTCTGCGTCTCTAACCTCCACTGTACGAATTACAACCGCTAATTTCCTGCGCCTCTAACCGTGCTCTGCCTGTCGGACCATCACTCTAAGATTCTTCGTCTCTGCCCTTTCTCCTTCTGTTTCTCTGCGTCTAACCTTCATTCACACTCTTTCTCTACGCCTCTAACCATATATCTCCATTTGTCTGCGTTTCTAACTATCGTTGTTTAAGCCTTTCTCTGCTTCTCTAATCTCTAGCAGTTGCTTCTCTCTCTCTCTGCTTCTCTAACCCCTCTCCTTTCCAGACCCCTCGCACCAACAACAAGTACAAGACGAGGCTCTGCCGCCACTTCCAGAAGAACCGCCACGCCAAGTGTCCCTACGGAGACCGGTGCGAGTTCATTCATCCCACCGACGCAGAGTACCAGCAGCAGACAGAGGTTCGTCTAATTTTATTTTATTTATTTTTTTAAATTTAATGTTTTAATTACATTTAATTTAATATTTTTTTTATTGATTCCATAATCAAAACGTACAGTAATCCAATTGTTTTCAGTGGAGGAGGCCGTTCAAGAACAACCGCTTCATCGCTAGGAATGGAGGACAAGGCGACGTGACTCCCGAAACCATCGGAGAGTTCCCCGGGACTCACATGGTCTCAAGGAGTGCCGTCAAGCCAGAGCCGGAGAAGGTGCTTCTGATGAGCAGGAAGATCGCAGGGTGCGTGCCTCTCTCTTCCTCTTTCTCTATGCGTCTCTAACCCCTCCCACTTTATTTCTCTGCGTCTCTAACCCCTCCCACTTTATTTCTCTGCGTCTCTAACCCTTCCACTCTATTTCTCTGCGTCTCTAACCCCTTCCACTCTATTTCTATGCGTCTCTAACCATCACTATCTCGTTGTCTCTGCTTCTCTAGCCACCGCCTTCTTTTCTCTGCCTCTACCAATCTTTCATGTTCTATGCTCTTTCTCTTTTTCTCTGCGTCTCTAATCGTTCTTTCATCTTGTCTGCGTATCTAACCATCTCTCGTTTCTCTGCGTTTCTAACCATATATAGCCTTTTCTGCCTCTCTAACCACTCTTCTGTCGCATTCTCTGTGTCCCTAACTATTCTCTCACTTTCTCTCCGTCTCTAACATCCAATTTTTACTCTCTCTCCCTCTAACCCTATCATCTAACCGTTTTTTTCTCTCTGCGTCTCTCACCGTTCTTTGGTCTTCGTCGGCGTCTCTAACCATCCTCTCTCTCTCTCTCTCTCTCTCTCTCTCTCTCTCTCTCCCTAACCTCCCCTCTTCCAGATCGATGATCTCCCTCAACCAGGACTTCTCCTCCTCCGACTCCTACCACCAGCAGTCCTCCTTCTTCGGCGGCCGTCGTCTCCAGCCGGCCCGCAGCGTCCTCCACCTGCCCAAGTTCGAGCGCCGTCGCTCCATCTCCCAGCAGAACCTCGACCAAGTCTCGAATCTCAAGCGCTGCACTTCGCTCGAACTGCTCGCCGGCTCCTCCTCCCTCCGCCACTAAGGCCCTAATTCCTTAGGTCCTTAAGGCCCTAAGCCTTTAAGTCCCCTGGGAGTGCATGTACCTAATTTGTTTAATATTTCGCTCTCTTCCTCTCTCAATACACTAATTGTAGCGTGGGCATTAATTAGCATTTTGCCGTTGTGATTGTCACATCTCGCACGCGTACCAGAGAGAGCGCCCTTTATTAATTGCGGACCGCCACTCCCAGTCTCCCAGACCACCCAGTTTGATGATAATCGACCCCCCACCGTCGTGGCTTGTCTCATCAGTTTTATTGCATGTTCTATTTGGCTCAGAGGTCATACCTCTTCAGGTTGTACCTCGTGGATGCATGATGCTAATGCATGCACAAGAATGAACATACACGCCATTCCCTTTGTTTCTTGTTTTGTTTCTTTGATTCCCCCAGCCGAAGGCCCCCCTTTCGGTATAGATGTCTTCTTTACTAGATCTTAATTTGCATATTGCAATCGCAACTTTGAGGGTTTAGTTTGTTTTGTGCGATAGGCCCCTGTAAGATGGAGGGAGAGATGCGGCGGCGACTTTTCTCCTGTCCCGAGGGAGTGAGTTTTGACCTACTTTGCTCAAATTTGATCTATCCTAGACCATTAATTTGCATAGTGCCCTAGAATAGTGATTAGAATATTTAAGGTGAAAATACTGTGGTTTTCGGTCTTAATAACTTTCTAGGAAAATCGCTCGTAGATCTAGTTTGACTTGTAGCGTTTTGCTGTTGGTCTAGTGATTAGCATAGTGCCATGTGATTGTTAAAAAGAAAGGGGCCCATAAGGGGTTTAAACAGAAACAAGAAGGGTCGCAAATATGCAAGCGGCCTTTGATTGCCAGAAAGCGGCTTTATATCGCAAAGGCGGTCTTTAAAACGGTTCAAGCGGCCTATGGTCACCAAAAAGCGGCTCATGAGGCCAATGGTTACCAAATCAAACTACTTTATTGAAAACCTAATTTTCAGGTTACCCACCCAAATTCCCATGTTTCCCCCATGCGAAAGAGGAGGCGCAGCATTGGCGACCTCCAATTGAGCATCCAGGTTTCTTTTTTCGCTTCTTTCTTCCTGAAAACCAGGTGCTTTACATTCTTCTGCTTCTGGTAAAAGTGCCTTCAGGATGCCTACAACGACTCAGTCGATGGCAAGCTCAGCGACGCGAACAAGGCGGCCATAGCCTCCGCCTTCCACATCACCGAGCAGGACGTACTCCGCAAATTCCGCAATCGACGCACTTTCATGGAGGAAAAGGCCAGGGTTCGTAAAAGAGTAGGGGTCTCACGGGCCACCCATCATGGGCCCATAAACCACACGACCAGGGTTCGATCCCAGTCGGTGCACTTTTTTTGTCTAACTCTAATTGACAAATAGGATAACTAGATACATGTTTAAGGCATTTTAAACAGTATTCAATTTTAATTGCTCCAATTTTTTAAATGTAATAAAAACTTTGGCTCAGAAGAATTTTAAAAAAACCCTTTTATTGTGAACATTAATTTATATTTTTAAGTTATCCATAAATTTTAATTCTTTAGTTTAATGACAATTATTAAAATTATTCTGTTTTAAAAATCAGATAATTGAATTTTTTAAATTACATTTGTTTTAAAACATTTTTATTGTGACAATTTAAAGGAACCGTAAGGGACACTTTTTGACACAATCCAGTCTAAGTTGAAAATAGCACCCCAAAAAGTGCTTTTTTAGTTTTATTTTAGGGCCGTTAGCATTCCACCGGCGGTTTCAAACCGTACGTGTCAAACATGGGGACTACCCTTGCCGCAGCCGCCGATCCCGTACGGGTGTAAAACTAGCGGCACTAGTTGTCAGACAACCAGAGTTTTCTGCGTCTTTTCAGGCGGGAACATTGAACATTTGAAAGTTACAACTAAAAAGTCGATAAACCAATGGATTCGACGGACTCGTAAACATCGTGCACGTAATTCGTTAAAATGGTTGTTATCCACATTTGCATACTGCCTGGAATGGCCAAAAATGGCATTTTAAATGCAGATTTCTCCAAAACGACGCATTTAAACACCAAACTGTTAATTATTTTCTTGAATAACTTTCAAGCTTGAAATTTAAAAAAAGTCCCTGCCGGTCTATTTCAGCTATTTTAAATAGTTTAAAAATTAATTTTTTAAAGTTTTTTTCTATAAATTCTAAAACTTCTTCATAAATGCTTCAAAAACAGGTCAAAAGCAAGACTCCGAGGATTACGATATTTTCAGAAGGAGCTGATAAAGAACTCCGTGACTTCGGCGGAATCTCCTGCGATAGATGAGATTGCTGGCCTGTTGAAGATGAGCTCCAGGCGCGTGAAGGAGTGTCTGAGCAAGTATCACTGCAAGATAGTCACGGCAATACACAGCGAGAATGCGATGGCACAGGAGGAGCCGAAGGCGGTGATGAAGGAGGAGACGGTGAAGGCCAAGGGAAGGCTGGCGCCTGGAAATGGTAGGGAGGGAGAGAGAGAGCGCGAGAGAAGTAGAGTGGAAGGGTTAGAGACGCAGAGAAATAGAGTGGAAGGGTTAGAGACGCAGAGGAATACCTTCTAATTTGAATATTGCCTTATTAATCCTCTTTTTTCAGGAGCAACTCCTCCGTTCAAGGATCCTCCCTTCAAGGACATCTCCAATTGCTCGATTACCTGAGTCTCTGACTCTCCTTCTCTAACTCTCGCCGTCTCTTTGTCACCGATTGTATATAATTTACATATTGCACTACTTTCGCACTATCCTTTCCTCACTCCCTGCAATTTAACCCCCCAAAAATTCCAGTTTTCCTCACCTTCACGCACTATGTTTGTGTGACGTTTCGTTATGTTTTAGCCCTTCCCCTGGTTGGGTACCCCCCTCACCCGATTTGTTTAATCCTCCATAACTCTCTCGTTTTCATACTTCGGAGTCTTCTCCTGAAGACATCTTTCTCTGTCTCTCTCTATATCTCTTTTTCTTTTTCTCTCTCTTTCTCTCGTTTCACCCTCATCTCTCACCCTGTTTATGCATTGTTTTGGTTTTTTGTGTGGTTTGTGATGACCCCTAGGCCGAAGAGCCCGCACCAGTAAATACTGTTTGTGCCGTTTTTTTGTTGGGAAAATAGGCTAGAGAGTAGAGAAGCGGACAACTTTTTGTGGCTAGGGAGGGACGCAGAGACCCAGGCAAAGAGTGGTGGTTAGAGACGCAGATCAGTTTGAACAAATTCGGTTCAAATTGATTAGAAGCGTAGATCAAATGAGACCACGTTGCAACAATGATCACTGTTTGTGTGTGTCTGCAAATAAACAAAAAATGGCAGAATGCAACAAAATGGGAGTATTATTATGCAGTATCAATACATTTTGCAAACAATAACATCCCAATTCTTGACCACACTCAGACTATAAAGACGCAGAGGTGAACAGGAGAAAGAGAGAGAGAGTAGTTAGACTAAACATTACACTGGATATGGGATAGAGACGCAGAGAAAAAAGAGGGTTTTTTGTCTGTGCTGTCCGCGGCCGCCGATCTCGTACGGGTGTGAAAATCGCGGCGCTACCATGTCAGACAACCACAGTTTTTTGCGTCTTTTCCGGCGGGAACATTGAAAATTCAAATATGACGACCAAAAAGTCGATAAACTGATAGATCGCACAAGCGCGTAAACACCGTGCATGTAGTTCGTTAAAATGCCGGTTATCCACACGTGCCTGTCGGCTGATATGGCCATAAAAGGGATTCCGAATGTAAGTTTCTCCAAAGCGATGCGAGTAAACCCTAAACTGTTGCATAATTTCTGGTAAAAAAGTTTCAAGATTTTTGATATGAGATAAGGTCAAAAAAGTATTTCATTTGAAGAGCTTGAAAAAAAAAGAAATATGTGTTTTATGTTCTTTTTCTGATTTGGTTTCCATTTTTTGTAGTAAAATTGTTCTTGATTGAATCAATCCAATTCATTTGTCATTCTTCGTCAGTATCTAGATGTTAACCAAGAAGATAGATGAAGTGAGAGTTTGTGTGTGTGTGTGTATGTGTGTATGTGTGAGAAAGTGTGTGTGTGTTTGTGAGTGAGTGAGACGGATTGGACGTTAAAGGGGAAGGACCGCGTAAAAATAATTTTTCTATTTTTGTGATAATAGTCTAGATCTTATTCCCAGGATTCCGAAAAATACCTCTTTTACCCATTTTGCATAAAAAGTAACCGATTTAGGAGCGCTTGAAATTTGGGGAAATTACCATTTGAATTGCCGCCAACTCTGCGTCTCCCCATTTCCCACACTCTCTCGCCCACTCTAGCCGTGTTTTCGTGCGGCAAACGCGTAAAACGGCCGTGTAAACGCGCCCCTTTTGCAGCCCAAATCATATAAAAGGGGTATGTTTCAGAATCGTGGAAACGATATTTATTCAATGAAACTATAATAAATATACTTTGAAACATCAATTTTACGAGGTCCTTCCCCTTTAATGATGAGATTAATTAAGAGGTTAGTGAAGCAAAGGATATCTAGACCACCCTTCTTGCCCTCACTTTCTGGTTTGTTCTCTTTTTCGATATCAAGTACAATTACTAGTTACTTTTTGATTGCTGCAATTCAATTTACCCAATTGACCTGTCTAATAGCATAAACCACGTTGCATTTCATTTGATATCAATCTCGTATTCGCTGCTGAATGGAAGAAGAAATTCCAATCGAAGACTACATTTCACTGGAAGAGGAAACATCAAGTGAATCGAGCAACTTCTGGCTCTGCTTTTGGGAATATCGCATTCGAGATATTCCTGCCACTTTGTCTCTTCTGATAGCAGTTCCTCTTCTCACTATTATAATCTATCGTTTAATTCGTACTAAAGCTATATCTCCTACTTATACGAGGTTTCTGATTGTCATGTGCTTAACCGAGATCCTGGCAACTATTGTTAACTTTTATGAAGCTATTTTATATTCGGTAAGGTTTTCCGATTCTGTGATAAAAGCCTTGATTCCATTCCCAGGATTCCAAAAAAAACCTCTTTTACCCATTTTGGATCAAATTGAACCGATTTAGGAGCGCTTGAAATTTTGGGGAAATTGTCACTTGAATTGCCGCCAACTCGTCTCTCCATTTCCCACACTCTCTCCCACTCTAGCCGTATTTCCGTGCGGCAATTGCAAGACTCGGCCGTGTAACCACGCCACTTTTGCAGTCCAAATCATATAAAAAGGGAATGCTTCAAAATCGTGGAAACGATATATATTCTATGAAGAAATTGTAAAGAGACTTTGAAAGAAAAATTCAGATGCATTTCTACGATGATTCCGACATGTGGATTGGCGGTCTCCTTTATCAATTGTCATTTTTGCTTTTCAATTTTTCCTGTTTCAACATAGCCGTTCTATCGGTTTACTGGAAAAGAACTATAAAAAGGTTGGAGGTTATAAAAAGGAAGAACTATAAAATTTGTGTATTTTGTTTTCAGAAAGAGAATAGTAGATTTAATTCTGGGATCAATTATTGGAATTACTACAGGCGTATACTTGAGTGCTCAAGTAATAACACTTTTATCTCACGAATTTCTTAATAATGTAAGTCAATATCTCTCTCTCTCTCTCTCTCTCTCTCTCTATCTGCCTGTCTCTGTCTCTGACTCTGTTTCTGTCTGTCTGTCTCTCCCTTTCTCTTTCTCCCTCTCTTTTTCTCTGTCTCTCTTTCCCTCTTACTCTCTATCTCTCTCTATCTCTATCTCTCCCTCTCTATCTCTCTCTCTGTCTTTCTTTCTTTCTTTCTCTCTCTCTCTCCGTCTGTCTCTCTTTCTCTCTCTCTCCCTCTCTCTCTCTTTCTCTCTCTCTCTCCCTCTCTTTCTCTCTCTCTCTCTCTCCCTCTCTTTCTCTCTCTCTCTCTCTCTCTCTCTCTCTCTCTAAAATAGAAACCTTATTCAGAACCGAGATATACTAGCCCACATCGAGACCATCTTCTGGATTTCCTTGGTAATGGTCTCTTTTTTCTGCTTCCGCTCTGTGATAAAAAGTCAGCGATTCCAAATTTCCATGAAAAACTGCTATCTCCTTAAACAAATGTCCAAAGGACTTTTGATTCAGGTTGTTAAACTAATTCATTTTTCTACATAAATACATAATCCATGAAATACAATTTCATTTTCAGACAGCCGTTAATTTCATCTACTTTTTGATGACAATATGGGAATACATAATGGCAAAATTCCTAATGCATGAATTTAACATCTCATTTGAATATGTTTTTGTGGTAGGTTCTTATAGTCCTCCCCAATTTTAGTTTCCCAGTGATTCACAAATGTAACCTGACGCAATGTTACGTACGTATGCGGATACACATAAGTTTCGTACGCAATATTGCGTGTAGTGCTATTTGACAAGGTCTAAAAAGAGGGAAAATAAAACGATGTTTACATATATTATTTTCAGGCGAGTAAAATTCTAGTTCCGCTGAGTCCTCTTATAAAATCTATTATAGTCTGGTGGTCAATTCGAGGGCTCTGGAAACGACAGGCTTCTCGAAAACTTACTGTTGCAACAATTAGGTGCCCGGCAAATAAGATTGTTCCATTTTTGTAATAAAAAGAGGTTTTGCTCTGTTTCTTTGTAGAAAATTGACACACACACACACACAGTATAACTTTAGATATGGAGTTATGAACATTTATTAGTTTCGATTGCTACAAAGATACTTGATTAAACAAAATACAAATATAATTATTAAAATGTAACAAATTATTCTACAAATCTGAGAGTAACCAAGGGCTTCTGGAAAGTCTTGGGCTCTTCGGGGCTGATTTTATTCGATTTCTTCAACTGCTTCTCATAGGTCTCACTATCATTCTGAAAATTAAAATTAAAATTTGATATTAAAATTGGAAATTTATAAAAAAGAAGTTTCAAAAAGGAGAAAAAGTAAAGTGAGACTAACCACGGGAACCATGAGTTCCTTGATTCTTTCCACGGCCTTGGCCATTTTCTTCTGGCCGACACCCTCATAGTCTTCGCATTCGATGACCACGTGGAGGTCTTCCTTCAGATGCTCCCAATTGGGCAGATTCCTCAGTTTTTCCTCTCTTTCTTTCGGTTTCGTGGATCCACTGCCTCGAACGGAAAGAGCGACTCCGAGTTCCTTGGCCAGCTTTGCTATCGATTGACCACCGACGCCCAGAATACGACCGACGAAGTTGTACTGGAAATGAAACGTTAGGAAATGAACGTGACAGTGAGTGTGTGAGAATGTGAGTGAACAAGTTCGGTAGTGAATGTGAAAGTGTGAATGTGTGACTGAGTGAGTAATTGCCAATAAACTATGTGAGCATGTGTTAGTGTGCGTGATTGAGTGAGTGTGTGACTGAATTATCAACTAAACGTTTCTGTGTGTGAAAGTGTAAACGTGAGCTTGTGAAAGATAAAACCAACCTCGGGGTATACGGTAACATAAATCTTCTCAACCAACTTCACTTTTGGTTTCTTCTCGACCCTCTTGGTTTCCTTCTGGATAGGCTGATCATTCTGCCCCAATTCCATCCAAATTCGAGAAATTTCTGAAACATGGAACTTGAAATTAGGGAAAAATGGAAATTCCTCACCTTTTCTCAGAATTTTCTTGACTTTGGAGGAAGGTTCCAGAAATTTGGCCAAGGCCTTCTGTTCAGTCAGCAAATTTTCCAGGTACTGTAGTTTCTCCCCAGACGAAGAGGTTTCGGTGGAAACCACTGAAAATTAAATTTTAAAAAGTTTAATAAAATTTAAGCTAAATCATTTAAATTGTTTTAAGTTTTTGGTGAATATTGTTTGCAACTATAAAATGGAAAAAAATGATAAAAAATGATTTTTCTGCGTTGTGAACATACCTGTCTCCTGTTTTCCACAGTCCTCGAGATGATCTTCAGAAAGAAGCTTCTCAATATTGTCCTCCAAAAGTTTCATCATCTGAAAATGCTTAATTAATATTTTACAAAGATAATTAAACTTACATCTCCAGATTCAGAAGAAACATGGGAAGAAGGTCCGGAAGGAGGGGCGAAATTCTCAATCTTTCCGAGGAAAGTCCAATCAGAAGGGGTGGAGAGAATGTCAGCAGAGTACATTTTGAGCAACTGATTTGTTTTACCCCTGGATTCCTAATTGCTCGAAAAAAGCAGAAGCGCAGAAAATGGCATCTGCTTATTACAGAAGTTTTGACCGACATGAAGCAGAAACGGGCGCGCGCTATGACCGCGGGACATGGTAAACTCAACGCAGAAAACAGATGTAACCAGGGGGCATTTGGAAAATAAAAATGCCGGAAATTAGCAACGCATGTGAACTTATTAAAACTAAAATTCTGTAACACAAAACTTGACCGGCAGGCCTTCTAAGACCACTGTCTTAGGTTTAAAATGACCGAACTAAAAACTGGAAAAAAAAACTTGAAAATTATATTTTTCAATCAAATGTTGAAGGAGGATGGGGGAGTAGGAAAATTCTGGAAAAATACTATTTCGGTGGCAAATTTTGTGTAGAAAACGAATATTATAGTCACCTCTGCGAATTCTACAAGTTGAAACACGATTATAATCCAAAAAAGTTGAAAAATCGAAATTCGTAAATATAATTTTGAAGAATGATGGGGAAGCGGGAAAATTTTGCAAAAATCTGCATTCAGTGGGCAATTGTGCGTAGAAAGTGATTATAATAGTCGCTTTTTGCGCGTCTGTTATGATATACCATCAAAAAACCAAAATACCTCCAAAAAGTCGGTTTTTTACTGTTTTTCGCGAAAACCTCAATTTGTAGGTAAGAAATCGCAAATTCGTTAATTGGCATTGTTAATCAGCTCATTAAAAGCTATCGATTCCGTACCCTAAATTTGACTTTTGGTTAAATTTGAAGTTCGCTACAGTAACCATGGGTACCTACCGTAACCCAGGTCAAAAAAATCATCTCGACCTAAAAGTCTCAAAATGTCCTATTGTGTCCATATAATGACTTTTGACAAAGTTTGAGCAAAATCCATGACATCGATTAAATGTAATGGTGAAACCCGCCAAAAACCTTCAAAAATTATAATTTTTGGTATTTGACGAAGCACATCCAATTCAGTTGTGGTTATTTCTAATTGCAATCAACACAAAATTTTGTTTATTTTGCGCATTTGCGATTTCTTACCTGCAAATTGAGGTTTTCGCGAAAAACAGTCAAAAAAACCTACTTTTATAAGGTTTTTTTTGTTTTTTGATGGTGTGTCGTAACAGACACGCAAAAAGCGACTATGATAGCATATTTTTGCAA
>JAJQXH010000022.1:235000-257500 GCA_022343465.1 Oscheius sp. G VE-2021 | reverse complement strand
TGTTGTAAAAACAACAGTTCTGAACATGCAAAAGATAATGTGTTAAAGGGGAAGGACCTCGTAAAATTAATTTATAAATTTTTCTTTACAATTGTTTTATTGAATAGGAAACGTTCCCACTATTCTGAAACATACCCCTTGTATATTATTTGGACTGCAAAAGGGGCGCGTTTACACGCCATTTTACGCGTTTGCCGCACGGAAACACGGCTAGAGGGGGCGAGAGAGTGTGGGAAATGGAGAGACGCAGAGTTGGCGGCAATTCAAATGACAATTTGCCCAAACTTTCAAGCGCTCCTAAATCGGTTACTTTTGATCCAAAATGGGTAAAAGAGGTATTTTTCGGAATCCTGGAAATGAGATCTAGGCTTTTATCATGAAATTAGAAAAATAATGTTTGCGTGGTCATTCCCAATTAAGGAGGATTCGAACTACCCTGTATATTTTTCCCCGTTGCAAAACTTTTTGCTACATTTGTTTTGTATAAAATATCTAACAGAGATCCCTTTTTACCAACATACATAAGGAAAACTTTTTTTTATAACCTTGATGTTAAACCCTGCTTTTCCCTATATTTTGTTAAGGTCGAATATTTCCCTGGCCTTTCGAGCATGTTTTTCTTTTTCACACTGACTAATTTTAGAAACCTATTTCATCCTAAAAAACACAATTTCAAGGCACTGCTGTGGGTTGATAAATCAACAACCTCGGACAGGCACTATCAGGCAAACATAGGTAAGTGTTTTGTGTGCAGTCGAGAGGAATAGTCAGAAACTAGAAACTAGAGGAAAATAAGGTAGGGAAAGGCACAACAGATAGGCCACCAAAGGCCGTTTGTACCGGACTATGATAAGATCACACATTTTAGGGCAGAGACTAGAAATTTCCTAAAATTAAATGAAAATTTACATTGGGATATTCTTATAAAATTATGGGTTTCGTGTTTTGGTTCTTAGTGTTACTCTGAAAAAAACTTTTACGTTTACTTTGAAAAACCAGCAGTCTTTTGTTGGATGTAATTCGCTACATGATTACTCTTACTATAAATTTATTAGTAAAATGTTTTCAATTTGAGCCGGTCATATAATCTTTGATCGAAAAAATAAAAGATCGATTTTGATTGAAGAAAAATAATATTTTGCATAATTTTAATGTTAGTCAAATATAATGTATTTCAAATAAAACACTACTCTCGCTAATAATAAGTATATCCATTTTTTAAAGAAATATTCCGAAAATTTTATGTATTCATTTATTTTTATATTTATTCAAAATTTTATTCAATTTCTTGTTCACATTTTAGTTCTTCAGGAAAGTTAAAAAAAACTCTAGCGAATAAGTGGTTTTTTTAAAATTTTTGAGCAGATTAATTGATTGATAGTCATTTTGAATATTTATTAAGTTTACAAAAGTGATTTCATTTGAAAGCCATTCTTCTTTTTTTTTGTTCGTGCGGCGACAAATTAGAGAGGCACTATCAGGCCAAAATAGGCAGGTGTGTTGTTTGCAATCGAGATAAGAAAATCACAAACTATTAACTAGAGAGGAACAAAGTAGGGAAAGGCACAACAGATAGGCCACCAAAGGCCGTTTGTACCGGACAATGATAAGATTTTAGGGGAGAAACTACACTTTCATAAAAAACAAAAACTATTTAAAACTGATATTTAAATTTTTAAAACAATTGTTTATTTTACTGTTTCGTTCCATTGCAGTTCAAATGAATTTTTCGCAATGGAGCGCGGAATTTTCCAAATATGAATATAACTGAACCATTTAAATTACAATAAAAGCACGAATGAATTTTTATAAAAATGCATAAATAAAAATAATTGATGGGTGTATTATTATTAATATGGATTTTAGGTGTCACGGGTCTGTGCTGCTTACTTTTCAGCAAAAACGAAAAAGTGAGACGAAGGTACCCGGGTTTAAAAGATGTTTATTTGTTTAAAATTAATTAAGTTTTTGTTTTAATTGTTTATTGTGTATTTTATAAATATTTTATCATCTTTTCTCGTTTTAACGTTAAAAAAACTAAAATATTTTTTAGATTGGCTTAAATACCACCGATATCGATTTTCTGGCGAAGTACAAGGGCTGTAAAAATAAATTCTGATGTAACTTTTTTTGAGCGAACATCGAATTTCTAGTTTTTGTTGTATGTTATACCAAGTGCAGTATATATTAGAATTCCACTTAAAAGTTGAATGACATGGTTCTGTTTAGAAATTTAGTGCCAAAAAATGAACAAAAACATATTTTTGACGTGTACAAAATTTGCACTTAAAATTACTTTCATAGTTTCCGGCATACAATTTTACGACTGTTGCCCCCTAACAACTAAAAAATAAAGATTTAAAAAAAGAATGTCTTTGTGATTGATGTCCACTTACATTTGTTAAAAAAGTAAAACTCTTTGGAATTGGTTGCCAACAAATTGCGATTTCTGACTGTCAATTTCTCTTTTGCCAAAGGCGTGCCATTTGTTTTTCAGGACTTTCATCACCTGCCTGATTAGACTCTCCTAGGAAATGAAAAAACAAAGCAAAAACTAGAAGAGTTCTCGTCGTCTGGCACCCTCCACTCTCTCTCTTGGGCGGATAAAAAGGCCCTTCGCCGAGAGAAGCCAACAAACGCCTCCCAACATGACCTGCAAGTGTGGAAGTGAGTTTATGAACTGTTCCCTTTGTAATTTAAAACTTCAGACTGCAAGAACGCCTGCTGCAAGTGCGGGGACAACTGCCAGTGTGCCCCTGGAACCTGCACTTCTGCCTGCCTGGACAAGTCCTGCTGCAAGGACGGAAAGTGCGAGAAGGGCTGCTGCCGTATGTTTTCAGAGAGATTTAAAATGTTTGTTTTTTCAGCCACCAAGCACTAGACACCTCGTCTGAAGACTTCAGAAAATGTACTTTTTGCAAAATTCACATCTAACCCAATAAAGATTTTGTAACTTTGTAACTTTTTTTGACATTTGAATGAAGCCGCATTTTTCAATGTCATTGGTGATCGTAAAGTTTGTGAAACTTTGATATAAATGGAAAAATTATTTGAATATTTCAAAATTTTGTTTACTTTTTGTTTTAAAATTAAACAACGTTTGTAAAACTCCTATTGAAAAACTCCATTCAAACAATTGAGTATTTTAGGCGCTAAACAAAACATTAAAGTCAGTTGTTCCAAGAGACAGAGAGAGAGAAAAAGAGAGAGAGAGAGAGAGAAAGAGAAAGATACATTTCGATTTGGTAAAGTCTCTATCCTCTATCCTCTCTCTCCCCCCCCCCTCTCTCTCTCTCTTTCTCATCTCTCTCTATTTTTTATGATTCGTGACCATGCTAAGAAAAACTGGGATCTCTGAATCTCCCGCCGTATATCCGCTTCTTCCTTCTCACTTCCGCATCAACCATCATTTGCACCTTTCGGGTTCCTGAATCAGGTTCAGTAGTATCATTCCTTTCTCCCACGCAGTCTTCATAAGCCCAGGTGATTGGCAGAGATCATCCCATTCTGCAATGAAGTCTCGTCAACTCCTGCTCGTCTTCCTAATTGGGGCGGCTACTTTGGCTTCCGCCTGTAGCCCCAACCGTCCTCATCGTGAGTTACTTTCCCTTGGCAGATCCGCCGATATGGTACGGGTTTGAGAAAAAAGCGGACTTGATTGTCTTTTACGCTTTTCACTGCGAGAAGTAAATTCTCTTTTCAGCGAGGCCTGGAGGAAAACCGCCTGTGCCACCTGCCACAACTGCCGTCCCAACTCCTGCCCCCACCCCCGTTCCAGCTGATCCAGAGCTGGAAAGGTTGAAGGCTGCCTTGGCTGCATCCGAGAAGACGGCGGCAGAAGCCCAAGCTCTCGTAGATCTCCATTTCAATGGCTTCAACATGAAACAAGAAGCGATGAATGTACTGATTGTAAGGCATGGCGAACTGCAAGCAAAGGGAGCGGCGGCAACTGCTGCGGAAATGGCTGAGATGGCCGGAATTCCTGCTATGATAGCGGCACTTCAAGTGGAAAGGGATGCCCACGATGCAGCGTCCCCCGCAGCTGAGCAAGCCAAAATGGAAGCTGATGTGAAGGTTGCGGAGGCTAAAGCAGCTCTGGAGGAGTATATAAAGAACAACCCGTAAGAGAAGGAGTGACTGGAAGAAGTGGATGCTTTATCTGTAAATAAAGAGTATTTGAAGGTTCTTTAGGGGGGAGAGAGAGTGAGAGAGAGAAAGAAAGAGTGAGAGAGTGAAAGAAAAAGAGAACGAGAAAGAGAGAGAGAGGGGGAAAGAGAGAGAGAGAAAGACACAGAGAGAGAGAAAGAGAGAGAAAGAGAGAGAGAAAGAGAGAGAGAAAGAAAAAGAGAGAGAGAGAGAAAGAAAAAGAGAGAGAGAGAGAGAAAGAGAGAGAGAGAGATACAGAGATACAGAGAAACCAAGAGATAGGAAGGTAGAGAGACATTTGTGTGTGTGCAAGCGTGTGTGAGAGTGAGAAAGTGTGTGTGTTTCTAAGTATGTAAACATGTTAACACTTGCATGTGTATGTGATTACGTGAACATGTTATCTATACAGGTGGTTTTATGTATCTCACGTACTCGCATGTACCCGTACAATGTGTTTTGCTTAAATGAACGTGTGCTCGTGTGTGTATGTGTGGGTGTGTGCGAGTGTGTTTGTGAATTTTGAGCCTGTTTTTGTAATATTTAGAAAACAAGTTTAAAAATTGCTCTATAAAGTAAAAAAGGTAACGAAACAAGTCAACTGCTGAAAATACAAAAAATTGCTTTAGAGCAATTTAAAATTAAAAATTAAAGAAATTTTTTAATTCTTTTCTTAAAAATAAAGGAAATATAGTCACAATTTATGAAAATATAAAAATTAATTTAAACTATAAATTTTTCTACGGCTGGTATAGCCACTGTACGCTGTTCAGCGCTAAGAGCGAAAATAGAAGGGACTAGAATTGGCTGCAACTATATACAATTTTTGGCAAAACGCCAGAGGCTGGCAAAAACGCAATCGCCGCGGGACCTTATGTAGCCATCCCCTGAAAAGCCCAATTTCGTTTTTTTATCGTTTTTTTTCTTTCTTGAAAAGACTATATCGAATATAAAAAACAATTTCCGCGTGACAAAAAAAACCAGAGACAACAACACATATGTGTTTTGTTTGTAAATCCGATTTACATACATAATGCAAAATATATACATAAATATACTATAAAAGAATGACAACTTTACTTTCCACAAACAGTTATGTCTCTTTTCATCCTTCTTCTTTTCTCCACCTCCGCCCTGGCTACCTTCAGCGACAAGTACTTCAAAGACATGCCTCCCATCGCAAAAGCAGCACATCTGAGTTCCGACGGAAATATTCAGGAGCTATATCCATCAAGTTTTGGGCTAACTGAAGAAGAAGCTATGAAGGCTGTGGGACTTTTCTCCAATCCGCAGGAGACCTTTGAAATCGGAGGAGAGGAATTCGACATTTATGACACTTCAGATGATTTGATCGAAGCGACCAACGACAAAACGGATGCTTATGTGGGGAAGACCCCGAATTCTGTATTTATCTTCGTTTGCAACGAAAACGAAGACTTTGACTTGTGCTATGGAGACATTCAGGTGTTCCTTGAGCTCATGAAAGATCAAGGAATTTAAGGAAATGCACTTCGTTTACGAATAAAGAAATTAGCATACAGTACTTTGGTCTTCCCCTTATCTCTCCTTTTCTCTCTATTTCCATCTTTTTCCCTACTTCGATCTATTATCATGTGTATGTGTGATATGGGAAAGTGTGTGTGTGTGTGTGTGTGTGTGTGTGTGTGTGTGTGTGTGTGTGTGTGTGTGTGTGTGTGTGTGTGTGGTGTGTGTGTGTGGTGTGTGTGGTGTGTGTGTGTGTGTGTGTGTGTGGTGTGTGTGTGTGGTGTGTGTGTGTGTGTGTGTGTGTGTGTGTGGTGTGTGTGTGGATTGTAATTGTAAATGTGAATGGTTCTAGGTGAAAGTGTGTGTACGTGTGTATGTGTTTGTTTCTATGCGTGTGTGGGCGTGTGCTTTTGTGGACGAGCGTATGTGTGGGCGTGTATCTGTCTGTCTGTACATATGTGTGTTTGTGTACATGTGTGCATGTGTGTATATGTGGGTGCGTATGTTCGTATGTGTGCGTGAACATGGAAACATGTATCTATGTGAAAGTGTGTGAGCATGTGTGTGTGTGAGTGCGTGAGAGTGTGTGAATGTGGCAGTGTGTAAATGTTGGAGTGTGTGAGTGTATATTAGTGCTTCTCCGACAACCCAAGAAACCCATTCCAAGCCAATTAGAATTAAAAGCACCAAAGTGGTTCCATTTATTACCTGTTACTTTTTGGTTTCATTTATCCAATTGACCTCGTTATTCGTCGCTTTCTGTCTAATAGAATAAGCCACGTTCTATTCCAATTGACTTCACTATTTCCCTTCCCACCTCAATGGAAGACTACATTTCCTCGGAATTTTATAATCCCACAGAAGATTACAATGAATACTACACGGAAGAAGAAGAAGACCTTTCGAGAGAACAAAAAGCTTTAAATGAAGGAACCGTCTTCTGGTTCTACTTCTGGGAATACCGAATTCGAGATATTCCATCCACGCTATCTCTCCTCATAGCAGTTCCTCTTTTTTCTACAATAATCTATCGTTTAATTCGAACTAAAGCTATATCTTCCACCTATTCGAGGTTTCTGATAGTCATGTGCCTTATGGATGTCATTGCTACTTTCGTTACCTTTGCGGATGCTGTTCTGTATTCAGTAAGTTGATAGTGGCACAATGAGCTTACCTTAAAGGGGAAGGACCTCGTAAAATTGATTTTTCAAAGTAGACATCTTTTCCACGATTCCGAAACATACCCATTTTAAAGGATTTGGACTGCAAAAGGGACGCGTTTACACGGCCGTTTTACGCGTTTGCCGCACGGAAATACGGCTAGAGTGGGCGAGAGAGTGTGGGAAATGGAGAGACGCAGAGTTGGCGGCGATTCAAACGACAATTTCCCCAAACTTTCAAGCGCTCCTAAATCGGTTACTTTTGATCCAAAATGGGTAAAAGAGGTATTTTTTCGGAATCCTGGGAATGAGATCTAGGATTTTATCACAAAAAAAGAAAAATTATTTTTACGCGGTCCTTCCCCTTTAAAAATTTCAAAACTATCTTCGTAAAATTGTCTTTTTTCAAAGTCTATTTTCAATTATTTCCTTGAATATATATAGTTTCCATGACTTTGAAAAAACCCTTTTATATGATTTTTATATGGACTGCAAAAGGGGCGCGTTTACACGGCCGATTCTTGCAATTGCCGCACGGAAACACGGCTAGAGTGGGCGAGAGAGTGTGGAAATGGAGAGACGCAGAGTTGGCGGCGATTCAAATGACAGTTTCCCCAAAATTTCAAGCGGCTATTTTGATCCAAAATGGGTAAAAGAGGAATTTTTCGAAATCCTAGGAATGAAATCTGCGTTTTTATAAAAAAAATCAGAAAAATATTTATAAACAAGCTGTGATGTTCGTACCCGTAAGCGATCGGCAGCCAAAGGCACATAATCGATACAATCTGACGATTTTTTTTCGAAAAATGAAGAAACCGGTGATTTTTATATTATATTGTAAATTAAAAATTTATAATAAAAAAAACGAAATCAATGAGTGACTACAAAGTTAATAAAACTCCATTTTAGCTCAAATTCAATGAACGCGGTGGTTTTTCGAATGCTCGGATTATTTTATTCCTTAGCCGATTAGGCACTCTATTATTCAGCTTTTCTTGCCTTAACATAGCCATTTTGTCGGTCTACTGGAAGAGAACAGCAAAAAGGTTGGAGAATTTGAATTTTTGAATTTTTTTTCAGAAACAGAAAATCTGATTTCATTCTGAGCTCCATTATCGCAATTTCTTCTGTAATTTATTTTGTTGTTCAAGGAATTTTTCGAAAAATGAAGAAACCGAAAAAAACATTTATTTTGTTGTTCAAGGAAGCGCTTTTTTCGACTCAATTTCTTTTGGATGTGAGTGTCAAAATGCACACGCACGTTCACACACGTTCACACATACACACGCATATTCATCCATACACTCACACTCACACATGCACACACGTACACACATACACACACACACGTTCACACGTTCACACACGTTCACACACACTCACACATGCACACACACGAATACACGCATACACTCACGTACACACACGTTATATATACACGTTCACACATGCACACATACACTTTCACGCGTACACACGTACACGTGCACATACATACACAAATACACACACACACACACACACACACACACACACTCTCTCTCTCTCTCTCTCTCTCTTTGTATATTTACGCCTTACATTACATTTAGAATCTCAATTTACTTTCACTACTCGAGCAAGTATTTCTACTCTCCCTAGTAATTGTTTCTTTCTTTTGTTTTCGTTCTGTTATTACAGCAACAAGACAAAATATGTCTATGATAAACTGCAACCTCCTAAAGCGGATGTCAAAAGGACTGCTTGTTCAGGTTTTCTTTTTTGTTCCTTAAGACAGGTTTTTTGATAGCGCCGAGGACCCCGTGGCCACCGAAAAAAAGGTGATGTCTCGGATTTGGCGGATAATTATATTTGAGACGGGTCTAGACGCGAAATAAGCAAGAAACACTTTTATTTTGGTTTTTCGAAATTTTCGAAATTTTTAAAATTGCAAGTTCAGTAAATGGCTGTCTCCGCTCCCAGTGACCCTACGGACTTCCGGGAGGCGTCAAACGATTTCAAATAGTGTACTGACACATTTCTTCTTTTGTTGTTTCGTAAAAAATTTTGATCAACCCATCATTTTTTCGAAAAACTATTTCATTGGATTTGTTGTAAAATTTCGATTTTTTTAAGCGCTTGCAAACATAAGAAATATAATGTTTTCATTGAGAAACTTCAATTTTTCTATCGAAATTTAAAAAAAAACGATAAAAAATGGCCAAAAAACAATTTGGTCAAAATAGCCAAAAAAATTTCGTATGAACCTTTCTTATGGCCCTTTGTCAGCCAGTGGTTCTGAACTAAAAAAAATCCACAATTTTAACTTAAAAAAAATGTTTTTTTTCTTTCGATAGAAAAAATGAAGTTTCTCAATGATAACATTAGATTGCTTAAGCTTGCAAGCGCTTAAAATATTTTTACAAAATGAAGGGTTTATCACAAATTTTCACGAAAAAACAAAAGAAGAAATTTGTCAGTACACTATTTGAAACCGTTTGCCGCCTCCCGAAAGTCCGTAGGGTCCACTGGGAGCGGAGATAGCCATTTACTGAACCATTTACTGAGCAATTTTAATTTTTTTTTAAATTTCAAAAAAACCAAAATAAAAGTGTTTCTTGCTTATTTTGGGTCCAGACCTATCTCAAATTAAATTAACAGCAAAATCCGAGACAACGACTTTTTTCTGTGGCCACGGGGTCTTGCCTCGGCTCGAGACTTAAAAATTATACAAATTTTTCAGACATTATTCAATTTTGTTCATTTACTGATAATGGTATGGGAATGCTTTGCGTCCTGGTATTTATATAAGGTCCACGGGTTTTCAAACGAATACATTTATGCGGTGGGTAGAAGAATTTGCTTGAAGCTCATAATATTTTCAAGGCGGGAAACTTGCCATTCCACTGAATCCTATTCCCAAAGCCTGCGTTATTTGGTGGTCAATTCGAGGACTATGGAAACGACAGGCGGCGCGAAAAAATACTGTGACTGTAATTTCAGCGAAGACCGTCCCCCTCTCAGAATAAAATGCATGCTCTTTCATAAAATAAAAACTATGCTCATTACTGTATGCGGGGCGGGACTACCCTTGCCGCGGCCGCCGATCTCATACGGGTTTGAAACTCGATACCATGTCCGACAACCAGAGTTTTCTGAGTCAAAAAACCGCCAAAAAAGTGAAAAATTATCGGTTTTTTGCCTTTTTCGACTATTGACTGTTTAGACGGTAAAGAAACGGACCTAATATTCAAAAACTAGAGATAATTTCAAAACTTTTGACAAAAACGACTTTGAAAATCGGAGTTCCCCATCACCCCCAAAATTTCAGTTGAAAGTGCCAACGTTTTCCAAAATTTCACTAAAATCTCAATATTTTGGTGGAAAGTGAGAATAAACGCTCGGTTTGTGTTTCAAACGTCACAAATTATGTATATAGTACATAAAACATTACTTGGAGTTGATTTTGAGTGATACGCGCGATGCACAATTAGAGCGCGTTGTACGGCGCGCGCGCGTCTTCATCAAACAGCGGTTGATGCGAAATTCACTGAAACCTTGGCATTTAGTATTCCAGTTTACTCAGTTCAGTTAACTGACGCTGAAAAACTCAATTCATGTCCCCTTTCTTAATGAATTGTTTGCAAATGCATAGAAAAGAAGAATGACGCCAAGCGAGGACATAAACTGATCAATGCAAAGAGAAACACGGCTATTAATTCCTGAAATTGCATCTGAGATCGATTATAATACTATTTGAAAAGGTTTCAGTGAATTTCGCATCAACCGCTGTTTGATGAAGACGCGCGCGCGCCGTACAACGCGCTCTAATTGTGCATCGCGCGTATCACTCAAAATCAACTCCAAGTAATGTTTTATGTACTATATACATAGTTTGTGACGTTTGAAACACAAACCGAGCGTTTATTCTCACTTTCCACCAAAATATTGAGATTTTAGTGAAATTTTGGAAAACGTTGGCACTTTCAACTGAAATTTTGGGGGTGATGGGGAACTCCGATTTTCAAAGTCGTTTTTGTCAAAAGTTTTGAAATTATCTCTAGTTTTTGAATATTAGGTCCGTTTCTTTACCGTCTAAACAGTCAATAGTCGAAAAAGGCAAAAAACCGATAATTTTTCACTTTTTTGGCGGTTTTTTGACTCTAGTGAAAAATTTTCAGTAAAAACGCAGTTTGAGATGTATTACATTATTTGTCAGCGTAAAAAGACCTATCGAATAAAACCTCCAAATTGAAATTTGGTTCAGTTGGAAGAAAGTTACCGTAACCCATGGTCACCTACCGTAACCCGGGACCAAAAATCGATATTGATCCAAAAGTTTCAGAATGCCATATTTAGGTCATATAATGACTTTTGACAACTTTTGGGCCAAATCGAAGACTTAAATTTTTTTTCATGTCACTAGCCTTTTTTCATGTCACTAGACATCGTCTCTTAAGTAAAAAAGACCATCATGTGTTTATTGTAACCGATTATTCGCTTTGTAACTTAAAGAATACGGATCTCGTGAAATTGGTTTTTCAAAGTCTCTTCATTACTGTTTCAATCTGAGGCCGCTTTCTGCACCTTCCGGTGACCTCAACGAGTACGTGTGCATGTGTGCACGTGTCTATGTGACATTATGTATATTTTTGTCTGTGCGTGCGTGTATAAGTGTGTATGTGTGGCTGTGTGAACGTGTGTGTGTGGGTGTTTTCGATGTCACTCAAGTTCACTCGGATTAAAGAGTTGTTTTCACCATATCAGAGTCCGATTGAATTAGAATTAGTCGTCTAGAATTGATTAAACAATTCTCGTACTTATTTTGTCTAACAATATTCTAGTCAGTCTCATTCAACATCGCACTTTTTATCGTATCTGACAATTCAATGGACTCAGAAAACTTGAAAAGAGACCTCTTCTGGTTCTACTTCTGGGAATATCGCACTAAAGATATTCCGGCCACTTTATCTCTCCTGATAGCTCTTCCTCTTCTCTCTATATTAATCTATCGTCTAATAAAAACTAAAGCTATATCTCCCACCTATTCGAGATTTCTGATAGTTATGTGTTTGACTGACATTTTCGCAACTATTCTGAACTTTGTGGAAGCTTTTCTGCATTCGGTATTTTTTTTTAATTTTCCTGATTTTGTTATAAAAGGGTATATCTCATTCCCAGGATTTCGAAACATACCTCTTTTATCCATTTTGGATCAAAATTAACCGATAGGTGCGCTTAAAATTTTTGTGGAAATTGCCGTTTGAATTGCCGCCAACTCTGCGTCTCTCCATTTCCCACACTCTCTCGCCCACTCTAGCCGTATTTCCGTGCGGCAATTGCAAGGCATTGCCGTGTAAATGCGCCCCTTTTGCATTCCAAATCATATAAAGGGGGTATGTTTCAGAACCGTGGCAATGATATTCAATAAAACAATTGTTAAGAGATTTTGAAAAATCAATTTTACGGGGTCCATCCCCTTTAAATGAGAAGGACCGCATAAAAATATCCTGATGTTATTATAACAGCGTATATCTCACTCCCAGAATTTCGAAAATACCTCTTTTACCCATTTAAGATCAAAATGAACCGATTTAGAAGCGCTTAAAATTTTGAGGAAATTGTAGTTTGATTGAAAAATCAAGAAAGAAACTAACTTCATTTCAGTTCAAATTCTTTGAAAGCGTCGGTTTTTCTAACGCCTGGTTATTTCTGCTCCTTTCCCAATTAGGCATTCTATTCTTCAGTTTTTCTTGCCTCAACATAGCCATTTTGTCGGTGTACTGGAAGAGAATTGCAAAAAGGTATGAAATTGTAAAATGTTTAAAATGTATTTTTTAGAAATAGGAAATCAGATTTCATCCTAAGCTCCATTATAGCAATTTCTTCTGTAACTTATTTGGCTGTTCAAGGAATCGCGTTTGTTTCTACTGAATTTCTGGTGAATGTGAGTATCAAAAAGCACACATACACATGTACACAGATACACATACTCACATACATATACACATATACACAAACAAATATTTACACTCATACCCATACATACACACGCAAACACACACTCACATCCATATACACACTCATTTACGTACATACACACATTCCCACACTCAATCACGTACATACATTCTTACACTCACTCACGTACACACATTACCATAGTCACTGACGTACACACATTCCCATACTCACTCACGTACACACATTATCACAGTCACTCACATACACACATCCCACATGTAATCACGTACACACACTCAGTCACGTACACACATTACCACAGTCACTCACGTACACACATTCCCACACTCATTCACATATACACATACACACATACCAGCATACGCACACATATGCATGTATACAGTGAGTATACACACATACATACATACACACATTCATACATATACACGTACACACGTACACACAAACATACACACATCTCAATTTAGAATCTCAATTTACTTTTATTACTCGAGCAAGTATTTCTACTCTCCCTAGTAATTGTATCTTTCATTTGTTTTCGTTCTGTTATTACAGCAACAAGACAAAATATGTCTATGATAAACTGCCACCTCCTAAAACGGATGTCAAAAGGACTGCTTGTTCAGGTTTTCTTTTTTTTTAAACTCCACAGTATTTCAAAATTGACAGACATTGTTCAACTTTGTTTACTTGGTGATAATGTTATGGGAACGCTTTGCGGAATGGTTCTTCATTGAAGTCAACGGTTTTTCAACAGATTATGTTTTTGTGGTAAGTAGAAAAGTTGTTTTTTTCTTTTAAAAACTTTGCGCCTTATCTTTTCAGGGCGGGAAACTTGTCATTCTATTAAACCCTATTCTCAAATCCTACATTATTTGGTGGTCAATCAGAGGGCTATGGAAAGGACGGGGGGCGCGAAGACCTACTGTGACTGTGATTCCGAATGCTTCATCGAAGATCGCTCCGCTCTCAGATTAAAGACTAGAATGTTTGATATTAAAAAGGATGGGCAGCGTGAATATCTTTTTTTTTGATTCTGTGTTAAAAGCCTAAATCTCAACCCTGGGTTCTGAAAAATACTTTTTACCATTTTGGAGCAAGATGAAATTTAGGAGCGCTTGAAACTTTGGGGAAATTGTCGTTTGAATCGCCGCCAACTCTGCGTCTCTCCATTTCCCACACTCTCTCGCCCACTCTAGCCGTTTTTCCGTGCGGCAATTGCAAGACTCGGCCGTGTAAACGCGCCCCTTTTGCTGTCCAAATCATGTAAAAGGGGGATGTTTCAGAATCGTTTGAACGACATCTATTTAATGATACAATTGTAAAATGACTATTAAAAATCAATTTTACGTGGTTCTCCCCCTTGAAAAGTACGTTTCGTATTTTGTCGCCGAGGCAGTCGTCAGCGGAGCCCATTCAATGGTGTCACCACTCTCTAAAACCCAGACGACGCGAATTCTGAACGATGCAGAGACGCAGAGGAAACGCATTAAAATTTGAATTTACATTAAACTTTGAATTTGAAAAAAAGATTGAATTTAGATTAGACTTTGAAAAATAGAACCATTTTCGACCAATCCAGGCGACAGGTACCTGTGGATAACCGGCCTTTTAACGAAATACGTGCACGGTGTTTACGCGTCAGTCCAATTAATCGGTTTATCGATTTTAGATCGTCACTTTCGAATTTTCAATGTTCCCGCCCGAAAAGACGCAGAAAACCCTGGTTGTCTGATATTGTAGCGTGTGTTTGTTCATGTGTCTATATTATATGTAGAGAATGTTAGTGATCTTCTCAGATGATTTCACTCAGATTATGTAGTACCAAACCAGAATCCGCAATTAAATTAATTGTCTACTTGTTACGCTGTGATTAAAACAATTGCCGTACCAGTCTTTGTAACCCATTCTAGTCATTCCGCCTTTATTTGATTGCACTCGTCTACCCACTCAATGAAAGAACTAAACTCTTTGGAAAACCAATTCTTCTGTTTCTACTTAACCTACTAGAATAAGATTCTTTCTCTTCCTACCCCAATGGAAGACTACAACATGACTGAAGAAGAACTTTCACCAGAAGAAAATACCTCACGGGAATGGGCTCTCTTCTGGTACTTCTTCTGGGAATATCGCACCAGAGATATTCCAGCTACATTATCTCTTCTGATTGCAATTCCTCTATTTTCTATTTTAATCTATCGTTTATTTAAAACAAAAGCTATATCTCCCACATATACGAGGTTTCTGATTGCCATGTGCTTAACCGACATTTTGGCAACTGTTGTTAACTTTACGGAGGCTATCATCTATTCGGTAAGTTTAGAAAAAAACACCCCGCAAAAAAACCCTGCGACAAAAAATTCTTTAAAAAACCCGTTTATGGACCTCTTTTTTGTATTTGCCTATGGGGATCATTACTGTATGCGGCGTGACTACCCTTACCGCGGCCGCCGATCTCGTACGGGTGTGAAACTTGCGGCACTTCCACGTCTGACAACCAGAGTTTTATGCGTCTTTTCAGGCGGCAATGTTCAAAATTTGAATATAACAACTAAAAAATCGATAAACCGATCGATTTAACGAAGGCGTAAACACCGTACACGCAGTTCGTTAAAATGCCAGTTATCCACATTTGCATATTGCCTGAAATGGCCAAAAAATAAAATTTCAAGCTGTTTAATATGAACTTAAGTCCAAAATGGTGCCTGACGGTCCGTTTTATAAGTAAATAAACCTTAATTTTTAGCTAGGTGTTTATGACACCTACTCTTTGTCTAACATCTGGATTGATCTCTTCCTTTCCCAATGCGGCACTATATTATTCAGTTTTTCTTGCTTCACTTTAGCTGTTTTGTCTGTTTATTGGAAAAGAGCTGTGAAAAAGTATAAAATTTCGATACTTATAAACATGATTTTTTTTAGAAACAAAGTCATAGACTTTATTCTGTGCTTTACAATTACGATATCTTCATCCGCCTACTTTGTTCTTCAAGGAATTGCGCTTTTTTCAACTGAATTTCATACTAATGTGAGTCACACACACACACACACACACACACACACACACACACACACACACACACTCACTCACTCACTCACTCACTCACTCACTCACTCACACTCTTTTGCTAACTTAAAATCATTTTCCATTCAGAATCTCGAGTTTCTGGTATTAATGGAGCAAGTTTTTCGCCTTCCTCTAGTCCTTGTCTCTTTCACCTGTTTTCGTTCTATCATAAAAGCCGCCAGCCTCCTAATTTCATTGAAAAACAGCTATCTCCTAAAACGAATGTCCAAAGGACTTTTTATTCAGGTTTAAACTTTTATAAACTGCAATGAACACAAATATTTCCAGACATTGTTCAATTTCTCTTACTTACTGATGATATTATGGGAATCATTGGCGTCCTTGTTCTTAATTCAAGAATTTGGCTTTTCTACCGATTACGTTTTTGTGGTTCGTTTTTAAATGAAAATTATTATATTAATTTTTGGAATTATTTCAGTGCGGAAAATTTCTCGTTCCGCTGAATCCCCTTCTCAAAGCGTGTGTTATATGGTGGTCAATTCGAGGGCTTTGGAAACGACAGGTGGCTCAAAAACTGACTGGGACAGGTTAAAGCCCTACAAAGAAGATTGCTCCTGTTAATTGACAGCTAGTCACAAAAAGCACCCTTTTCAACTTTTTCTTATAATAAATAAAGTTGCAGTTGAAAAGAAGTGAAAAAAAAAAGATTTTGGCTCGGGGTTACGGTAAGGGGGTTTATGGTACTGTACTAGGGTGTAGGTCGGAGTTACGGTAATATGATGAAGGCTCACACTCGATGAAAAACAGGATGTAGGCTCAAACTTGAAAGCTTTTTTCCACCAAAAAGAACACTACGCGGAAACGTTGGAATTATGTGTCAACGCAACTTTTGCGCCGCGAAGTCCAATGACGTAATCCCTTGATCATTTTTAAAATTTTAAAAAAATTAATTGAAAAGTATTTGTGAGTTTTTGATGCATTTATAATAGAAAACTAATTGATCTTTCATTAAACCCGAAATTTAAGACAAACTTGACAAAAAAGCAGAAAAAAACCTATTTTCACCCAAAATTTATCCTGACAATTATTAATTTTATGTGAAATATGCGTAAGAATATTGGAAAATTATGTTCCCAGGTTTACATATAAAATAAATTGCAAAAAACTATAAAATGATAAAATAAAGTTTTTGGACTGAAATTCAGCTTTTCCGGTTCGCTCTTCATTTTGGGTTACGGTAGCAGGAAAATACTGTAGCATCTCATGTTATCGTGATCATAACATCAAAAATTTGGCTTAAAAGTTTAAAAAAATTATCGTGTGTGACTGTGTCGATTTGTGCACGTATGAATGTGTGAATGCGTGTATGAGTGTGTAACTGTGATTGTATGTGTGTAAATGTACATGTGTGTCATTTTCTGGTTTGTTCCTTCATTGAGTATTAAGTGCACGTAAAACGTATATCTTGATTGAGGTAATTCACTTTATCTACTTGGCCTGTCTAATCGAAATTCTATTATAGAACAAGCCACGTTCTACTTTATTCTTTCTTCATTCTTTCCTACCGTAATGAAAGACTACATACCGCCGAAATACCCCCTTCCACCGGATGACTACATTCCAATCTTAGACTACAATTCAATGGAAGGCTACACCCCAATTATTCCACCGGAATACCCCCTTCCACCGGATGACTACAATTCGATAGTTCCAATTATGGAAGAACTTTCACCAGAAGACATTGCCTCAATCGAATGGGCCAACTTTTGGTTCTATTTCTGGGAATATCGCACCAAAGACGTTCCAGCCACTTTGTCTCTTTTGACTGCAGCTCCTCTTCTCACTATTATAATCTATCGTTTATTTAAAACAAAAGCTATATCTCCCACCTACACCAAGTTTCTAATAGTCATGTGCTTAACCGACATTCTTGCAACAATTGTAAACTTCACAGCGGCTATCCTGCATTCGGTAAGTTGCTAATGAACTAAAAATACTCATTTTAGCTCAAATTACATGAAAAGACCGGTTTTTCTACCGCTTTGACCGAATTTCGCCTTTCCCAAATAAGCACTCTATTATTCAGTTTTTCTTGCTTGAATATTGCAGTTTTATCCATTTACTGGAAAAGAATTGTAAAAAGGTTTAAAAAAATTGAAAAAAAGAGTTAAGAATTTTTTATTGCAGAAATAAAATAGCTGATTTTATTTTGTGCTCAATTATGGTTATTTTTTCTTTGGCATTTTTCCTTGCACAAGGAATTCCGATTTTTTCAATTGATTTGTTTATGTATGTGAGTTTTCTTGTTTTCTCTCTCTTCTGCTCTCTCTCTCTCTCTCTCTCTCTCTCTCTCTCTCTCTGTCTTTCTCTATTTTTCTCTCTCTCTATTTTTCTCTTTATCTCTCTCTCTCTCTCTCTCTCTCTCTCTCTCTCTTTCTCTCTTTCTCTCTCTCTTATAATCTTAAAAATCTTATAATTTTAAATCTCTCTTAAAAATCTTATAATTTTCTCAGGGCGGAAAAATCCTTCTTCCACTGAATCCTCTTCTGAAAGCCTATGTTATTTGGTGGTCAATTCGGGGGTTATGGAAAAGACCAGCCGTAAGAAATGTAACGGTAACTGCACATTCGAAAGCTAACTTCACTTCTGCTGAAAACCCTTCAAAATGTAAGAAGATTGCTCCAGTCCAGTCCTATTATTGATAATCATAAAATACATGAATACGTGAAGAATTGAGACAGATAGACATATGACGTGGGTGTGTGTGAGAGAAAGAGAGAAGTTAGAGACGCAGAGGAATAGACTGGGACGGGTTAGAGACGCAGATGATGAGAGAGAAGTAGACGGAGAGAGATAAAAAGAAAGAGAGACAGAGAGAGAAAGAGCGATCGCGTGCCACAATCTCGCAAAAATGAATTTTGCTTTAAGATTCCAATAAAATATTGATCGATAACGTATATAGCGATTAAGTTAAATAAACCAATATCGATTGATTTAATTGGGTCCCGAAGTGATCGCGTTCCAGAACTTTGCTAAAAAATCACTGAGAAATTTACAATGCACATTGCAAGCCCGCCGAAAAGTCTGCGGCAAATGCGTTTGGACTTAAGTTTGGGTTGAAATCGGTGTTTTAAACGATAACAAGGGGTTTCTTATATATTTTCAAGAGAAAAAGCAAGAAACGGGCTTCAGGACACTCAGTTTGCAGTAAATAGCAAGATCGCCCTGCCAATTACTCTATTTCTCGTCTTTATGGTTCTAAAACACTTTTAGCTGAAAACAATATGATAATTTTGTGCTAATGGGTATATTTGTATTTTCTTGTTTATTACAATCATTTAAACACCCTGAAAAGGACAATTTTAGTTTCGATATTTCAAAAAAGTTAAGTTTTCACATTTGAATTTACGGTGCTGGGCGGATGCGCGCGTAATTCAAACGAGGTTTTTTTGCTGGTTTAAAACAGTTGAGACGGTCTTTCATGGAACATATTCAAGAATTATTTGCTACTAACGGTAGATAGAAGCAAATATAAAGTAAAAGAATACATTTCTGGAAAATTTTGTTCATCGAAATTTTCGTGACCCTCTGCATTTAAAACAGTTTCTACAATGTTGATAATTTATTTTATTTATCTTGTTTTAAATGTTGTATTTAACAATTCCAGTGTTGTCAGAAATGACGAAAGTGTTCAGACTTCCCCCCAGTGTCTTCGGCAGTTGGCGGTTGGTCAGCGGAGCAGAGACCACCCCGTAGTTAGCGACAGGACCACCGGAAAAGTAGTTGAATTTACCTCCCTGATTCTGAATTTCCTAGCTTTGAAATTTCAAACTATCTGAACTTACAAAGTTATCAACTTGACGGACAATGATGGGAGTGGCGCCATTTTTCTTACCGATGATGGTAACAGCGCCAGGCGTCTTGTATCCATTGATAGAAGCAAAACTATCCGAAGAACTAGAACTCTAAGGAACGTACTGCACACCGTAGTTGTAAAATCCCTTTACATCTGAAATATCGTCTGATACCGTCTAACAGACTACGAAATTTCAACGATAACGCCTTATTTTTGAGAACTTTACAATCTGGCACGCTTTCGCGGCGGGACCCAACGTTTTTTGTTGTTTGACCGACAGAGTTCCTTACCAACTATTGATATACCAAATGTGGTTGGGAAATGCTGACGACAACTCATTTTATTACTAAACATTACAATCTGGCACGCATTCGCTGCGAGACCCAACACTTTTTGACGGTTGATCCATGCTGACTTTATCTACTATTAACATGCCAAGTTTTACCGGAGAATAATTTACGGTTATTTTGTTATCCCAAAAAATTGCTATCTGTCGCGTTTTCGCGGTGGGACCCAAGTTTTAATTTTTTTTAAATCGACACTTTTGATCTCAACTTTGAGTTGAAAATAGTCAAAAGCGCCAGAGTAATAAATAAAAATTACGATGCGGCACGCTTTCGTTGCAGGAACCACAGTAAACTTCTTATTCACTACTTTGTAAAAACCAGAAATGCGTTCTATTATCAGGTCCCCGTGCAAAACCAAGGATACTTACTCTCGTAATCAGTGACAAAATTGCTCCCTGAAGATTCGCCGACTCGGCGAGGTAGAGCGTCATTTGGTTGCTTTTAGAAACACATATGTGAGATTTACAGGGATAAATACTGCAATTGTATGGAATTCTTTTCGACAAGAGAGTGAATTATACCTTCCTTTGCTAACACCTCCCTCTGTCATGAAGACGTTGGTGAGGCTGGATTGCTCATCAATGGACAAATGCTGGATCAACAGCGACAGCAATCTAAACTTGTATATGTCTAATATAAATAAAAATCGCTAAAAATCTATATCTGTGACTTTATATTTGTGTCACCACGTCTTCATTCGTCAAATTTTGTTTTTGGGTTTCGAAGCGATGGCGTGCCAGAACATTCATAATTTTGAAAATCACCCTCCGTTGTCAAAAGTCTTTTTCCAAAAAGTTTGTTCATACTTCGAAAAGCAACCAACCTTAGAAATATTTGATTTAGAAGTGAACGTGTAGGAAGTTCCAGCGACCCAGTCCATGAGGTAGATGACAGTCGGCTGTTTGTTGGCGTTGGTCGTCACTTGAGTCACACTTGGAGACTGCGCCACTGAACAACCGAGGATTTCTCACTTCAAACTCAAAGAGGAAGAACCTTGTAAAATTGCTTTTTTTTTTAAGTCTTAATTATTGAATATATATAGTTTCCTGAAACATACCCCTTTTATACGATTTCGACTGCAAAAGGGGCGCGTTTACACGACCGAGTCTTGCAATTGCCGCACGAAAATACGGCTAGAGTGGGCGAGAGAGTGTGGGAAATGGAGAGACGCAGAGTTGGCGGCAATTCACAAGACAATTTCCCCAAATTTTCAAGAGCTCCGAAATCGGTTTAATTTGATCCAAAATGGGTGAAAGAGGTATTTTTCGGAATGAAATCTAGACTTTTATCACAAAATAAGAAAAAAATTATTTTAAGCGGTTTTCCCCTTTAACTTACGTTGTCTGACAGTGACAGTCATCTCCACGTTCATGGTATTCATTACGTTATATACGCAAACATAGAAACTGGAGGGGAAGTTGATCGAGGTAGCCGAGAGATTCTTCACTGTTACCGATTCCCCACTGCCGATTCGCATACTAAGATAGAATAAAGAAATGAAACCATTTGATACTCACTCAAAAGAAGTACCAAAGCTGTCAAAGATAACAACACTGTCGGCACCCGCTGCATTAATGGCATTGAAGTTTATGTTTCCGTAGGCGTTGGAGGGAATGGTGATGAGGTAGTAGTAGCTGCAGTCATTGGCGGCAGGGGTGGGGGGTTGGTGCCAAGAAGTAGTCACTGTTATGTTCTGCTGAGGAGGGCAGCCTGAAATCGAAGAGGCTGAAGAATCAGGAAAAGTCGAACCAATTGGAGCGGCGAAAGACCCTATGGCCAATGCCAGGAAGTAGACAAACGACTGCATCTCTGAATGGTGATGCCAAGGCAAACGGGCGGTTTATATAGGAGAATCTACGTGAGACTACAATTCTAGTCTTTCTTATCTGGACACTTCCCAAAATTATCAGTAGACCAGGTACTATTTGGCTACGGAGTGATATCACTTTCTATAGATCACATAGGGAATACATATTAGGTTTCGAAATAGTTGAATGATGTATCCATAACACTAAAACTAAGTACATATGTGTGAAAAGACTAACGTAAACAGAGAGAAAGATTTATTTGAAATGTAGAAAAGTAATGCAATAAAAAAGATATGAGATGTTTTCTAACCAAGAAAAACAACTAGAAAACGAATCTCTTCCAACTAATTTTTTTATATTTAGTTTCAATTTGGGTTGTTTTTTTGTTCAGAATAAAATTCTCTACAGCATATGTATAAAAACACCGATATTTACATTTTACCGCGACGCGTCAAAATTTTAAAAGTCAGTTTCATTTAGTGTCTAAAAACCTTTTCAACGTATTATATTAAGTTTAAAAAGTATGCTTCAATCCAAATAAGCGCTCCTTGACAAATTCATTAACAGGCATAGCGACCCTTACTGAGGTCTTAACTTAAATCATCAGATTAAACATTTGTAAATCGATTTTTCAGAAAAGATTCTTTTTTAACGTATCAAACGGTCTAACTAGTCCATTTTCATTAGAGAAAAAAAAATCACTGGCCGG
>JAJQXH010000022.1:222500-225000 GCA_022343465.1 Oscheius sp. G VE-2021 | reverse complement strand
AAGTTTTCGATCAAAGTCCTTTTCTATAGTTTTCACGATTCTGAAATATACTCCTTTTATATGATTTGGACTGCAAAAGGGGCGCGTTTCCACTGCCGAGTCTTGCAACTGCCGCACGGAAACGCGGCTAGAGTGGGCGAGAGAGAGTGGGAAATGGAGAGACGCAGAGTTGGCGGCAATTCAAATTACAATTTGTCCAAAATTTCAAGCGCTTCTAAATCGGTTCATTTTGATCCAAAATGGCTAAAATAGGTATTTTTTGGAGTACTGGGAATGGTATCTAGGTTTTTATCACAAAATCAACAAAAATGTAAATTCTTTATCTCTATGTACAGATCACTGTTTCAATACATCCAACTGGTTATCTACACTTGTCATTAGCGTATGTGCCAAGGCTGTCAACTGAAGAGCTACGTCGAGTTTCTCGCCGTAGTTCATCTGAAATCAGCTTAGAAGTAGTTTTCTTTGGGAATAAGTTACCTTATTTGTACTTTGCTGTAACCTCGTGAGCAGCTCAGAAGGAGCAGAAGGCATGGAAATGTTGAGGATCAGATGATCAGCCATAGAATCGGCCATGTTGAGGTATTGGTAGGCGGTGCCTTGGACGGAGGTTTCGTCGACGAAGTCGAGTTGGGGTTGGTCTGAACATACTATGCAAGTTGTACTTAAAGGAGAAGGACCCTAAGGGATAAAATTGATGTTTTTCGAAGTCTCTTTACAATTGTTTCATTAAAAATTCGTTTTCTCTTTTATATGATTTGGTCTGCAAAAGGGGCGCGTTTACACGGCCGAGTCTCGCAATTGCCGCACGGAAAAACGGCTAGAGTGGGCGAATGGGAAACCTTACCTCCAGGCATAACCGTAGAAGTGGCGCCGTCTTCAGAAACAACATTGTCAGATGTAGTAGTTTCTTGAACAGCTTCGGTTGCGGCAACAGTTTCAACCGTAGCCTCGTTCTGAAAATGTCAGCTTCCTATTGAAAACTCGGGTTGTTTTACCTGAGCCAAAGCTTCAGAAGAAGGAGTGACTGGTTCAAATGTTACAGTCTCAGATGTGGTGGCGTCGGTGACAGTTTCGGTGTTTTCAGAGTTCAGAATCTAAATGTAAATGTTAGCTTGTTGGTGATCGTGTGTGTATGTGTGAACGTGTGAATGTGTGTGACTGTGTGTATGCGTGTGCGTTCTTTTCCAAGTTTCTAACCTGTTGGACCTGAATCTGAGCAGGCTCATCAAGAAGAACTACCGGTTCCGCAGATCTTTCGGAAGCGGCAATTGTCTGAGGAGTGGTAGATTTAGTGGCAAGGGCGTCCACAACAGCAGCGTCGTTCTAAAGCCATTTTCTTAGCCTGTATTCAAATGATCTTACCTGCTGCACAATTGAAGAAGTTTCTACTGCGATTTCGATAGCAGTAGCGTCGACTGGCAAGATGGTTGAAGACTCGGCAATTGGTTGAACAGCGATGGCTGCGTCATTCTGAAGATTAAAAGTTATTAGAAAATCGTCACTTTTCATATTTTAAGCAGAGAAAAGATTGCAAATTAACCTGTGGCAAACTGGCAGAAACGGTTTCGGCAATTTGGGTGGCTGTCACCTGTTCCGGTAGGGTAGTAGAGGCTTCAATTACTGGTTGCACGGCAATTGAAGCGTCATTCTGTAAAATAATTGTAAAATAATTTTTCTGATATTGTGATAAAACCTAGATCTAATTCCCAGTGTTCCAAATAATACCTCTTTTATCCATTTTTGAGCAAAATGAACCGTTTTTGGAGCGCTTGATATTTTGGGTCCTTAATTTTTTTAAAGAATTACTAACCATTACGACAGGAACCGGCTGAGGCTGTTCTACAAAGGTTACTCCCTCAGTTCCAGCATTCGTTTGGAGATCAGATGGATTTACAGAAGACGTGTCATCCTAACAAAAATAAAGTTAAGTTAAATAATATACCAACCTGAGTCAAAATGGCATCCGAACTACGCACATCAACCGAAGGGGCCGTTGAAGGCTGCTCATTTACTGGGACGGGAGTAAATGTGAACTGAGGCATCACTGGGGCATCAGTGGCGCTTGGCTGCTAAAATTGGAATGTTGCGGCAATTTTAAATTAGGCCACACCCCTTTTTATAAAGATTTTGTGTTTTGAAGTGATTATGGTATGGAAGTGAGAGAGTGACTTACAGTGTTCAACGGCATGGCCGAGACGGCTGAGAGAAGAAGGAGGGAGGAGAGGAAGAGTGCCATTTTGCAGCCCACCCTGGCTAGGGGAAGCCTTTTATTCGGGCGTTCTGTTTAGCGATCGCCGAGTACAAGGTTGTTGACGCCGCTTCAAACATCACCTCGGAACTCCTTTGCACAGGCGGCAGACCATGGCAAACAGTGGCCGGCTTTGCGGCAGAGGGTGCAACAGATCAAGTCGCTTCACACGTTTGGCAGGACGCTTGGCAGGACACATGTGCATGGCTTGCCCGGTTTTTGCCATGTCCTGACCGATTGAAAGTGACC
>JAJQXH010000022.1:85000-217500 GCA_022343465.1 Oscheius sp. G VE-2021 | reverse complement strand
AAACAACCATTGTCACGTAATTCCAAATTCATCCTAAAGAGCGATTGTGGTTACCGAGAAAACACCTTTCCGTTGTCCCTAGCATCAACTATTTATGGCTCGTAAACCTATACGAACAACACTTACCTAAATCTGAAGAAACGCGTTTTGGAAGCTTTCGTACATGTCTCTCCCTTCCTCCCTCTCCCTCTCTCCCACTCTCTCTCTCTCTCTCTCTCTCTCTCTCTCTCATTTTATGTTGCCGTTCAGAGGGGAAAATGTCGAAACATTTAAACAACGATAATAGCGAAGCCATTATTCCCCCGCCATGTGCCATTTCAAAACTCTTTCGTTATACCAGACAGATAATTACCCGACAATTATTTGGGATAGCCCTCTTACTCCCAGTGATCATCCTTGGCAAACAGTTTTTGGTTTACCAACTTTACTTTAACTTAAATTTTAACTTAAGCATGGCTTAGGCCTTTGAAAGAACAGTAAAACTTGGAGAGGGCCCTTAAGACTTTCTTAAAAGACTTGCAGACCTTAGGAAATTGACATAGAAAATATGGTTTTCTGCGAAAGTTGTTAAAAGTCAGCATACAGTGAGAATCCGTTGTTTTTATGTAAATATCCATTTTCAACTCGTGTTATTGCATGCGGGCCCGCAGTTAAGAATTACATTGAAACGCAAGAAGGGGGTTCTTTAGCTAATTTTAGGCAGAAAAAAAACATTTTTATTGAAAGAAGTTTTTTGGGTTTTCTGAATGTTTTACAAAAGGTATCACTGGACTATGTTTTTTCTCATTATCGAAAACCATTTAAAAGAGAAATTTTTTTAAATCAAGTTTTGGACCGTTTTTGGCATTTTTTTCTAAAAAAAAAAAAAAAAAAAAAAAAAAAGAATGAAAAATTTATTAAGAAACTGTTTGCTAAACAAAGGTTTAAATCTGAATTCTCCATACTTTTCTATAAAAATGGGAAATTTGGAAAATTTATTTACTCGTTTTGCTATTTCTGTGCCTAAAACATCACCCCTATTTTATGCATAGGTCACACCGCCTTCAGAAACAACACAGCAACCCGATATAACCCAAACGGACGTCATTGCCCACTTGTGAGAACCAGGCCCAAAAAAATTGTTATTCCCATTGATAGCTTCCTTTTGAACACGCTCCAGTTCCTTCTTCTTCTGATTCGTATCCCGTGACAGTGGACCCTGCATCCGAATTCCTGTAACCCGATGCCTTCTGAAGCAGTCCAAGACCTCCTTTTCAAAGAGACCGGAAATTCAACAACCCCCCCCCCCCCCCCCACATCCGGATGCTCTTTTATGCCACAATGGACACTCCCCCGTCCGATGGAGAGTTTTTCACGTTGTTTGCTTCGGAGTTTAAACTAGAGATCCGTTTTTGAGAAAAGGTGAGTTTTAAACAATCCTTGTCTATTTTGACATGAATTTGGTCGTCATGCGGCGGGACTACCCTTTCCGCGGCATCCGATTTCGTACGGGTGTGAAACTGGCGGCGCTACCATGGCAGACAACCAGAAATTTCTGTGTCTGTTCAAGCGGGAACATTGAAAATTCAAAAGTGACGACCGAAAAGTCGATAAAACGATAGATTGCACGAGCGCGTAAACACCGTGCACATAGTTCGTTAACTGCCGGCCATCCACATTTGCATTTTTCCTGGAATGGCCAAAACTGCATTTTAGATGCAGATTTCTCCAAAACGACGCATTTAAACCCCAAGCGGTATTTATTTTCTAAATTAACTTTTTAAACTCTTTAATATGAGCTAAAGTCAAAAAAAGGTTCTACATGGCCCCATTATGATAAAATTTCTGAAAGATCTATGGTTGCCCCTGCGACACTTGAAAAATTAAAAGTCCTGAATTTGACAAAAGGTTTGCCAAAACGACCCGAAAACCACTTTTGAGGTAACCCTGAAACATGCTGCCTCGCCTCAGAATGGTCCAAATTGAACATGAGGTTTTTTGTCGAATTCTCATACCGTTTTAGGAAACTTTGCTGTTAATACCATTCTAACATACCAAATGCCCTAAAAAGTTAATCTTCGTCATATTCGAAAAGTATCGTTTTTCCTTTTTTGCTCTTTTCATATGTTTGGCGCAATAAATGCTCATTGGTTCAAGGTCATCTGCGATAGTTTGCTGATTTTACTTCTAGCATGTACTCCGTTTACGCACATGAATTTCCACAGATACAGCAAAACCGAGTCTATTTTTTTTTAGATAAATTACAAATTTCATAAACTATTAATAAAAAAATTAACCAAAATTTTCATGTTTTATTTCAAACCTAAAAAAAACAGGGAAAATCCATGATGAATTAAACAAATCATGAAAACAAAAAAAAACTGCGCGTATTGAAAAACTGAAAAAGAAGTTTATTTGCCTTTGTTTTGAATTTTTTCATTTCTTGAAAAAAATATTTAAGTCAATATTTCAGTTTGTCAAACTTCAGAAATGACTACATATCTTTAAAAAAAGTACGAAAGGCAAACAAAAGATCGTTCTTTGAACCTTCAGTTTCATTAAACTGCCAAAACATTTCTCATTTTGAAATTAAGCCAAATTAAAAAGCCAGACCCACAATCCAGGCATTCTTTTTTCAGAATGAGGATTTTACCCTTTTTATCTCTCTATCCCCTCTTTCGTATCCTCTCTCTCTCTACCTTCTCTCAATCTCTATCATTCTCCGTCTCTCTCTCTCTCTCTCTCTCTCTCTCTCTTTCTCTCTCTCTCTTTCTCTCTCTCTCTCTCTCTCTCTCTCTCTCTTTCTCTCTCTCTCTTTCTCTCTCTCTCTCTCTCTCTCTCTCTCCCTCTCTCTCTCTCTCTCTGAATCTCATTTTCCAGATGTCCCCCAGCACCTTCTGTCTCCTCTCTCTCCTGCTCCTCTGTGTCTCCTCCACCTCCGCCATTCCACACGAGTAATTTCCCCAAAACACGGCCCATAATTGCCAAATAATTCAGTATGCAGAAGCGACTACAATGGCGAACATTTGTCGTCTGTCCGGGAGGGGAGATCGCTCTGGGAGAGAAGTGCAACACCCAGCTGGAGAAGAAGGCCCTCCCTCACTTCTTGGGCTTCAGAAGATATTACAATTCCATCGCTTTTCCGCAACCGAGGAATGAATGAATTGTATAACGTTGTTAATAAATGAGTTATTAATGTGTTTCCGACAAAAATATAGGAAAAAATGAAAATTAGTGAAAAATTGTTTTGTGATGTTAGATCATTTGTATATCCGAAATCAGCAATTCCATTTCTAAGCAGTTTGTGTGAGACGCTATTTATGGTTACCTTGTTGTTGCAATGATTTCTCTACTCTGAAGCAATACATTTTGAATGTCCCAAAATAAAAGTTACCCATAATTACAAGCAAAGGGTAGTTGGCTGTTTACCGTAACCGAAAAGTTTTCGGAAAAATACAAAAACCGAAAAAGTGCAGTCTTTTGAGATTTTTTTTTTGCCGAAAACCTTATTTATGACTGAAGTTGAGTTTACGGTAATTGACAATAGTTCTTGGAGTACAATTTTCAAGCGATTTATATATTTACCTTTGTTTTTTGTCCACCGTTGCCTTATTACACCTACCGTATCCCGGTGCCCAAAAATGATCGTGGCTCAAAAACTCCAGTAATAACATAATAGGGGGAGGACCGTGCAATTCAATTTTAAAAGTAAATGTACAACTATTTCATAAAAAAGACACCAATTCTACGATTTTGAAACCTACCCATTATATATGATTAGGAATTCAAAGGGGGCGGATTTATACGGCCGAGTCTTGCAATTGCCGCACGGAAACACGGCTAGAGTGGGCGAGAGAGTGTGGGAAATGGAGAGACGCAGAGTTGGCGGCAATTCAAACTCCAATTTTCCCAAAAATTTCAAGCGCTCCTAAATCGGTTCATTTTCATCAAAACTGGTAAAAGATAAATTGGTATTTTTCAGAAACCTGAAAATTGCGCGCAGCGCGTAGCGCTGCGCGGTGGTTTGATTCCTCCGCCGCCTTTTCACGCGCCCAAAACGCCGATGTCTCCTGTACGTCCGATATCCCCTCACAACAAGGGAACGGGTAGAGCTACGAACTTCAAATTTTGTGGAGCTTATGGTTACCTTAGCATGTCGGTGGACGCCAACTTTCAGCCAATTTGGGTAAAAAGTGAACGAAAACGAGCGAAATGCTTGATTTTCCATTGGCGGCGGGGCGCCCTCTTGGTGTAATGGCGAACGCGTTAGACTCCCAATCTCGCGACCCGGGTTCGAATCCCAATTCGATCAATCCTTTTTGCCTGTTAAAAATTAATGTTTCCACTTAATTTCAAGTTGTAATTTTCTGTTTTAACCTCCTATAGTTTTTGTTTTGTAGTTTGTTGCATTATTTCGAGCTATGTCGTTAGAAGATAATATCACACAATTCTACTAAAGAGAAAATAAAATATGTATCGAGATCTAAAGGGAAAAAAATTAACAATACGTATTGACAAGATTAATTTTCGTTTTTTTAAATTAAAAAAAAAGTTATTTTGTAAGAGAGCGGAAGTCATGACCTTCGCAAAGTGAGTTTATCTAAAAATAATAATTTTGGATTTGTTAGTCAAAGAATAATTATAAAAAGTGAACAATTCATTACCTGAAAAAGCGACCCGCAAAAGGGGAGGGCGGTTTGGTTCCTCATCGTATAAAAAGAGAACAATACAAATATTAGAACACTATAAACAGTGAACAAAAGGATTTTAATTGGACGAACGCAAAAACCACCTCTGACGAAATATCGTTAAAACGTAATCGACTCAATAATGCTATTGTTTAAAACAATTTATTTGTTTAGGGAAGGCTTTGCATTATCCCGTAAGAGGTGGTTTTGGCGTTCGTCCAATTAAAATTCTTTTGTTCACTTTTTATAGTGTTCTAATATTTGTATTGTTCTCTTTTTATACGATGAGGAACCAAACCGCCCTCCCATTTTGCGGGTCGCTTTTTCAGGCAATGAATGACATCAAGCTTTTATAAAAAATCAGAAAAAACTTTTTTTTTACGCGGTACATTCCCTTTAAACAAAATAATTGTCACATCATAGTACATGCTAAATCATACATTCCTAATACTATTGTTTGAATTTCCTATGCGATATTCATTCAAGCGTTAGAAAGTGCAATTCGGGCAAAAAACGTTGAAAACAACTTTTACCTATGAGTACCCGGTGAACAAGGTCCAAAGCCGCGGGTCCGAAAAATAGAGGCATTATTGGTCTCGCATTTGAAGGAGGGAGTCCCATTCTTGCTTTCTCTACAACTCTTTTAAATTACTGTCTTCTTAATTTTTCGTCAGTCCTAGGATAATACTAAATGCTAATGACGTAAAGAACAAACTAGAGTGCCCTCCTTCAAAGCAACTAACGAAGTGATGCACTGACTATTAAAAGAAAAAGGTTTTTTTCCGGATACCACCGCCTACGTCGCAGCAGGCTAGACAACTACAAGCGGCGCTGCCGATCTGCTGCGGGTGTCAGCCGCGGCGCTCTTTGACCCCTCGCAATGCTGAAAGGGGCAAACACGTAGAGGAATCTTGGCCAAATTTGAATCGCGTAAACGCAGGACGCGTAGTTCGTCATTTACCCACAATCTATAAAATGCCGTCATCAACAAACGTCATATTCGGTCACTTTGAACCTCCATATTTGATTAACGATTTTAACACAAACAGTTTTCTTTTTCTTGATTGACCTTTTTAGATTTGTCAAAAGCCGAACTTGTAAAAGCCCATTACTGTCCCTTTAATCCACGAAATGTAAACCCACTTTCAATATTCTGGCTTGGATTAGGCTTTAAAGAGAGAGAGAGAGAGAGAGAGAGAGAGAGAGAGAGAGAAAGAGAGAGAGAGAGAGAGAGAGAGAAAGAGAGAGAGAGAGAGAGTTTAGGTGTTTTACTCATTCGCTTAATTTTACAAACTGAACTGTTATTTTCAATTTGCAAATAACCAGCCTTACTGAAAAGGCCTTTCCAAACAACTACTCTCCGCATTATCAGAATGCTGACGTGGGCGTCCTGTTATTTTCGGAAACTTAAAAACAAATCAACATGAGTGTTGTTTATATGATGGCTTCCAACAGTTGGAAGGCCTTTGGGGACAGGGGATGGGTACTAAAACCCTCCTTTTATTTGTTGCCTTTTTTTTTACCATTCATCACTCACTCACTCACATGCCCATACACGCTCACACACTCCTATTCACACACAATCACACATTCACACACTTACACACTCAGTCGCACATTCACACACATCCACTCACTCTCACACTCTAACATTATCTAATATTCACACACTCACACACACACACGCTCACTCACTCACTCACTCACTCATTTCTCTGTATCTCCCACCACGTTTCTCATTCTCACACGGTCTTTATTTGAACTATTGCTCTTCTGTCACTTATGTCAATGGTACAACTACTTGATTAGACGTGATGTCTGGTGAAGCGTGGTTTTCAGCAAGTTCTTTTCAGTAACACAGAACAGGTGTAATTTTATTTATTGCTTTATCGTTTTCACTGAATTCGAGATTAGTCTTCGAACATTCGGACCCGAAAGCTCCATCTCCCTCTTCCTCTCTCTCTCTCTCTCTCTCTCTCTCTCTCTCTCGCTCTCTCTCTCTCTCTCTCTCTCTTTCTCTCCCCCTCTCTCTATCTCTATCTCTCTCTCTCTCTCCCACGTCAAATCACAAACATTTGCACTCGGTGTCTGATCAGGTGTACATTTTCAAAGGAACCTGCGCCGGAAGGCTTTCTTTGTTTGCCACCCACGTGTGGCCATACAACCGAACGTCTGCCTCGAGAAGAGGTTCAGGGGTCGTTAACCACCTAACTGACAATGGAACCAGACCCGACTACAGCCACCGGTCAAAACAACAAAAGCCAGCGTCTGACAATAACTTTCATGCGTCCAAAAACATTCCGCTCTTACAGACACCGCCTATTCAGCCAACGCCTATAATAGTCTGCTTTCGGTCTTTCATAACTTTAAACCTCACACATTTCAGTTCTTTTGAGTTGAACATTCGCCGTTCGCACCATTTCCGTGTTATAGGTATGCCGAAGGAGTCACCTGTCATACAGATAATCCATTCGGGGCACGTCAGGTGTAAATGAAATTGATGGATTCAATAGATACGGCGCTATTTACAAGGCGTTTTGTCTTATGACTCCACCAGACTGTAAAATACATTTGTGGGATCTATCAGTTATGATGTGGGTGGGAGTGAGAGACACTGCGTATGTGAGTGTGTGTGTGTGATTGTGGGGGTGGTTGTGATTGTGTGTGAGAGTGTGCGTGTGAGTGGAAGTGTGATTACGAGTGTGTGAGTTAGTGCGTGAGAGAGTGAGTGAGGGTGTGAATGTGTAATGAAGTGTGTGAATGTGTGAGTGTGTGTTGGGAGTGTGAGTCCTTATATAAATGTGTGTGAGTGTGTGAGTGTGTACGTGAGTGAGTGAGTGAATGTTTCTTATTGTTGCACATTTAAATTCCGTGCGTTTCTGGAAGTTCTTTTCGAGTTTTTAAAAGAATGTATGTGAGAACTCTCGCGCGAAAGTGTGTGAGAAGTTCTCATGCGCATATTGGAAACCAGAAGCATTGTTAATGCAGATCTCACCATGGTCGTGTTCTCTCTCTGTCTCTCTCTGTCTCTCTCTCTCTCTCTTCCTCACTAGTTTCCATTAAGATGTGGCTTCTTTCCTTCTTCTGCCTCGTCCTCCTCTCTGTTGGATTCTGCGAGTCATTCCCAAACGACGACCAAAGGGAACTGCTTCGAATGCTCTCCTACAGCGAAAGTCCGGAATTTGCAAGTTCACCCTCAGTTTTGTTTATAAAACTGCCATTTCAGATGAGGTACGTGCAAGAACGACGACAGCGCCAGCTGAAACGACGCTTCGGCTTTCTGGCACCAGATATCGTATCTTAAATAGTTTCGTAATCAATAAACAGTTCCGTCATTATTATTTGTTTACTAGTAGCAAAAGCAATTTTTTACACGGAGTAAATCGTGACCTCCTGACTCATTTTGTTTACAATGAGTTTCAAAAGTCAGACTATCAATTATAACCTGTATTGTTAAAATTCCTGACAATAATTTTTTTTTAAAATATTTAGATGATACTCACTTAGATAGACAATTTTGAACATCCACCACCATATGCAATAAAACAATCTTTATAAAATAAACCATTATCTGGGGCCGGGCACCCCCAAACCGAAGCTGTGGATTTTAAAAATCAAATTTAAATTTTATTAATTTAAAGATTACTATTTTTCAAATAGTTTTTTTGTTGCAAACAACAGCTCTAAACATGCAAAAGATACTTTATAAAGGAGGATTCGAATTACACCATATAAATTTTTGTTGTTGACTATGAGAGAACCCCTCGACAAAACTTTTTGCTTAAATTATTGTGATGAATAAACATTGAAGTTTCGAAGTCGTGATCAGGTAAAACATTGTTGCACTCACAAAAAACCAAAAAAATATATACCATCACAAAAATATATGATTACTTTAAAAGTTTCTTTAAAAAAAAGCAAAAGTTTGTCTCGAGACTGATGCGAATTCTCGATATTTGTTTGGCACGCGTTTTCAGCATTCTTGACCATATCACATCAAAATTTCACAAAATATACGTATTCGTAAAATGAAAAAGGGGACCGTAGGGACCTAATTCGACTTTATCTCAAACTTAATATCCTGAATTTATTTTAGAAAAGATATAACATTATGACTTTTAAATGCGTTATTTGGAGAAAACTGCTTCTGAAATGCCATTTTTAGCCATTCCAGGCAATAGGCACCTTTGGATAACCGACATTTAACGAACTACGCGCACGCTGTTTACGCGGCCGTTCAATCTATCGGATTATTGATTTTTTAATCGCCACTTTCGAATTTTAAATGTTCCCGCCTGAAAAGACGCAAAAAACTCTGGTTGTCTGACATGGTAGCGCCGCGAGTTTCACACCCGTACGAGATCGGCGGCTGCGGCGAGGGTGGTCCCTCCGCCTGCATAAAAGGCAAGAACGTAGCCGTAATTAGGATCCTGACAGAATACAACCAACTTTATAAAAACTTTATTTTGAAATAAAATATATATCTCATCTAAAAGGTCCGCGGAAGAAGGAGAGAACTCGGCGATTGTGTGTGTGTGTGTGAAGTGCGTGACGTATGATGCGGGGTAACAAAATAAGAGATAGAATTCCGAAAAGAGGAGGTTCCAATAAAGAAGCGATACTTACATGCTGAGAGGCACAAGGACGTGACCTATTGGGAGAGGATTCGTCAGAGGCTGGGGGGGGGGCGCTTTGGAGGGGCCGCGGGGGCAAGTGACCATTGTGTCATGTAGGAAACTGCGGGGGATTTGATCGCTTGCGGGGGGAGTGACCCTTTCGGAGAGGGGTATTTACACAACAAATAACCTAGGTTTCAGTCGGGGGCGAAGGAAAATGCGAGGAGAGGGGTTCGACGAAAGACGACGTTCCCAATGCGAGGAGAATTCCGACTAGGAGAAGGATTAGAGCGCCTCACTGGCTCCGCTTCGGTGCACGTGCACGCACAACCACCGGCCGTTCTTCTTGTTCCACACACGGGACTCCTGGGACTGACGGGTACGGGGCTCACCGGTCCTGGAAGAAATGTATTCCTCTGCGTCCCTAACCTCTTCAAGTCTGTCCCTCTGCGTATCTAACCACTTCCAGTCTATTCCTCTGCGTCTCTATCCTTTCCCAGTCTATCCCTCTGCGTCTCTAACCTCTCTGCCTATGCCTTTTTCTCTGTATCTCTGAATCTCTCTATAACTACCTCTAGTCTATACCTCTGCGTCTCTAATCTCTCTTAGTCTATCCTTTGCGTCTCTAACATCACCTAGTTTATTCCTCCGCATCTCTAACCTCTTCCAGTCTAACCCTAAGCGTCTCTAACCTCTTCCAGTCTAACCCTCTGCGTCTCTAACATCTTTCAGTCTATCTCTCTGCGTCTCTAACCTTTATCAGTCTATCCCTCTGCGTCTCTAACCTCTCACAGTATATCTCTCTGCGTCTCTTACCTCTTGCGGTCTATTCCTCTGCGTCTTTAACCACCCCCCCCCCCAATCTGCCCCTGTGGGTCTCTAGCTTTTCACTGTCTTTCTCTGCGTCTATAACCACTTCCAGTCTATTCCTCTACGTCTCTAACCTCTCCCATTCTTCCCTCTGCGTTTCTGACCTCTTTCAGTCTATCCTCTATTTCTCTAACCGCTCACAGTCACTCTGCGTCTCTAACCTTTCACATTCTATTCATCTGTGTCTCTAACCTCTTCCAGTTTAATTCTCTGCGTCTCAAACCTATTCCAGTCTAGCCCTCTGCGTCTTTACCTTCCCAGTCTATCTTCTGCGTCTCGAATCTCTCCCAGTTCATTCCTCTGCGTCTCTCACCTATCTCAGTCTCAGTCTCTCTCTCTCTGTCTCTCTCCAAAACCCACTTGTCAATGTACTGCGTGAGCAAAACGTAGGCAATCGAGGCTCCCTCCTCTCCCATGCAATGCACATTCGGGTTCAACATCGTCGTGTGAACCCTACTAGATCCCGTAGAATTGTTCTGCTGCGAATCTAAAATTTCCTCCATTTCGTAGAGACTTCAGCTAAAAACTCACGGCTATCGAACTGGAACCTGTGGAAGTCGATTCCCTCCACCAAGTAGGCGCCGGCCTCCGGGCCAAAGAACGTCATGGCAGGGTCGCATAACCGTCTGAATCATCATTGTTTCTCACTTTCCGCGACGATTTAATGATGTATTTGTTTTCCAGTGAGAAGAGACAAATAGTGTTGACTACCTGGGTAGTCAGAAGGGAAAAAACAACGATTGTCCCTACACTGACTCCCGAGTAATCTGTTTTTCTCCCGAAATGGCGCAGAAAACAACAAACGATTGGCTGCGGTTTTGAGGTGGAAGCCTACTTTTCAAAGGACGAAAGAATAGGAGTTGCATAATTGGAAATAGCTTGAAATGAGTGCTTCAAAAGGAAAATACTGTTTTTTTTTTGGCAAAAAGATGGATGCTGTAAACATAGGGCGTAGTAGTAAAAAACAAGTATGCATACTTCTTTCAGGCTGGGCCGATATAAAAAAAAATCTTCGGCCCGTTTACCCACACAATCTTTACTGGGTGGTCTTTTTTGGTTTCCTCACTAGGGGGTCTATCTGACTAGGCGGTCTATATTGACGGCTACTCGTTTTCTTCTGTTTGAGGCTAATCATCTTAGTGTGTTTAATGGGTGGTCCTCTTCAAAAGTACTAATCTATGTGGGTGGCCTTTGAGGACTTTCCCTGAATTGGTGTATTTTTTACTAGGTGGTCTAATTGGACCACCTAGTCAAAAAGAACCGGTGGTTTTTTTTTAAAACTAACGAGTCACAAAAACTAAATTTGTTCATTACTTTTGCAGATTGACTTTTTACTGGCCGACTTAAATCATTTTTATCAGTTTTAATTTTATTTTCAATAAGATAGACAATAGAAGATCAACTCTTTAGGTCAATTTAAAAAAATAATTTAAAAATTTGATTTAAAAGATTTAAAATCGACAAAATAAGGGACCCAGTTTAACAAGAAGTGTTAAACAGGTTGACTTAATTTGTCGATTTTGCTTCCACAGAACGAAGATTTCAGCAACGAAATTTACGCCAACTTTCACTCTCTTAACGCCATTTTACTGCGAAAATTTTTTCTTCGGAGACACATTTCCCCGAAATTTATTATTCTTTCAAGGCGGACATTACGACAGTGAATTATGGCCCCTCATTCTCACTTGCAGAAAATTGTAAGTTTCCATTTGCAAAGGAAAAAAATGTTTACAAACAAAACCCGCTAAGAAGATTACAGCGAAAAATCGCGTCGGTGATAAACCAAGGGTCAGCTGACATTGATTTTTTGGCCTTTTGAGTCTTGTGCGTATTATAATACAGGGAAACTTTTTCAGGTAGAATTTTCCGAAAATATTAAATTTTCAATCTTAACAAAAGTTTTTGTAGTACGGGATCGAACCCTGGCCGCTTGTTTGATAGTTTGGACTGGGTGGTCCAGACCGACTTGTAATTGTTTTTTTAGGATGTTTGTTAAACCTGCAAAAATAGTAAACTTCGTTTTTAGGGCTCTTTTGTTTCAGAAAACTACCTGTTCTTTTTGACTAGGTGGCCCGATTAGACCACCTCCATTCAGGATTTCCTAGAAAACCACCCAGATATATTGCTATCTTCAACTAGGACCACCCATTAATGGTTAACCCTATTCAGGGGAAAGTATGTAGCCGTCAATATAGACCACCTAGTCAGAAGGAAGCCAAAAAAGACCACCCAGCGGGTAAACGAGCCAAAGATTTCTCATGGTGGTCCAGACCGTGAGAACTATAGCAAAATCAACAAAAAATTTGTTTTTAAAACTACCGTGACCTATGTTTACAGTCTTGATTGACTTTTACAAACAAACGTGAAAATTTATCTTTTTTTTTAGAACTTTCTTTCGTAAATGTTGTTTCTTCAAATGTTGCTCAATCAATAACCGTAAGATTAATCAATTGACATTTGTTTTTACGACAAGCTTGCCCTGTGTTTACAACCTTTTTAATTTCTGCGAATTGGCGTTTGAATAAAAACTCACTGGTACGTGGCAAAGTCCTTGTTTGAAATCGAGTCTAGGAGCACCTGCGTCGCCCGGACGATATCGTTTTTCACTGCTGAAAATTGATATTCAGTTGAGGGTTACGGTAGTTTCTGACTGCAACCATGCGCCCTTAACTTAAAATTTGACTTTCCTATTTTGTTTTCAGTGAAACTAAGGATTTTAAAGTGATTTTCATGCCATTTTCAGTATTTTTTGCTTTGAAAAAGTGAGTTATGCATGCTGGAGAACACAACCATGCAGGGGGAATGAAAGTTCTCATGCGGATTTGAATTTTCCTTTTTTCTTCGTTTTTTTTGAATGTTTTTCGAATGAAAATTAGAATAGTAAGACAAGAGAGAAAGCCAAAATCGGGCCTAACCTTTGTCCATGATGTCATAGCTTGGAGGCAGCCGGCTGTCTATGAGGTTAACGCCAGCCGACTGCCATCACCCCGGGGTATTAAACACGGGGACCGATCGATAACGCACACGGGAAGCCTATCAGTGCTTCGCGCCCGCCCTCCCCCGAATTCTGGGGAAAAGTTGAGTTTGCGGAAGTTTGGGGAAGTTTGCCGCATTTTTACCGAATCTGCTTCGTCAAATATTCAAAGCGGTTTAAACAAAAGATTAAAACCATTTTTCTGTTGATTACAATGGGTACTTTAAAGAAAAATCAGAAAAACCGGCGAGACATTTATTTAAATACCAATGTAAGTTTTAAAAAATCTGCTTTTCAACCTAAAAATTTGATTGATTTTGATATTTCTGTAATTTTTTGAATTTATTCTTCTAGTCGGAATATAAATTTAAAGTATGTCAAACTAAAGTTTTTGAACAAAATAAACACTTGGCTGACCTTGCGTACAGCATTTTCAGCCTCACGCAATTTTAATGAATACGGTAATTAAACAAAGTTTTTTTTATTATAAATTCAAATAATTGCTACCATAATCGAAAAGACAAAAGAATAATGATTTGCTTTGTTTTTTCATTGTTCTTATGCGTGTAGCTTTTTTTTTAAAATTTCTCGAAGAAAATTTGTTTTTCTTTCACGGTTCATCAGACAAAACAACCATCTAATTTGATTACTCTGCAGGAGATGATCAAACAACTGGTTTCTGACCGATTTTAAGGGAAAGACTTCTCATACAAAGGTTTTTTACGAAATTTTTTTTACAAAGTTTTTGAAAATTTCCAAAACAACCAAACGTATTTTTGAATTCAGCAAATCCGTTTTCTTTTCAAATGTTTAATTGTCAATAATTTAATTTTTTAGTTAACTTATGTTTTCAAAAGGAACAAAAAACCATTTCCAAATCTGTTTTTTTAGTTAAATTATGTTTTCAAAAGGAACAAAAAACCATTTGTTAATGTAACTTAAATATACATAAATAAAAACGAAAATTACACTTTTTGTTAGTATAGTGCAAGTGATTGAAGAGAACTTGTAAAACTTTGTTTTGATAATAATTTGTTTAGAAATTACAATTTTTTTGAAATTGGTGATCTACAGTTCGAAAAATTAGCAAACATTTAACCTTATGAGTAAACATGGAAGAAAGCGCAAAAAAGAACCCAAAGGCAAGGTTTTCATTTTTCACAGAGGTCCATAGTCATCGCCAATCTTAATGCTAGTTTAAAATGACACCAAACGCGAAATTACGTACAAAACAATTTGTTTAAGCTCACGTACGTAATACTGCGTCAGTGTTACATTTGCGAATCGCTGCAGACGACTACAGTATGAAAGAGAAGATGCCTACGTAAAAATTCCGAAAAATTGTCTACTTTTGTGCTTTATGTTCTTTCTTTAGTTCTGACATGCTCTTTTTGTTTTTTTAGGGAAACGCAGGAGTGGTGCATGCCGTGCGGGATCTATGTGCTACCTGAGTGTCCTGCAGTTGTGCTGTTCGGCTGCTGGGCCGTCTTCGGTCCTCCGCCGTCCGCTCGAACGACCGTATTCTCGTGCTTCAACTGGCCGGCGCCTGGACACAAAGAAAAGCTTTAGACGACACGAACGGTTCGGATAAGCCAAGGAAGCGTTAGAGAGGGCACCACGGCCAAGGCGGAGAAAGAAGCAGAAGGACAAAGGGAAGGATTCCAATTCAGCTGATTTTTATTTAACATGTAATAAGTACCTTTAATAACTATTTTTAATCTCATGGTCAGTATTTTGCAGGACCCTTAAAACTTGTTTTTTGACTTATTGCATCACACTTTCTCTCGAGGGTTCGGTCCCAGTTGGAACAAAACAAATTTTTCAACCAAGCTCTTATTTTTTTTTACAAAATATTTTGCAATTTAAAAACAGCTTATTTCTTTAAATTTAATAGTGAAAGTTTAAAGAATTCAGAAGGCGCAGTTAGGAAGCGTAAACTCGAGGGTTCGATCCTTGTTGGGGTAAAACTATTTTTAAAACAAAATTATGTTTAGAAACACAAACTAAATTAATTTAATCGTTTAAAATCCTCTAGTTTTTAGGCCAAACGTCACGCAGTTGGAAAGTAGGCGGTTATGAAATGTTTACAGGCTTAAAGCCAGGCAGCAGCAAAACTTTTTAAATTATTAAATATTTTTTTTCGCAATTTCAAAAATTTACTTTTCAATGTTTTTTTATTAATTTTAAATTGTTTGAAAAACTAAAGTTTCACTTGAATTATTTTGATTAAATTTTTTACTTTAGTTTAAACAATTGTTTTTCAGTTTAAAAAATTGGGTTTAAAACGTTAAAAAAACTTCCGCCGATTTGGTCTTTTTCACTTCATTTGCGTACTTTCTACCGTCTACTAAAGTCCAATTTTAAAAAAAGTCGTGTTTCCAAAAATGTTGTACGCAAAGAAAGTCCACAAAAGCAATTAGATGTTTTCTAGTAGACGCCTATTCAAGATCCCCATTTCTGACCTCGGCGTTTTTTGAATGAAATCAAACGCGAAATTGCGTACAAAAATATGGTTTTAAGAATACGTACGTAATACTGCTTATGGGTTACACATGGATATCGCTGGGAAACTAGGCAAAGACTATATCTCCGCGCAGGAATGTATTGATTCATTTGTTATTTAATTTTAATAGTAAAACTGATAAAAGAAAGTCGCGAAATCACTCGTTGGTTTTCCCGCGGTTTCATTTTTGCGGTATTGATTTTTTAGGATAAATTTTTTTAAAAAATATTTTTCATGATCTAATGATTCCCTGAATTCTAAGGCAAGAAAAAGAAACAAATCGATAGAAAGGGTGAGGAAGGGTGATCTCTTTTCGCCCCAAAGAGAGAGGTCTCTTCAGTCCGGTGGGTGTGTGAGAGTGCCGAGAGGAAGGACCACGACGACATGCTCACACCCCACCAAACACAGGAGAACACTCTTTATTCACACAAAATCGCACGGAAGATTGATCGCACAGGGGATTAGGACGCAGATCCGATTGTGGGACACGAACTGATAAACTGAGGACATGCGAAAGGGACAAAGGGACAAAAGGAAAAAAATTTAAAAAGGAAGAAAAATGGAAGAAGAGATCGGAGTCACGATTCAGTTAGGGGTTACCTTTCTCGCTGTCGTTGTCGTCGATGGTTTGGGAGGATTCAGAGGATTCTTTGATGGTCGAGGGGGGAGCTCCCTCTTTCTTGTTCAAGAGGTTGCGACCTGAAAAGGGGAATTCAAAAAGGTTAGAGTCACAGGCTCACGCTCACACGTTCACACAGGTTGGACTTTTAGTATCTCTCTCTCTTTCATCTCTCTCTCTCTCTAGTTTTTGTTTGTTTACACTCATTTTTACACTTTGAAATCCATTTTTTCATGTTCTGTTTTCTTTTAATTAAATAAATTGCTTCATCTGCGGAAAAAAAACTTTTAAAACCGTTTTCAAAAAGTTTTTGAAACACATGTTGTAACATTTTAAACCAAATTATTAAATCACTCCCAAGCTTTAAACTTGAAAAAAAGTTGTAGACAATCCATTTTCATTTTGTAATAAATTTAAGTTTTTTTAAAAATAACTTTTAACTCTTCTTTTTAAACTTAAAAAATTATTAGCTTCAGTGAAATTGTCTCATACTCAGTTAAGTTTTTTTCAATCAAATTTTTTGAAACTTTTAATTTTTTTAATGTTAAAAAAAATACATTTGCAAACAAATTTAAAAGCTAAAATACAACCGCTCAACTAATATTTACAAAAATTATAAACATTTATTTTGGGAACTAAATATCTTATAGTTAGTTTGGATAATTTTTTTCATTAGTTGTAGTTTGAACAGTTAACAACGAAAATATTTGAAGAAATTATTGATTGTTAAATATCATTTTTTCACCAAAGTTGAATTTGAAGCTCAAGAAACTCAGCCAACCCTCCGAAACGTTTATATCTCTCGAAAACTATTTTTTAATTAAAAGTAACTGTTAATTTAATTAGTTTTTAACAAATTTGTCTTTTTTAAATTTTGGACGATTCAATTGTATTTGAAAGTAGCTATTTTAAGAAAATTAGTTGAAACTAAGACAAACGTTTAATGGACAGTTTGGCGGGCCATAATTTGACGGAGGGGTTCGGGCAGAGACGCCGCATTGGGCGGAAAACGGTCCTTGGCGGCCGTTCGGGCGATTACGCCCGGTCGCCGATTCACTGTTCGATTAAACCCCTGTTTCTTTTCATTGGCTTTGCGCTTAGCGTTATTTACGTCACTTTCTTTTTTTTGATGTTTAAATGCTATTTAAAGTTGAAAGGATTATCGTTTAACCAAAAAGTAACAAACATTATATATAGAAAACAATTAACAAATGTGTTAATTGTTTTCTATATTGACTGGCAATCTAACACTCGAGGGTTCGATCCCTGCCGGTGACAATTTAAAAAAAAGTAAACATTAATTAAAATTGTAAATTAGATGTTTTCCAATTGAGATTTTTAAAATTGTTCTTTGATAATGTCACAATGGCGCAGTTGGAAAGCCTTTGGATAGTAAACTTTTACTCGAGTGTTCGATCCCTGTCGGCGACAAGTTCTAATTCTAACAAAATTCTAAAAAAAAATCAAATTCTAACAAATTCTCCACTTCAAATTATAACTTCATTGTAATTTAAACTAAAGTTCAATATTAAATGGAACACGAAGCGGTAATGGGGCAGTTAGGATTCTTTGAACTAGTAATCTAAAGGTGAAGGTTTTTTTTATTAAACACCATTTTTACGGTGTAAAATCAAGGTTCCTGAGATGATTCTTGAGAAAAATCGATGTCGCAATGGCGCAGTTGTGAAGTCTTCGACTAGAAAACTGTTTGTTGAGGGTTCGATCTCCGCCGTTGCTTAGCTTTTGATTTAACTAATGCTAAACTGTTTGATAATTTAAAGTTACATTAAACAATAAAGTTAATTTTTACAATAAAGTTTACAAAATTGCCTTAACAAGTTCTTACTTGATTCTTGAGACCAGTAGTGGGCGGGGCTCCAGCGGAACCTCGTGGGGTTGGTTAGGTGAAAGATCGCGGCTGTCACGAAGAAGAGCGCAATGTGCCAGCCGTCGACGGGCAGTAGCCAACAGGACATTGCATCCTCTACATGATTTTCAGGGAGGATCGATTGGCGCGAAAGAAGGCTCGTTTAAAAGTGGCTCGCGACACGGCCAATGGGCAGGGTGTAAAGCAAATGATCGGCTGCCATCAGTGCAAACAGCGGGCTTCCAGCTTTCAGAACAAACGAGATATTACGAAAAATCACGTTTTTTTAGTTAGGATTTGCAATTTTCCGTTTGTTTGCGCCATTTTAATCTTGGATAAGCGGATTTGCCAACTACGTGGATTTTTATAACAACCAAACGTGGCAAATATGGAGTTTTGATTGAATTTAATTTTCCGAAAACTAAAAAATCGAATTTCGGAAATCTTAAAAAATAGTAAAATTCGTTTAAAAAAGTGATTTCCAAAAAATAAAAACAAAAAATAAAATTTTCTTTTTTTCCCAACGCTTTCCAAATTACGGTGTAAACAGCGGGCACATAAAACAAGAATAAATGGAGAATAAACGTTTTGGTTTTTTGAAATCCTAAAATTAGACTTTAAATTTTATGGAAAATATAGTTTTACTTTAAATATTAATTTTTTCAAAACTTCAATTACAACATTCAAAAAAACTTAATTATAGATTATTTTCTTTGTTTAGAAAATTTTCAGTTTTAGGTTTAAAACTTTAGAAAAAACTGCCGTTTTTAAAAACATCATTCCCTTTTTTCATTAAAAATTTGCATGCAAATTTAAGAATTTGATATTTTAAAAATGTTACTATTTTATAAATAATTTTTTAATTATTCATTTTCCCCTTTTTGAAACTATAAGTTTTACTGCTGGCTTTAAAAATTTTGTTTTTGATTTTATACCCGGCGAGGGAACTGGAGGTGGGAGATTGGGTGCCTCCGGTGGATTCTTCTTCTTTTTCCGACGAGGGAGGCGGATATTTTGAAGAAAATTGTTCACCATTTTCTTTAAAGTAATTTTAAAAAAATGAGAATGAAAAAAGTTGTTCAAAAAACTTAAAGATAAACTGGTGGCAAAAATGAGAAAAGTCAATTTCCTGACCGAAAAACTTAATTTCCGGGTGGGTTGTAAATTTCTTAATGAAAATTTCAGTTTACGATTGTAAGCAGCGGATAAAATGTGTTATACATTTTGCTTATTCGAGAAAATGAATAGTGAAGCGGATAAAACTGCTTGTGTGAGATATATTGAGATATTGACGAAGGAGGAGGGGACAGAAAGACAGAGGAAGATTAATGGATGGAAGCGGAGAGACCAAGGGGAAAACAGAATCATAAAGAGAATGGCAAACTGGAGAGGGAGAGGTAAACTGTATAGTAGAGAGAGAGAGAGAGAGCGAGAGAGAGAGAGAGAGAGAGAGAGAGAGAGAGAGAGAAATAGAGAGAGAGAGAGAGAGAAAGAGAGAGAGAAAGAGAGAGAGAGAGAGAGAGAGAGAGAGAGAGAGAGAGAGGGAGAGAGAGCAAAAAACCAAAAGACGAAGTATTCCCCTCCAAAAAGGAAGCATTAACAGCGGAAGGGTAGCTCATTTTGTGTTCCCCGGGGGCGGCGGATGGCTCGAAGCTTCTTTCCGCGCAGTCTTCATGACAACTCATCCAAAGGGTAATGCTGGACACGCTAGCACGGAATATCGAATTTAATCGGCGAAAATATATTTTTCAAACCGGTTAATCCTTGGTGTTCAACGGTGCTTTTTCCAGTTGCGGGGACCAGAAAGACAAGTTTTTCTTGTTTCTCTTCATCATTTGTTCTTAGAAATTGACAAGTTGGGAGAAAACAAACACAGTCATTGTTTTGACAATAGTATTGTTTGTATTATATAAAAACATGAATAAAAATTGTAATTTATTTCGTAATTTCCAAAAATGTTATAATTTGAAAAAGCGATGACAAAAAGCTATTGGAATGTGCAAAAAATGGGGTGATCCCCCCCCCCCCCCTGAGCCGATTTGGTACGGGTGTCGGTTACAAGAAGGTCGACTTTGAAAACCGGTTTATTAAAAAAAACTTCGGTAAATCTAATTAATTTTTTTTTGATAAAATTTACAATATCAAAGTTGTGTTCAGTTTGCAACTATAAAAAGTATAAAAAAAATTTTCATTAATAAAACTAATTTGTATTTTTTAAAGTTAACATTTTTCACAAATTCTGTTTGCATATTAACAAAATTTTGTTTTCTCAATAAAAAAACATTTTGAAATAATTTTATTTTTATAAAACATTTAAACATATAATTAAAACAAAAATTTGTTCTAATTAAAAGTTGTAAGTTTTGAAATAAAAGTTTACAATGTTGAAAAAAAAAACAGTTTTATTAACTTAAAAACTTTATCTAAAACATTAAAATAGTTGTTACATTTTTTTTTACAAAATTTTTATAGGCAAAAATTGACTATTTGAAATGTGAAGACCGAAAGTTAGTTTTTTTTAAATTTACAAAAAAAATTAAATTGTAAAGATAGAAAATCTTGAGGGTCTCTTGAATTCTAAACTATTCGTGGGCGGGAGGTGTCCCGTCGGAGAAGAGCGTGCGGCGGTAGTTCATATTTCATGAATTCGGCATCCATAGCCAAGGAAACACCGCCAAGCACGCCATTTTTCTCTATTTTTGTTTAAAAGAAACTTAAAAATAATTAAATTTGAAATTACAAAATATCACTTTCCAATGCCTTACCTTGCTTTTTGCGCCGTGCGGAAGAGTGTCGTCCGCCCATAGAAATGGTAAATACGGGCGCGCCCTGTTTGACTAGCTATTCTGCCATTTTATCGAGCCATCGCGCTTTCTCTCGTTTTCTTTTTTCTCTTTTCCGCCAGATAAGGGATTTCCATCAATTTATGGGACTTTTATGAACAAGAATAATAGTCCTGCATAAGGAAAATGCAAAGGCTGAGGGGAGGGGTGAGCGGCGTGGGAATTCCCGCGAAGAGGTGAGTGGTAAACAAATTCCGCTGATTAGTCGCTCAGTTTTCTCGAAACAATGGGGTTTCGGGGTGAAATTGGAGTTTTCAAGGGGTTCTAGAGACGCCAAAGTTAGTGGTCAACTTGTTTTCAGTTTAGTTTTGAAAACTCCTTCAGAAAACCTTTCAAATGGAAATTTCCGCATGTAAAATTGGAAAAATCAGTCAAAAACGTATTTTCTTATTGTAAAATGTTTATTTAGTGGAGTCAAAACAAAAAATCCTAAGAAGGATTCGAACCCTGGTCATGAGATTTGCAAGCGGACCCACTACCACTTGACCACTGGTTGACTCTGCGGCCTCATTTCAAGAAAACGCGGTGCCTACGCCGTAGCACAGTGGTTGCGTCTTCGCTTACAAATCTCGCGACCCGGGTTCGATTCCAAATTGGAAATTTTTGCCTTGCCTAACTTAAATACACTTTTTACATCAATAAAACACGTTACCGCTCGTCTTTTGAATAATAAAGTTTCTTTAAAATAAGATGTCAAAATAAAAATATTTTCAGTCGCACGCTGTAAGGCAAGTGTACTGTTGCTGACACAGTGTTCCAAAAGCGGAGTGACTCAAACCATACGGCGTCGGATCGAAAATGCCATTTACAGAAGTGACCTTTACAATGTTCCGTTTGTATTATCCAGTTTTGATATTATTAAATATTACGGTAGTTCAGTGATTTACGTACTCTCCCAAGTAACTTACAGTATCCTTAACTGACATTATAGTTTCGTATTAATTGCGGTACAGTTTCGTATTCACTCGGTTACGGTACTTTTTAATGTTTGTGCATACTTTAGCTTTGAACATGCTTACAGTGGAGAAGGTTACGATATTAGCAAAATTTCGGTTTCGGTAAGTCGTCTAAATTCGGAATATAGCAAGGTTACCGGTTTTTCCGATTGGTTAAGGTAGATTAATACCTAAAACTTTTGAGTAATACAAATTACGGTATCCCAAAGTATCTCTGTACCTGCATTTAGCTGTATACTATAGTTTTTGGTGAGGCTACGGTATTCATATAATTTCCGTTTTGGTAGATCAGCTTACCAAATTGGGAAGGTTACGGTATCTCCAATTTTTATTTCACGTTAAGGTAGTTCAAAATCTCAAAGTTGCATGCACCAGGGTTACGGTATCCCAAAGTTTCTCTGTGAATTCACCAAACTCACCACTGTCATACTGTATCCGCACAACCGGACTAACAACATTGGACGGTTTCTTGACCGGAGTCACCATGACGTCATTCAACTTTGGCTGATACTCGGGATGAAGTCGCAGTTCCTGTTGAGAAGTCCCCGGGGAGGGGATGATGCCAACCAAGGGAAGGACCTGGCCTAATCCGGCAGGAGCGCTTATCTTCCGTTCATCCTCCCGTTGTTTATTCCTCAGGGAGGGGGAACGCCGCTTTTTGACGAAATCCGTCAATCCGTCGAGCATCAGCTTAGGGGCCGACATGATCCCCCGGTGACGCTGGCGATCCTGTTCCATTTTACTGGAAAGAGGGGAGGGTAGATGTAGAAGAAGAAGAGAGGAAAGTAGAGAAAAAAAGGGAAAGTGGCAAAGATCAGTTACTTTAAGGGGGGAATATATGTAAATTTAAAAAAGTAATGATCAGTTAATTTAAGGGGGGATATATGCAAATTTTGGCCTTTTGTGTTCTTACGCTCATCGTTGTTTTGTAAACATTAGTAAAACTTTAGAAACTTGAAAATTATACAAGTTATTAACATTAATAGAGTTTTAAATTAAATTTTGACTTAATATGCAAAGAGTCCAAAAGCTGACGCTGACAATGTAAAAACTTTTATTTTATTTTTAACACAATCTGCACCAGGCGGGATCGAACCCGGACCGTTTGGTTGAAAATATGCTAGGGTGATCGCCGACGAATTTAGATAAGCTAGAAAAGTCAAATTTCCTTGGAATTTTCAGCTTTGAAGGGTTTTATTTTCAAGAAAAAGGGCAATGATTGCGTTGGCGTAGAAAAATCTCTTTCTTCAAACAAACAACAGGTCAATCATACAATCTTCATCAACAAATGAAAGGATTAAAGGATAATCTTTTGAATAAAAAACAAAAATTTTTTATTGTACATATATTGAATAAATCCTACTGTAAGAAGGTTGTTTACTCTTAGTGTCAACCAAAAACTACAACACTCGAAGAAAAAATGTACTCGAGATTGATTTTTTGGAAAAAAAACTGATATTTCGAATTTGGCCTAATTCAGGGCTCATCAAAAACACGTAGACCTCAAAACTGCAGCATAAACGCAGGGCATGCTAGTTGGCATTTTCAAATTTATGCATCAATGCATCATATTTTATTAGCCAAAAGTTGCCAAAATAGGTAAAATTTTCAGAAATTGCAAAACTTTGTGCAAAAAATAATTTTCGATTTTGCAGCTACGATATATTTTGAAGCAAAAGGGCAGTGTCAACCAAAAACTACAACCCGTCGGAGTCAATAAATCTCTTTTGTCAAGCAAATAATAGGTCAATCATGCAATTTTCATCAACAAAAAAGTCTAGTTTACATCTTTGAATGCAGTTTTTTTTTTTCAAAATTTTTCGCTTTTAAGCTTTAAAAGCATTTTATACGATTTAGTCATACTGTAATTAAAGCAGCGAAAATACAGCAAGAAAAGGTTGTTTACTTGCAATGGCAAAGAAATAACTCCAATTCTTTACTTCTTTATTTGCCACTACAAAATCAATTTTTTGTTGGTTTGTTATGGTTTCTTTTCAGTAAAAATAAATATTTCTCTACTTTTCCAGAAATGGTAGGTTGTTTACCATTAGCCAAAAAGGTACAAACGAGAAAAAAACGTATCCTGGGTGTGACTGGGAGGTGTGTCAGCGCAATCGATAGATCCACATTACATCTATATGTTTTCGAGGGGCTTCTACCGAAAAAAAACCAAAGAATGTTTTTCTCTTTCGGGGAAAAAATGTTGAAATATGTATTTTTCACTGGGAAAAGTGGAATTCCTTCGAGTGGGTGTTTTTCGGAGGAAGAAGTGGCGTGGGTGATAAGAGTGGGTGACTTTGGGCGGAGAACAAAAAACAAGGGGAGTGGCGAAAGATCCTGGTTTTTCTTTCTTTTCATGTTTTTTTTGGAAATGTGCCATAATTTTGCTGTTGTAATTAAAACACCGCTGAAATTCAAAATGAAATAGCTTTTAGGCAAAAAAACAACTTTTAAGTTGTTTTTTTTTGCTTAAAAGCTAAATCCTTTTTTCTGGGAGTTTTGCAAAATCGCAATTGGCTTCTGGCCCTTGCCTGAGTATCTTTTCTACAAGTTACATCCAAATCTCCAGATTATCTTTAGGAAAAGTCGGGTGATAATGATAAATTCGGGCGAGAAAGCGAAAATGTGAAAGATCAATGGCACTGATGGACAAAGCCTAACTGCTTCCAAAGTAAGAAATCTTTTTTGTCTAAAACTTGATTGGGGGACCTTTAAAATATCGTTAATAATGTCATGTTAACTACCACCGTAATTTAGCACTGGAGCAGGTTTACGTTTAGAAAATTGTCACAAAACAAAAAAGTACAGTCTGGAGTATCGTTTTGGCGGCGTTTCTGAAACCAAAACATTTGAAGCACAAGTCATCATCATTGTTCATTAACTGCAGCGCCAAAATACAGACAAGAAACTTTTGTGATTAATTGCAGACTGTACGTCTGGCTTGTCGTGCGTTTACGACGCTGGATAAACTTCCATTTTAAGTCGCACCTGTACGAAATCGGAAGGTAAAGTTTTCACAGTCAAGACGAATTGACTGTACGTGTAGGTAGCACTGCGTTTACGCTCTAGCTGGCTTGTGAGTTGGCACCTATACGAGATCGGAAATGGGGCATAACCCGAATGGCTAAAATAATGCGGTAGTTATCGAAAAAATACTGAAGGTAAACAAATTCCGGCTTTACGCCTAGTTTGCCCTGTGTTTACAGAACAGGTTTTAGGTTACTTGTCACATATTTCCTTGATGATGTAAAATTCAACCAGTTTTAGGGAACCCACACTCGTACAAAATCGTAACTTGGGTTGAGGTAATATTTCTAAATCTCACATAACCTAGGATCAAGAGGCATTTGTTGTGACGTCAATGTGTGTGACTAGAATAACGCGCCCCACATCTGCCATTGATTGATAAACACGCCGTTTGTTTTTTTCTGAAACTCCTTATCATCTAAATGACTCATTCGGTCGTAAATCTGTGAAGGCGGCCGGTCGTGTTTGTCGAAACGATGCGATCGAATCTGATAGCGACGGCCGGCGCGACTTTCCCACGGAAACCAGAAAAAGGCCCGAAAACCACGCAAAAAACTGAAGTGCCCTCTTGAGAAAAAGAGTATTGCGGTGAGAGATTTTTGAAACTTTAGAGGTCGGGGCACCTAAATTAATGATTTTGACGATTTTCAAAGTAAAACATAATGAAAACGGCTAAAACCCTTATTATCTAGGTCGGTTTCTTCGTTTCATTGATATCAGAATAAAAAAAGTGGTAAAAAGTTGCATTATAGCCAGTTATGGGTAATAGAGGCTTTTACGTCTAGCATGCACTGCGTTTACGCATTCCTCTGCGTCTCTGCCCTGTTCGAAAGCGCGTGCGGCAAAAAAGTGTCAATAGCCGATTTCGTTTGGGTTTGAGTCTTATAATACCAATTTTCACTGTCCTGCGACTCAAACCCATACCAAATCGGCGACATTCACTTTTCTCATCTAGGGTCAATTCTGAAGGCGACTGAGGTTAAAAATCGCCCGCCCACGCTGAAAACACACAATTCAGGAGATATTGGTCCCCATAAATTCCCAGCCGCCCGTCATCTCCCTCGCTGTTTTGCGGTGATCCGTCTAATTAGAAGGCGAATTGCGCAAACAGCCCGGCGGATGGCTCAAATTCAACACCGAAGGCGCCCGGAATAACCTCATCAACTTCTGACGCAAGCTTTTTGGTGAAAATAGATTTAAAACTGTTTTTTTTCAAAGATTTGGAATTTCTAATTTGGAAATAGTCCTTTAAAAACTGAAATAGGTGAAAACTGGGGTCCCACAACGAAAGTCGCATTTGTTCTGGGCCCCACAACGATGTTAGTTAAAAACTCCAAAGAACGTTCAAAGGGCCGCAGTATTGTGGGAGGAGCTTAGAGAAAAACATTGCAGAATGGGCCTCGAAGAGAAAAATGAAATTAATGGTAAGAGGTTGTGAGAAAAAAGAAGAATTCGGGGAAATTTGAGATTTCGGGTGAAATTGTCACCAGAAAATCGATAAATCTTGTTTGAAAAAATGATTGGACTGCCGAAATCTGGGTGGTCTCACTACAAAAGGCGCGCGCGTCGAAAAGTGCAAATGTTCGTTTTTTTATTTAATCAATTAGACTGAAAATTCGCAAAATTGCAGTTTCTGGCACACCTTCCCGACGGGACCAGTGTTTTTGGGTCCTGACACGAAAACTGGCCAAAATATGCAAAATTGTGAGTTTTAGATGTTTTGGCGCCAAATTAGCGGACTTTCAAGTTCATAGTTGAGTAAAAACTGCAGAAAACAAACATTTGGGTCCTACAACGAAAGTGTGCCAAAATAGGGTTCTGCAACGATGTCGCGCAAGATGCTCTATTTTGGTAAAGTAAGCTGTCAATATTGCAGAATATAGAAGATATCGATTTTTTTCAATTTTTCAATTTTAATTTTTAAAAAATTAAAGTAAAATTCATTGTCATGTAATTCTAGTTTAAATGTGCAACTTTTAAGAAATAAACATTTTAAATGAAACATTTGCAAGGTTTACATTTAAAATTTCCAATTTTTAAGTTTTTCTGTGAAAAGTGTAAACTTTGAGCAGGAAGTGACCTTCCACAGTATCTCTTTTCATAGAAAACATCAAGATGAAAGCCTTGAAAATAATCCGATTAAGAAGCCAGAATGCTGACAATTCGCGGCTTAGGGCTGATTCAAGCGAGATAGGTGGCTTATCCTCATCCAGGAAGGGATTCCGAGGGGCAAGAAAACAATACATCCTCCGGCCGCAGGCAAACAAGGCCTCCTCTCCGTTAGATTCGTCGGATGACGCGTGTTTGCGACTGTTGGCCCAGGAAAATCCGAAAGTCGACACGGGGAGGGGGATTAGGGCGAGGCGAACGCGTCATCGCATTACAGCAGCAGAAGAGAGGTCTGCCCGGGCCCCCTCTGCGATCAAACGCCTCGATCTCTGTGGTCGACAAAACAACGGGGGTGGACCTATTGCAACTGACGGAAGGTGCTTTGAAATATGAGCAGAGCACTCGAACCATTCCTAAGCGCCTGGGCGGCGCTGCCGTGAGGGAGGTCCTTCGGGGAAAAGAGATAGGGGGTTTCTTGAAAGATCAAAAGTACAATCAAAGAAGAAACTTTGATTTCGCCATCGTTTGTGAGACCACCGGTTATTTTCGACTGGGTGGTCCGATTAGACCACCCATTCAGGGTAAAACAGTCCTCGAAGACCACCCAGGAAGATTATTCGATTTTAAAAAGACCACCCATTATCAGGTATATGTTGTGAGAAAAGCCACCAGTCCTTTTTGAATGGGTGGTCAGTCAGTCCAGAAAGACCCCCCATCAAATAAAACCGGCTTATTGGACCACCCAGACAGATTATTACAAGGAATTGGACCACCCATTAAATGACGTTGCGGTCAAATAAGGCCACATATTTCTGTCTGCAATTTATGGACAAATTTCTATTGAAGCCTCGTTGTTCTGAGAAAAAAGCCACCGGTTCTTTTTGAAAGGTTCGTTATCAAAGAAGACCACACATTAAAATTTTTTTAGAATCTTTAAAACTGCAAAACTTAGAATAAACTTCGTTTTCAGTTTCGTTTGTTTTGAGACCACCGGCTAATTTCAACTGGGTGGTTCGATTAGACCACCCATTCAGGCTAAAACAGTCTTCAAAGACCACTCAGTCAGACTGTTACTTTCAAAGAGGACCACCCATTAAGGTATACCATTAGTAGTCTATGAGCATCTTAGTGGGTGGTCTTATTAACATATATCAAAATCTTTGTGGGTGGTCTGTGAGTATGTAGTGGTTAACACAGACCGCACATCAAAAACCGAAATAAGGACCACATAGATGGTTTCAAAAAAGAACACACATTCCAGTAACTGTTTCCTGTTGTTACTTATGGTAAGGATGACTTTCAATTTAAATTTCAAAAATCATAAATATAAGTAGAAAGAGCTTGAGAGCCCAATTTTAGAAAAATGGAAAGTCCCTTATATGCTAATGCCTAAACACAGTTTTTGAACGACCCACTCAGAATAACACCAAAATAATGACCACCCATAAAATTGGGGGTGGTCCCACGAATACAACCCAGGTTCTAAATACCAACGAAAATCACCCTGTAAAACTGAAATTGTTACTCAAGACCACCCAGTCAGGGTGAACGCACTACCAAAGACCACCCAGTGCGGCTGTCGCCGTGTGAAAAGGCTACCCTTTAAATGATAATCCTCTATAAAGAAGCCGTTTTATCCTTGTTGATGCAAAAATTATCTATTGATCTTTCGGTTGCTCCTTTGAAATTTCATCTTAATAGAAGAAGGCAAACTGGTACTCCACTTAATGCCCTCTATTTTTAGGTCCTATGCGGAATATAGCCCCCAAGTGGACTTCCTTTCGTAGGAAGTGAGCAATTCTCTCAGATTGGCTCAGATGAAGAGATCAAAGAAGTAAGAAAGTACAAACCAAAAAAAGCTAACAGAAAAATCAGGCTTTTCATTTATTTAAAAAAAACAGGATGTAAATATTTACAGCATTTTTTGAAACAAGTAAACATGGCTACCGTAACCTGATTTTGTTTTGAAGAATCTTAGTCATGTTTTTTGGGATACCATAACCTGGGAAACTACCGTAACCGGGTAAATTCTTCAAATACCGTAACCTGATCGTAAATGGAAATGACATAAAATAAATTATGAAGCGTAACAATAAAATACCGTAACCTGAAAACTATTTACAGTAACCCTATAAGTTTAATGCCTTTATGTTATATACAGCAATTATACGGTGAAATTCCGTAAAGTGATTTTTTCTGTTTGTCTAATGGCTTTCCTCCTCTCTCTCTCTCTCTCTCTCTCTCTCTCTCTCTCTCTCTATCTCTCTCTCTCTATCTCTCTATCTCTCTATTACTTTCTCTGTATCTCTCTGTTTCTCTGTTTTTCCCAATCTCTCCCTCTCTCTCAACAGAAGGGGTGAAGCGAGGTGTTAAGGACAAAGAGAGCGTCGAATGACATGCCGAGACCACATAAAAAGCGAATTTACATGCCAAAGCGGGGAATCTTGACGGACAAAACATAGGAGTGGTGCGACAAAAACCTTCCTTGTTTTCCTCTCCCCAGAGGTGTGATTCCCGGGTTGGCTCGAATTTCGACAGATCAAAATTCAGATCAAAATTCGGAGTGTCTGAACTGGGCCCGCCCGCGATAACCCCTCCAAAATCGTTTTCTAACATAAAAAGCAAGGTTAAAAGAGGTTCTGCGGCATGCCACTGTCTCACCTAAGAAAAATCCCAATTTTTGTTTAATTTATGGGATATTTTCTCTTTTTTCCTCGCTCCACCCACCGTCTGCGGTCGCTGCTGCCGCTGCCGCTCCGAACTTACTGGAGAGGTTGCGAGTGGCGATCATCGTAGTCAGAATGGCTCCCTGAAACACAAAATTTAATTGTTTTGAAATTACAAAGTTATAAATAAATTTTAAAACAGGTGCGCGTAAAATAAACTAAAGATGGGGCGTTAGAGCGAACGGCGGCTTTGACTAAGGGGGACAGCTTGGGACCTCAATTTGTAGTTTGGTTTCGTAAAGATGTCAGATAACTACCGTATTCTAAGTATTATATTAAAAGTGAAGAACTAAATAACTATTCCTTGTAAAAACGCGATCAGTTTAATTTGTTTTTCTTAAAAATTATTTTAAAAAGTTTGACCAACATGCCTCTTCTAATTTGGTTTTTTTTAATAAAACGTGGATACAAAATTATTAATTTTAAAACTGTTTTTTGAACAAAACATAAAAATTGTTTTTGTATAATTCAGTTCAATAAACTTTACATTTTTTAAAATTTTTGAACATGCTTTCATTAATGCCATATTTACAATTATTTATAGTTTCAATTCTTTAATTTTTTTTAAATGAATTCTTTTATCCTATTTTAATAATTTTTTTAAATGCTGTTTTTTTTACAATTTTCGAATCAAGAAAAAACTGCTCTAAATTATGAATAAATAATTTTATATTTTAAATGTTACCTTTATTATTTGTTTTTTGTTGTTGTTTTTATTGTATTAATAAATCGGTTATTCACAAAATTAATATATTACATTTTTCTAATGTTTGATTTGTTTTTATAACTCTACATTAAATATATAAAAAAGTATTTTTATAAAAAAATATTTTTAATGAAATTTTTTTTATTTCAGTTCAAATTTAAATTTTTTATAAAAGTTTCAATTGAAAATTTAATTAATTTTAGCTTTTCTTTCTCTCTTTGAATTAAAAAAATTGAAATGCCAAAAAGAGACACGTTTTTCAAAATCGTTTTTTTAAGAAAACTAATTAATTTTGTCGAATATTATTGTTATTAAAGCATAAAATAAAAGTACTAACTACAACTACAAATTTTTCCCGAACTGTCCCCTTGTCACCATTGAACTTTTTAATTAAATTAAGAAAAAAATAAGTTACAAAGCTAATTATTTTTTAATCAGCCAACTCAAATAAAAGCGTGTTTTGTGAATAAGCAAAATAATAAAGTGAAATTAAATTAGTGAGTGATAAGCGAAATTAAATTAGTGAATGAAGCATTAGAAAGCTCACAAACGTGAGTGTTAATTCTAATCGTAGGCTTTGTTTTTCGTATTTTTTCTCACAAAAACAATAATTAAATTTAATGGATTGTGGCAATTACCGTAATTGTTTTCCAAAAAACCCAGTTAGATTACAATAACAGGCCCATTTTCTGAAAACGTAATATCCTAAGTTAAAGGGCAGAAGCTAAATCGGTGAGGATTACCACTTTTTTATTTTAATAATTAACAAATAATGTTTAAAAAAATTAAATCTTCAAGTGTGCAACAAAAAAGTGAATAATCTTCAATCCGTGAAAAATCTTGGGCATATTTATGGCTCAACAAAAACATGTTAAAAGTTTAAAAATATATTGAAAGATGTTAAACAATTTGCAACAATTATTATAATTTTTTATTCTAAATTGCAAAACCTGCCTGAATGTTGTGAAATTTATAAAAATATAATTTTTCTTTCAAGTATTCTCAACAAAACTTTGGTGAGATTTAATTAATTTTTATTTTCTTCAGGAAAAGACTCTAAGCAAAACTACAATTTTATTCTATTTTTCTATATTCGTATACTTATTTTTTTAAAATTCCAATTGCTTTCGAAAGAATTTTTAGTTTTATATTTTTTTAAACATTTTTAGAGAAGTTTTTTTTTGAAACTCCACAAGGAATCATGGATTAAATTTTTTTCAATAACATTTGAAAAAAAATCTTTTTTTTAATTACATAACTTTCTTACGCGTAAACGCAGTGCAGGTTAGCCGTAAAAAATTTAAACAAGCTTATTTTAATAAATCACTAATTTGGCCCTTTAAGATATTTTAAAACTCAGATTTTCGGGTAACCTCAATTTAATTAACATTTTGACTTATTTAATGTTTTTCTAATTTTAAAAGTTAAGTTCGAAAATTTTCTGCATGTATACATAATACATCAAACTCAAATTTTTAGGTATCTCAAACAGTTTTTGTGTTCTTATTTATAAAAACTCTAGATTTGTTGGTTAGTACCAGTTATCGATTGATTGATTAGGATTACCGATTGATTAGGATTATTGATTGATTACTGTTATATCGATTAGTGCATGTCTCGATGGTACTCGCGTCGCGTATCGATCGATTTCTGTTAGTTCGAAAGTGAGAAAGCGGAAAAGGAAAAGTAGGAAGGGAAGGGACATCTACGCACACAGCACACGGTGTCTTCGTTCCGGCAGAGCACGACATCTGATATTTACACGGCAAATCGGTCATTTCTCACGAGAGAGGCGCAAAAAGTCACACTTGAAACGCTGGTTTTGAGGAGAGACGGAGAGAGTGGGTGGGAAATCGCTCGAACATTTAACAACGGGGAGGACATGCAGGGGAAGACACCGTAACCAGCCAGATCAGGGCGAAAGTTTTCAAATTTTGGGTTTCTTAAACTTTTTTCTTCTAGAAACTCAAAGTTTTTTTAAATGAGCCTTAAAATGGCTGGTCTTTAAAACACTATAGGCGGGGGATTTTTTTTAGAATTGGAATAGATTTCACAATACGACATTGACTATTTTGGGTGACGCTGCTGCATTTTGCTTTAAAGTTTTATTATATTGTTGTAAAATGCCTTTATGTTTTTTAAATTTTTTTTGTAGAATGTATTTTATTTTAAGTTTTTTTAAATAATTTAATTATTCAAATTAGGCGAAAAAATTATATCAAGGAATCGGCATTGCAAAAAAAATAAATAACCAAAACTTTTTAAAGCAAGGACATTTCGGAAATATTTGCAAGCGTTATCAGACTTATCTGATAACGCTTGCAAAAATTGTGAAATTTAGGAAAAAATGTGTTTTATAAAGTTTTTTGAACAAATCTTTTTTACAAACTGTAAAATCTATCACATTTGTGGTTAGAGACATTTTGGCTCAATTTTAAAAAAAATTCCGGATTAAAGAGTTCATATCATTTTACATTACGCTGGCTCGCTAGCATTAACAAAATAACGATAATCTTCGACAACTCTTTGAACAATTCTTAAAACATCGATTTTTCATATTTTTTAACCAATTATTGTGGTTTGGACTTTTGGAATTTGTCGAGAGTTTTATTTGATTAAAACATGGTAAACAAAGTTAAATTTTTTTCAGTGGAGCAGCAAAAAAAGAAAGAAGAACATGTAAATTATGAATGCCCTTTAAAAAACTGTAAATGCAATTTTTTTTTAAAATCATTCTCTTTTTTTATAAAATGAGTTTTTTTTTCATTTTAGGCTGTATTAATTTTTCATGTAAGAACCTGAAAGAAAAAAGATAAAGTTTATTCAAGCAACAATTTTTTTTTTAATTGCAATATCTTTTAAAATGGGTGTCATCCCTAACAGAAAATTATAACAATTGAAATTTGTCGGAAAAAAACTGCTGGTTTGACTTTCAGAATAAAATTTGCATTGAGCATTAGAAATAAAAAAAATCAAAACTAAAACGGAACAAATGTTCTGCAACGAATTTACTTTGCGATAAAAAAGGAGACTAACTAGATTTGACGAGATCTAAGTAGTGATATTTCGGGAAATGACGCAAGCGTTATCAGATTTATCAGATTGACGTACATTCAGAAGCTATCTGGTGTATGAATCTTATTATCATTTGGGCTTATCATTTAATCGTAAAATAGATATTGGTATTTAATGTTTTTAGAAGTTTTTCTAATGTTTTAAGGTGAAGAATCTTTTCTATAAGAATACGGTAAAAATGTTTAGGGGTTTTCTTAACCCAAACGTAGGTCTCATTAATAAATTTTAAAAAATATTAATATTAAGTAAAATTATGATGTTTAGGGTCTATTTATAGCTTAACTAAAGAAATTACAGTATGCCAGGGATCTACCGTAAGCTGAAGCGTCTACCCTCCCTCCCCATTTCCCTTCGGTTAGTAACAGCGTTTGGCTGTGAGTTACGGTGTCTCAAGGGGTGACAGCGGGATAGAGGGGTGTGTGAACTGTGCGTTGTGTGACTACCTCTTGTGGGTGCTGTGGACTCGAAGGCTGGCTCGAAGTTCCCGGCTCCTGGCCGCCGCCGCTTCCATTCGAGACGACGCTGCCCGTGGAGTCGCTGGTCCGCAAGGCTCCGGACATGCGAGTGACCATCTTCACGGCCGAGATGGCCGCCTTCAGAACAGGGAGATGAGCAGGACGACACGCACACACGCACACACGCTCGGGGGACACGTGCACACGCGCACGACGCGACACCGCGCGATCCAAACGACCGGTATCGATTTTGTAAAAAGCAGTTTTTTTTTAAACTTTTTTATAAAGAATTTTTAAATAGCCAAATAGTTTTCAAACATTTTAAACTAAAAAAGTTATCATTTTAAAAGATTAATTATTTTTTATTGTTGTAAAATATGGATCCTTTTTTAAAATTTAATTTTAAAAGTAAGTTTTTATATTTTTAATCTTAAAAATCACATGCGCTGATTTAATACGGTTTGTATTTTTACGAATGTATTTTTTTATCTTGATTTGGTTTTGAAAAAATGAAATTTTTACTTCTTTACTCAGGTTCTAATAGAATTTTAAAAAAAAAAATATTATATTTAAAAAATATACGTATAAATATAAATTATTTTCGTTTGGTTAAACATTAGACAAAAGTTTAAAAAAAAAATAAAGTGGTACTTGAAAAATCTGGAAATTTGAAATTGGATTTTTAAATTTTATTCATGATTTTCCATAATATAAACGTTTAAACTTTTACCATAAATCGAGCAAAATTAATGTTTTTTTAACAATTTAACATGAAACAATTTTTTTAAAATTAATCTTTTTTTTTGAAAATTCATACTGTGCAATTTTCTTATTAATTAAATAAGAATATAACATTAAATTCTAATTTTATGATATATTAAGTGTAAACAAGTGTTTTGATACGATAAAATGTTTGTTAAAATTTTAAATCTATTCTGTTAATCTCCAAAACATTATTTTTCACAACTTGTGCAACATCTAATGTGTGCATTTATTTAAAAAAATAAAACATTAATATTTATAAAACACAAAAAAAAGTTTTTTTGAGCATTTTTCGATTTTTTTTAAAGTTTTTTTCCGTATTAAACTGCTGATATGGTTTAGCCACTAAAATGTTTTAAGCTTATATTGCTTTAACTCCCGTTATTTTGCATTTTTGTTGAATTTTAAATACTAACTTTGCAATCAATCGATAATTAATCCATGCAAAAATCGATAACGGTCGTCTGTCGCCACCCGACCGCGTGCACATTCCGACAAACGTTCGGTTCTCGCATGCACACGCACAAACAGCCTAAAGATAGAGGGAGACAGAGGGAAAGAGAGACGAGAGAAGGAAAGGAAGAAGAGAAATAGAGAAGGAGAGGAAACGGCGCGAGTCCACTACGCTCTAGTCCTGCTCTAACTACTCTTGGATTGGCACCCAAGAAGAGAAGAAATCAAGAGAGATTATAACGGATAATAATAATAATAAAAACAACTCAACGCATACCATGGAGAGAGAGAGAGAACCAAAACGAGTGGTTAACCGAAAAAACCGCGGGGCCGGCGGGCGCGCGGGCGGAGGCTGTGGTCCCAGCTGACACGCGCGCACGCACACACGGCCGCCCATGCAAAACTCACCTTCAGCTTGCGACGAGCGTTGAACTTGCGCAGGCAGTCCACGGTGTCTTGACGATGCATGGCAGAGGCAACACGCTCGCGGTTCTGAAAAATCGATAAAAATTCTTTAAAATCGATAGGGTTGCAAAAAATCGATAAAATTTGCAAATAATCGATAAATCTCCAGAAAAAAACCAAAAACTCACGCAGATCCAGGGAACGCGAAGAGCCTGGTCGGCGGTGATCCTCTTCTTCGGGTTAACGGTGAGCATGCTGTCGATGAGGCTCTTGGCCTCTGGAGTTACCGTATCCCATTCGGGGCTGGGGTACTGTAAACAGAAATTTGCATTATTCAATGCTTGATCAGTTGTTGTGTTTCTCTAACACTGTCAAGCTCTCTGCGTCTCTCACAATTGAATCATGTCTGAATGTGAGCAGTGTCTGCGTCTCTAACCATCCAAAGATATCTGCGTCTCTAACCGTTGAGTAGTGTGTGTGTGTCTGACATTACAATAGTGTCTGCTTCACTAACTTTCCTTCGAGCGCTCGGCGTCTCTCGCAATTCGATCATGTCTAACTGTCTGCAATATTGTCTGCGTCTCTGACCCACATATTGTGTCTGCGTCTCTGACTGTTTAAAGTGTCTGCATCTCTTACCTTTCAAAAGTATCTGTGTTTCTTACTTTCTAAAAGTGTTTGCGTCTCTAACTTTTCAAAATTGTCCGCGCTTCTGACTTTCCAAAATTGTCTCCGTTTTTTTAAAGTATATGCGTGTCTAATATTTGAATAATGTCTGCGTCTCTAACTGTCTTAAATGTTCTGCATTCCTGGCTCTTTGCAACTGTCTGCGTCTCTAATCTTTCCATCGGTCTGCGTTTCCATTACTTGCATCTTGTCTTTTTCTCTGTTATTTACAGTGTCTCTGCGTCTCTTACAACGAATCTCTGTCTTCGTCTAACATTCATTTTAGGAAGGCGTTTTTATCCATTACCAGAAAGCTGCGTCTCTAACTCTCACCGATTGCCTGCTTCTCTAACAATCACGTTTCTGTTTTTAAACGTTTGGATTATATCTGCTTCTCTAACTCTCCAAATCTTCTGCGTCTCTAACCCTCTCAAATTCTCTTCTCCCGTAAACTTACATCATAGGCTCCAGCCTTGATCTGTGCGTAGAGACGGTGCTGGTCCTCATCCCAGAATGGGGGATAACCGACGAGCAGAATGTAGAGGATCACTCCACAAGCCCAAATGTCGACCGGCTTTCCGTAGGGGTCCTTCTTGAGCACTTCGGGAGAGAGATATCCAGGGGTACCCGCAAATCCAAACCACGCTTCGGCGTCCTGAAGAATTGGGTATTCCCGTTTGCACTTTGTTTACAGGCGTGCCAGATTTGCAACGTTCGGGTTTTCAACCTCAGAGATACGAAAACGATTGTAAAGCTATCAAAACACTTTTTCTCAGTTTGCACTGCGTTTACAGACATGCCAGATTTGCAATTTTGTTATTCTCATGTAAACTGTCTTATAATTAAAAAAAGAAACATGTAACCGCAACGCGACCGCGCCGCTTAGCTGATGAACCGCAACGCAGCCGCTCCGCTAAAGAGTTTGAGCCGCGACGCGACCGCTCCGCGTCCCAAATAGGATCGCAACGCAACTGCCGCGCTAACAAAATTTGTTGTATTACTCACCTGGCTGACTTCGATAGCCAATCCAAAATCAGCTAGCTTCACGGCAGCTCCTTTGGACTTACTCGCCAAGAGAAGGTTTTCAGGCTAAAAAAAGAACATAAAGACAGTTGTTAGAAAAAATGAGAAAGCGGGAATTAGAGCAGACCTTGAGATCCCGGTGAACAATGCCGTTGCTGTGACAGTAGGCGATGGACTCAAGGATTTGTTGAATGCAGTGACTGCAACCCAGGGATTAGACTACGTTAGAACTAAGCGTTAGTTTTAATGTTATATAGTGATATTTAACAAAATTAGCATTTAAGCGGTTGTTTTGAGGGGAAAACGTGATTTTTTAGACGAAAACAGTTAAAATGGAAAGAAAAGCCGGTGCTCCCATGGATCACCTTCATGTCTCTATGAATAACGTCGTTTTGGTGTAAATAGTTGAGGCCTTCAAGCACTCTCCACATACAAAAACTAAAAAAGATTTCAAAAACTCTGAAAAATCAAGTGGGTTTAAAATACCTGGCGTCGGCTTCGGAGTAGAACTCTCTGGCGACGATGTCTTCGAACAATTCACCTCCGGTGACCCTGAAATTAAGAATTTTTTTTTTAATTTAAAAGGATACAGTAGTCTTATTTTGAAACTGTTTTTTACAGTTTCAAAATAAGTAATTTTGTTTGCTCTGCGTTTACGCTGAAGCGTGCCAGATTTGTAATGTTCTGTTTTTTTACACTTCCTTTAACTTACAATTGAATTTTCAAATGTTTTCCGCATCAAGTACGTAAATTGCTTCAATTTTGCACTGCGTTTACAGGCGTGCCAGATTTTTGTTGTTCAAGCCATTATTCAGTTGCAGTCAATTTTAATTTTAAGTTTTTAATTGTGATAACAAACTTTTTCGCTTTATAGTAGAAGTTAGTTTGCTTAGTTTGCCCTAAGTTTACAGGCGCGCCAGATTCGCAATGTTGGGTTTATTAACATACAACCAAATGTTTGGTGCTTTTTTTCAAATGAGCTGAGATATAAAAACTTTCTTATTACTATCAAAGCATGTTTTACTTATTTTGCACTGCGTTTACAGGTGTGCCAGATTTGCAAAGTGGTATTTTTCAAGTCACTTATAATCACATTTTTAAAATGTTTGCAAATTGGGTGCGATATCAAAACTTTTGCAGTGTGGAATAACGTTTTTTTTGTTTGGTTGCTCTACGTTTACGGGCGTGCCCGATTGGCAAAGTTGGCTAGGAAAGCATTCGAAATTTGCGGTTTTCGCTATGAAAACTATACATTTTATACAAAAATGATGCTTTTTTTAATTTTGAAAACCTTTTACTAAATAATTTGAAATTTCGGAAAATCCAGTTTTCAAATTCAAAATCAATTTTAATTGTGAAAATATAAATGCAAACTCACAAATCGAAGACGAGGTAGTGGAAAGACTCTTCCTGGATGCTGTCGTGGAGACGAACAATGTTCGGATGCTGAAGCTTCCTGCATATCCTAGCCTCTCTTTCCAGTTTCTGGAAATCCCTGGCAGAGAGTTTCTTTGTGTTGATGATCTTGGCCGCAAATTCATGGCCAGAAGGCTTGTGTAGGCAACGACGCACTACCGAGAAGGCACCTCTGAAAGATGGAATTGAAAAATGCGTTTTAATTATAAAATTCGCATTCTAAATCAATGAAATCGTTTAAAGCGCGCTTACACGGCTCCAATCGGGAATCGCCGCGATCACCAAATGGCTCAATGGCTATGCGTTCACTCAGAAAACTTAAAGTCATGGGTTCGATCCCTCCCAGTGCCCTTCTTTTATATTTTGCAGTTTCTTTTTGTTTAATCTCTAAAAACTCACTTTCCGAGCTCCTCCTTAACATCGTAGTTATCACTAAACTTTGTGGATGCATTCATGATTGGCTGCACAACCATACCCTGTAGAAAACACCGTTTTTCACCTGAAAATTCATTTTTAAGAAAGTTTTTAGGAATTATGAACCTTCGCATTCCTCGAATAACCAGCCTCGCTTCGAAATTTCTAGAGTGCTGGGTTTGGTAAGTCCTGGAAAATTGATTTTTGAGTGATTGTGAAAGAAAAGAGCGAAAAATGAATAGATGAGAATAAAAGTTAGGAAGGGCGAGAGAGAGATACAGAGAGAGAGAGAGAGTGAGAGAGAGAGAGAGAGAGAGAGAGAGAGAAAAGATAGAGAGAGATACAGAGAGAGAGAGAGAGCGAGAGAGAGAGAGAAAAGATAGAGAGAGAGAGATACAGAGAGAGAGAGAGAGAGAGAGAGAGAGAAGATAGAGAGAGAGAGATACAGAGAGAGAGAGAGAGAGAGAGAGAAAAGATATAGAGAGGAATAATAAAACTAGGAATAATAAGCAATGGGCTGTCAAATGACAAGGGGAAGTGTACGATTGACCGACGGGGACGGCCGAGACGCTGACGTCACACTTTGCCAAATGCGAATGATGTTGCGCTAAAAGAAAAATGCCAAATTGGATTAAGCAAAAAAGTTTACGGAAATCTCAACATAGCCTAAAAAGGTTGCCAAAGGATGCTCTATTGCCAAGTCTTGGTTACTGTATCCAGAAACACAAAACAAACCTGACACTCCTTCAGGGATAGATTTAAAAAAAAAGAGAGAGAGAGAGAGAGAGATACAGAGAGAGAGAGAGAGGATCATGCTAGCGAAGAAACCACGTCGTATAAGAGCGATCTCATGGTGAAACGATAGAATTTCCATAAAAATGGGCGCGTCTCATCGATTCCCAAGTAGAATTTGTATTCCACACCAGCTTTTGGCTTAGTTTTCCCAAACTACGAAAGATCGCTTAAGACGAGTCGTCTTATCAGGAAGTGACCTTAAAAATACGGCGCAGAAGCGGATGATGCGAGTCTACGCGGAAGGACATGACGTTTGGGATGGTCTGCGAGGGATTTTAGTGAAATGTTAGGGATTTAAGGAGTGAGTCATGGCTCAGAGAGAGAGAGAGAGAGAGAGAGAGAGAGAGAGAGAGAGAAACAGAGAGAGAAACAGACAGACTGTCTGACAGACAGACAGACAGACAGAGAGGCAGAGACGGAGATAGAGAGTTTTCCTTCTCTGTTTTTTTAGTTATGATGTTTCTTTCTGCCGACTTCGTCTGGGTTTGAGTCGCGTAAAACTTTAATTGCGTAAACACAGCAAGTTAGGCGTAGTGTTTCCAATCGACGTTGTTTTAACCAACTTTCGGAAACCCCTCAAACTGAGAGGCTTCTCCTCCTTTCTTCCCCTAGAAGGCTCGGGAAAGGAATGAAAAACACTGGAGCCTGATGTTTGGCTCGCGAAAATGTCGGAAAGGAGGAGGAATTTCTGGGTGGTCGATTATCAGGCGTCGTTGTCAACAGGCCGTCGGCAGATGAACCGCAGCCACAAACAACGGACCCGCCGATCGATAATTTCATTAAGAATTCTCCGAAAAGACCCGTGCTCCAGGAGGCTGGGGGTGGGAGACAATGGAAGAGAAAGTATCCATTTTTTTTCATTTGTTTTTAGGTGAATTTCCATAGAAATTTAAAAATAGGAATTGAAAAGGGACTCTCAGAACATAAATGATGAAATCAATGTCAAATGTTTCAAATCAGAAGTTCAAATTGGAAAGTGAAGTTCCGTTTTTCCGGGAGGGGGCGTCAATCTTTCCGGACATGTGTTGTCAAAGGTCGATACTAAAACGTCAGGCTGACAAGTTGGCAACGTCATAGATTTTAAACAAAGCTACAAAGCAAATATGCAACGTTTCAGTAACTTTTTGATGAAGACTTTCACAGGGATCGAAGCAGAAAGTGATTTTCCGTAAATGTTACTTTTAAAAATTAACATTAGAGAGAGCCGTATGATCGCCGTTTTTACGAAAATCATGCACTATGTTTACGCTTTCACGAAAAGCATGCACTGTGTTTACACAAATCCAAGCTTCAACGACTAGTTTGGCTTTTTTAAAGGTATTTGCACTCAAACAGTGGAATGATGACACAAAAAGTCCAATTTCGAACTTTTCTAAAACCGCAGCTGTTAGCGTTGGTTTACTGTATTTTATATAAATTCTACATTTCTGATAAGTTAATAGCCGAAATTTAAACAGTGGAGTGGTGTGGCAAAATTGCCTGAAGTTAAATTTTCGAAGATCATGCGAAATAAGTTAGTGAAATGGAAAAGACAGAAAAAAATGGGCAGACTAGGTTATCAGGGATATGCTGAAGAAGAGTTTTTGAAAGGATATTCCTCACATTAATCAAAATATATATTTTTCAAGATTTTTCTTTTTTTAACCTTTCATGAAAGCTCGTAAAGATGTGAATTTGTGCGTTGAAAAATTGAAAAATTAAGTAGGAAAATTACCAACGGACAACTGTAAAACACTTATAAAATTTCACATAAAACACGTTTGCCACATCAGTCCACTGTTTAAATATAGGTAACGTATCGGCAATCTAAGGGGTTATGTATTGCCACTAACAGCTGTTTTTGTTATGTTCAAATTAGGTGTTTTCCCACATCACTCCATTGTTTAATTCCTATCGTAACCCGGCACCTAAAAATGACCAAAACCTAAAAGTGTCAGGATAAGATCAGGGTTCCACAGGTCAATTCTAAGACATAAAGTGAAATCTTAAGAATTAAATTCTAATCGTCATTAAGACATTGGAGTAATTTGGCAAAATAAAAAAAAACCTCTGAAAACTACTACCAAATGATCAATGCAAGGTCCCACTGTGTGAAAATTTCAAACTGGCAATTCAGTGAAGTTTTTCGCATTTCTCGCATGACAAAAGAAGCCTCTCTTAATTAAATGAAACCGAAAATTTCATCTCCCTTTCTCTCGGATGTTTTTGCGAAGGAAAACTCGAAAATAGGATCAGCGGCCCCGGTGGGGGGGACGGCGGCTCATTGAGCTAATGAGAAGGGTGCACTCGGCGGCAGCTCATTTGCAGATGAATGGCTCTCTGTGAAGAGAGAGAGAGGTAAAGCGAATATTATTGTAGGGAAAATCGATGTTCTCCCGGCGCCGGATAGGCCGCCTGAAAGATTACGCGCATTAGCCCGCACATGGGAATATCCGCCGGCGCTTCTCATTAGGCGGAGCTCCGGCGGTTGACACTCAATTCAGGCGGAAGGAGAGCAATCCGGGCGGAATGAGGCTATAAACAGGAAGAATCAGGGATTGTTTTCCGGATGAGCAGGGGTGAAGCACTTAGAATCTAAGGACTTAAGGGAAAAGCCAGGGATTTAGCCAAGTTATCACGCCCTGACTTTGTCCATTGGGGCCAAATGCCAGGTGCGCATCCATACGGATGAGCGTCCTTGCGCCTAACAATAATTTTCTGATTTTGTGATAAAAACCTAGATTTTATTCCCAGGATTCCGAAAAATACCTCTTTTACCCATTTTGGATCAAAATGAACAGATTTAGGAGCGCTTGAAATGTTGGGTAAATTGTCATTTGAATTGCCGCCAACTCTGGGTCTCTCCATTTCCCACACTCTCTCGCCCACTCTAGCCGTGTTTCCGTGCGGCAATTGCAAGACTCGGCCGTGCAAACGCGCCCCTTTTGCAGTCCAAATAATATAAAATAGGTATGTTTCAGAATAAACGGTATCTAATCAATGAAACAATTTTTTTAAAAATTTACTTGGAAAATGAATTTTACAAGGTCCTTCCCCTTTAACAAACGTGTATTTTAGTTTTTACGCCTGACTTGCACTGCGTTTACGCAGAATCCTAGAAAATTCAATTAGTATTCTGCAGAAACCTTGCCTTCTCTTGCTGATCAAGTTTACAATTAGCGCTGATCGTTGATGCCGTTTTTGGCCAAGAAAAACAAAAATTGTGGCATCATTGCTAAGAAACCGGCGTCATTGAGCAACTGTCGCAGGAAAAAACATCTTACAAGCCGAGGGAAATAGGCAAACATCAAGGAAATAAAGGAGGGAATTTCTCACGGCCAGTGGAGCGTGGGAGGGAGAATTGAATAGGAGAGAATGAGAAATGTGATTTCTGGTTAGCGAAGGTGGGGACAAAGAAATAACTTCTCTCTCTCTCTCTCTCTCTCTCTCTCTCTCTCTCTCTGTCTGTCTCTCTAACTTTAAAGAAAGAAAGATGCGCTTGTCTCCCACTTCCCCCTCCCTTTTGCTATGGAAACGGCGCTTCGTTCTCTCTCCGTTCCGGGGACGAAAACAAGGCTCGCGAATAGGGTTTCATTCATGCGTGAGAAGCTTGCTCCCTGTCGAAGGCAGCACTATATACAACTGGAGAACTTTCATATTCACGGGTGTACTTTGTCTTAAGAGAATTTGAAATGCATCTGGACATTTGTACTTTCAACGTCTGGCTCTGAGAAGGGGTGGTATATGGAAATGAGGGACCTCTCTCTCTCTCCTCTCTCTCTCTCTCTCTCTCTCTCTCTCTCTCTTTCTCTTTCTCTCTCTCTCTCTGTATTTCTCTCTGTCTATCTATCTCTCTCCTCCCTCTCTCTTAAACGCGTGACAAAGACTAAAGTCTAATTCCACCAGTCGGTGGTAAAGGAAAGGCAGATAACAAAAACTTCTCCGCCGTCGTTTTTCCTTGCCGCTCTCCCCCTTCTCTCGAAAATCGAAGGCGTGGTCGTGGCGAAGCACCAATTGTGGTCTGACATCTGCAATTTCCGTTGAGAAATTGGTGAGAAACGGGCAAGAGGAAGAAGAAAGAAAATCAGGGGTCTCTTTGTAACGATGGGAACGCGTGGGAGAAGGGCGTGATAAGCGGGGATTAACGGCACAGATACACGTGGAAAGGGAGTGGCTGGAATGAGGAGGAGGAGCGGATCTGGGGCTTCTTTTGGGTCAATAGGAGGGGTGAGGGGATTTTGAATACAGATTTAGAAATGGGTGAGGTTGTTTGGTAAAAGAGAGATAAGAGAGAGAGAGAGAAAGAGAGAGAGAGAGAGAAATCAAGGTGGTTTGCATTTCTAAGAAAAACGCCCTTTGCAAGGCAGATAAAATTAACACAATCGCATGAGAACAGGATATTAAATTATTTATTAAATGTTAAACTGCTTCAAAGTCCAAATACGTGGTTTTATAAATCTAATTTTCGGCTGGATTCAAAATAATGCTGAAGTTATAACCTGTTTAATTAGAAAATGATGACAAACACGAATCGTGTTTGGACAGTTCTAAATTATTCTTGGCCCGGTCTTACCAGTCAAATATCAAGGGTTTGAATCTGCCACAAGCGAATGTTTATTCGCTCATTTTCCAAAACTTTAAAGATACTTCCCATGTTTTTTAACTAAGCAAAAAAGGTTTCGGAAAAAGGTCTTTTAAAGTCAAATTAGATTGCATTGTTATTTTTATTTAAAAAAAGAAGAATTAAACCTCCATTTCCTAAGAAAAAAATAGCTGAAAAATTTGTCTTTCAACCGTCTGCCTTTTTTACATTTTTTTATTTTTAAATTTCCATCTGATTTTCCTAATTAATAAAGTATTCATTTTTAAGTGAGTTAATAGCTGTGAAAGGATATGAGGGGGGTTAGAGAGGCAGAGACAGAAATGGTTAGAGACGCAGAAGAAGACAGTGAGACTCTAGACGGATCCAGACAAGTTTGAAAAGTTTTAAAAAAGTTAATTTTATGTTTTTTTTATTTTCAAAACAAAATAATAAATCAATAAGGAACCTATTTTCCCTGTGTATCTCTCGTGTTTCCCATGCGTCCCCCTGGGCGTCAGGTGCTAGAGGTGAAATATCGGCAGCCCTTCCTTGATTTAAAGGACATCGGCCGCATAATTGGCGAAAGTGGCTGCACTTTTTACAAGAAATTGGCTAAATTCTAAGAAAATCGCAATTTGTCAGCATATTGAAGCCAGTTTTAGAACGAAGTAGGCGGTGGATTTGCAAAACACCTGCGAAAGTTGATTGAGAAACGGATTGGGGATAGATTATGCATGAAACGGGGAATGAACTTAGATGTGGCGGAAGATGGAAAACAGAAAAAGCACAAACTTTAAAAAACGTTGCTGAAAAACAGAAGTAATTCTCGAAAAACAAGGAAATTACTCAGTGTTTTCAGTGAGAATGGCGATTTTTTGGAGTACGGTAGCTACAATTACGTATATTTAGTAGAATTACGATGCTAGTTTTGAAAGAAGATTTAGAATTAAAAAAGAGAACAAGCGTATTTTGCAATTAGTCACTTTTTTAAAAAATTCGAATCACACATTTGACCACCCTTTTCACTAAATTTGACACTTAATTAGGCCACGCCCCTTTTGAGGATATTTTAAAATTTTCATCTGATTTGGAAAATCAGCAAAGTCAGTCAAAGTCAGAATTTTTAATTTGTAAAATGATTTCTAAAATTTTCCAAAAGTTTTTAATTTTTTTAAAATGTTTTTTCATTTTGCAAAACGATTTGTGAATTGTAACATGTTTATTTTAAAAATTTGTTAAAAGAATTTTAAAATTGTAAAAAGGGTTTTCCTACTGATATTATACATTTTTTTAAATAGTAATATTATTACTGAGTTTGTAAATATAGATTGTTTAATGCTTAAATAATAAAAATGATAAGATACAAACTGAATCCACTGTTTTTATTTAGAAAATGGGCTATAAATAGCAGATTACTTTTAAAAAAACAGTTTTAAATCCACAAATTCCAAGCGGATTTTTGTGAGTATAAATAATTGTAAGTTAAATATTTAAATTATAATAAAACATATTTAAAAAAGGGAAGGCAACATGAAAAAAATGAATTTCAATAAACCAACAAAGAACCAACAATTTACATACTGTGATTTTGGGCCTAAAATTTTGATTAACTAATAACCAAGTACAAAAAGAGTGATGTGGCAAAACCGGACGGTTAAATTTAATAAGGACTGTGGATGATGAAATATGTACACAACAAAGGAATAGTAGGTAAAAATGATGAGAATTAATAAAAAATACGGAAATAGCTCATTTTTCCAAAGTTTAAAGTAAAATTTAAATTTTAAAAAGTTTCAAAACAAACTTTCCGGAGTTCAAAAGCCTAGGGGATCAAAAGGTGCTGAACTGTCCGCATAACTGGGCGGGGGCTTATCTTTTTCGTCTAAAACAGCCCCATGTTTGCGGGTCAATGAGGCGTTTTCTGGGCGGTCGAGGGGGCGTCTTCATTTTCTCTCCCCTCCCTATCCTTCTTTGTGGAGGGAAAACCGATGACTTTTCACATCTGCATATAGACGAGGAAATGGTCCGCCGTGGTCGCGAGATAATAGCGTCCGTCGCGGGTCTCGGGAATCGATGGGACGCCTCCCGTCAGCCGCCAAACACTCGGCTCATTATCGAGCAGCCGCTGTGTGTATGTGAGCACCTGCGGGAACTCCCTAATCACTAATGAGCCACGGGGTACGAGCCCCGCAAAAGGGAATTGCCTTCGTGAAAGGGGGGGGGGGAGTTATTATTCTGAGGGGTGGGGGTCACCTCGGAGGTTCAATAATCGCCTTTGCGTGTCTACGAGCACTTAAAACTGCAAATGACCTATATTTTCACCAAAAAATTGAGCAACAACCAGCAGAAGTGAAAAATAGAAAGGACGAGTTTAAAACAGCTAAACACGATTTTTGAAATATGTTTCTTTTTAATAGTTTAAAATATACTTTCAATTGGAAAGCGTAATTAAAACCCAATTTTTAAAGGGGAAGGACCTCGTAAAATTGATTTTCAAAAGTCTCTTTACAATTGTTTCATTGAATAGATGTCGTTTCCATGATTCTGAAACATACCCCTTTTATATAATTTGGACTGCAAAAGGGGCGCGTTTACACGGCCATTTTACGCGTTTGCCGCACGTAAACACGGCTAGTAGGGGAGAGAGTGTGGGAAATGGAGAGACGCAGAGTTGGCGACAATTCAAATAACAATTTCCCCAAATTTCAAGCGCTCCTAAATCGGTTCATTTTTATGCAAAATGGGTAAAAGAGGTATTTTTCGGAATCCTTGGAATGACATCTAGGCTTTTATCACAAAATCAGAAAAAAAACATTTTTACGCGGTCCTTCCCCTTTAAACTAAAATGTTGAAAATGGCGTGCTCCCGAAAATGCCAAAAGAATACGCAAAAGGGCTTGTTAACGCTGGTTGCGAAAATTCTGATTCCAGTTTGGGAAGAGCTATACGTTTCTTTTAATTATTTTTTGATTTTAGTAAAATTTGCTAGATTGAAACATTTAAGTGGGGTTATTTATTCTGGAGGGATCTTGGACGTTCAATATAAACGTTTGCGTGCCAGTGAGAACTTTAATTTGCAGATGTCCTATATGTTGCCAAGAATACTTTTATAAACTTCAGAGAAAACACCAAACACTAGACGAAACCGTATTTTATAAGGATACAAAGAACGGAAAGTACATATGTAAGGCACCAAAGGCTGGTAGTCAGATATAAATGGAGGATAGACTAGCTGTTCTTTGATGAAACACCAAAGATTAAACGCAATGCATTTAAAAATAAAGATTAAGCATGCTGAGTATGAAACTAATGGCCACTAGCCGCAATTGGGGCCGTAAACAGGCTGGGGTCATTATTTCGAGGGGGTCCCTTGGCATTCAATAATCACCTTCGCCTGCAAATGAGCACTTGAAAATGCCGATGTCCTTGAGGTTTCTGAGAAAACACCAAAACTTTTAGGACGGAAAAATAATGATTTTAAGTGTATTCACGTTTCTGAGACATTTGCTTGCAAAATAACTTTAATCACTTTTTTACTTTGAAAATTGGGAAAATTTAAACATTTAGTTTAAATAAGTAAGAAAGAACACGATTCTTATTTTTAAAAAAGTTGCTTTAAACCCAAAAACCCCAGAAATTCACATTAGTTTGCTTGTTCTTCCCTTAAGGTCCTTAAGGAGCTCTTAAGCCAAAACTCCATAACTCGGGTATTCCCTATCCAAAAATAGTTGTGAGGGTGGCAATCGATAGCAATTTTCAAATGCAAAAAATTGTTTATAAATCCTTTTTTACAACTTCAGCAGAAACCCTTGTTTTCCTAGCTTAAATACTTAAAAAACGCGAAAATCTACTTTTTTTTAGACAAATTAGCGTCAAACACTGAAAACTTTTAACATCGAACCGCCACATCAGAAAGAGGCTGTGAATATACCCTATAAAGTGTATTTTCATCACCGAAAACTTAAGTTTGGATATATTCTCCTATTTTCGGCCTTAAGGAATTCTTAAGTATCTTAAGGGAAGATCAGGCAAAAAAATGAATTTCTGGGTCCACAACAGCCTTGTAAGGAGTTTCAGTCAAATCTAAAAGTTGGTGGGGAGGGGGAGAGTGATTGAGAGAGAAAAAGAAAAAGAGAGAGAGAAAGAGAGAGAGAGAGAGAGAGAGAGAGAGAGAAAGAGAGAGAGAGAGAGTATTTTCGATCCAGATCTATTTGTTCCTCTCCCTGGCACAATCCATCTGGTTTACAACAGATATGACTCATGAGGCTGTGTGGTACATTCTTTGTCAGTAGCGCCCACATGACTTTTAGTTTTGAACAACATAACAACAATAAACTTCACGTCACTCAACTATATAACTTTCGTCAAATGGAAATCAGGGAAATAGCAGCATGAAAAAGATAGTTCGTTCATGAAAAGTTAAAGAGGGACTTTGAAACAATAAGCTTAAAAACTATACTTTTTGCTCGCCGCGACGCCCTAAATTACGAATGTAGCACGTTTTCAAGCGAAGTCGTGAAAAAGCTTAGCTTTCATCTTCTCTTCCATTCCAAAGCGAGTTTTGACCTCTGGAATTCAAGAATTGACCTCTCGCCCTCTTCAAAGGCACTCTGCGGATTGTATTAAGCAAACACTCGCAGAAATTGCAAAATCCGCGCGCAGGTCCCAGGCGGAAATTGAATTTTCCTCATCAAAATCCACTCGTCACCGCCGGATTTGGGAGAGCTTTCGGGCAAAACAGAAAGGTTGGCTGGGGTTTCCGAGTGCAGGTTTCTGATGGAAAATCGAAAACAAAGGAGAATTTGTCTTTTAATTGATGCCGAAAATGACATTTTCGATGTTTGCATGGAATCCGTGAATTTAAACAATGTCTAGACTTAGTAGATTGGTCATTAAAGGGTCTAAATATGGCCTAAATTACGCTTTTTGAAATTTAATGTCATTATTTGGATTTATCCATTACAGCAACATAAAAATGGCCTTAAATTAGGCAACGCCCCTTTTGGGAGGCCGCGTTTTGGTGGTTAAAAGAGGTTTTAATAAATAAAGAGCCTAAGATTTTATTTAGAAACTTAAAAATGTAACATTTCCTGCAGTCCACTTTCAAAATTTAAAAGTTTTTTTCAAAACTGTTATAAACAAAATGTGCCATTCATTTGATAAACTTTACTTTTTTTAACTTTTTAAGCCAAAGTTTACAGTTTTAAATAAAATCAATTTTTCATGGAACTTTTGAAAGTAGCAATTTTAATTTATATCTTATTTTAATCTTTGTCGGGTTGAAATCATTATTTACTTTAACAAAAAGTTGAAGAAATGTTTCGCTGTTTTAAATATTATCAGTTTTGTCAAAGACCTTTACGATTGGAGCGCGTTATTGAGGTCAAAAATTATTCATAAAAGGAGGTCTTAAGATTTTGTCTATGAGGTTTAAAATTTTCCAAAATCCTGAAATTCCATTTTCAAAATTCAGAAACGAGGCGTTCATTGTGATTCCTGGGCGTACGCACGTCGTCCCACTTTGGAATTCCATCCGTTTCGCCTGAATAATTCCGCGCTTCTCGGCGGGTGAAAAATTAAATTGGCCGCGGGGTTGCCAGGGGAATGCTAATTCTACGGACAACTGCCCTCAGACGTTCTTTTTCAAAGTCTTCTGGGGACGAGAACAAGAGAAAAAAAACCGTTGATTTGGGGTTGAGTGGATTAGGGCATGTTTTATGGAGGAGGAAAGAGCACCAAGGGAAGTTTGATTGGGAACAATTAGGGAGGCCTTATATTTTAGAGGAATTTATTTGAAAGTAGGGGCTTATATTTTCAAGTTTTAAAAATTTAAACATTCTCATTTAGGTTTTTGCAGAAACGTTTTGGTATATGCTTGTTTGCTGTCTCAAAATGAGTACTCTATTTTTGTAAATCACAATGGCGCAGTGGGTTAGCAGTTGAACTGCGAAAAAACTTCAAATGCTCGATTTCACGGTACGGAATCTTTTTCTTTATATAAACGAATTGTAAACTAATTTTAAGATTTGGTAAAACGGTTGTTTTTGTGTTTTCAGTCACTTTAAAAAACTTTTTTTTTAAATAAATTTTATTGAAAACTAACAAAAAAGACGTTTACGTAAACTACGTGTGTATGTCTTTGTTTCGTGTTTTTTATATTCAAAACAGCAAACTTGGTTCTGTTGCTTCGGGGTTTTTTGAAAAGGAAAAACAGATCTGAAATCCAGAAACACACGCCCAATAATTAAATGTTTTTGGCAAAAAGTATTTTTTAGTTTTTAATAAAAGAGCACATTTATTGTAAAAATTAATCTGGACTGATTTTTTTACTTATGGTTGTTTGCATTCAGATTTTAGGTTAGACGTAAAATTATAAATAAAAAGGAGACGGAAAATTGTACATTTCAGGGATAGAGAGAGGGAAATAAAGAAAGAAAAAGAAAAAGAAAAGAAAGAGAGAAAGAGAACAGGGGAGAGAGAATTATAGAGTGAGAGAAAGAGAGAGAGAGAAAGAGAGAAAGAGAGAGAGAGAGAGGGAGATAGAAAAGATAAAAAGAAAGAGAGAGAAAGAAAGAGAGTGAGAGAGACAGATAAAATGATGAAAAATCAATTTTTGAGAAATAAAACGCGGCCGGGCGCAGAAATGGCATCGTTTCTGGGCGATGATGACAGTGCGGGACGTTACACACAGCAAACACCCGAAGGGAACGATTTTGAGAGCCATCGATTGGGAGGAATTGAGAAATCGATCGATTGGAGGGATCTCCCTGCGAGATATACGTGAAAAGTGGGAATTTTTTTTTGATCTCACGTGCTCTCACTGCGGAGAACGACGTATAAAAAGTTTCCGTAGTGTAACTTGGCGGAGAGGAGAGGGATTGATCTTTCGACTTTTTGCAAGGAGTACAAAAACAAAAAGAAAGTTAGAATCAAATTTTCAGGAGAATTCCGGTGGATTTCAAATTCTAACTAGTCTGTGTAGTCTGAATCCGATAACCGAACCTATCGAATTACTACCGATAATCCTGGGGAAATCCACTTCGTCTGTTTGGTTTGAGTTCTAGTTTGGTCACAGTTTCTTTTTTCCATATCTGACTCATTTAAAGAGAAACACAAGTCTCTAGAATGGGTTCTCTGGATTTTGTCTTTTTGTAAAAAAAAAAGTACAAAAAAATAGATTTTTTGTGTTTTTTTTGCTGACAAGAAATTTTTTAACAAAGACAGTAAAATTCAACTTTAGTTGGGTAAAATTATTTTTTAATTGATTCTAAATGAAAATTTTAAATAGTTAAAATGTTTAAAAACCCTTTTCACTAATTCAGATTTGCAAAAAATACCTTTCAATAATTATATTTGTCAATTTATGTTTTCAATGAATTCAAATTTTCAAATACTTCAAAACAATTTTGACGACGCTAAAATTTAATTTAATTCGTTCAAAGATAGTTAATTTTGATTTTTTTCTTTAAATACAATTTTTTGTTGAAAAAACTTGAAGATTATCAGCTAACACAAAAAAAACTTGATTTAAAGAAAAATCGGAAAAGGCCTAATTTGTTAAAATACATTTTTTTAAAAGCAACAGAAAGAAAAAATTACTTTTTAAAAAAATCGCACATTTTGTTTTCACAGCCTCCGAATGTTTTTATTTTAAAAAGAAATATCTAACACAAAAAATGACAAAATATTTTTATGTAAATACCCGTAATTTATAATAAATGTACTGCCACGTGGTACCAACATAACTGTTGTTTCATAGGGGTTTGAAAAAAACATTTGTAAAAACACACGAAACAGGGTTTTGTAAAAAAAAACACTTTCAATAAAAGGAAACGATTTTTGTGGCGTAGGAGGCAACAAATCGGAAGTGGAAGCGAGTTCTGCCTTGGTTGAATCAGTTGATCAGCGAGGAACAGGAACCGGTTCCTATTTTGCGCGACGACCATGTCGTAAAACAACAAATTCACCGATTCTGCGGAGAAAAATGGAAAAACGGCGTCTGACTGCCCCTGATAATCCGATATCTTTGTTTTCGTCCCGTTTACAAGCTAGCAAAACAGAGGATTCCCCGATTGGATGGGGTTTTCAGCTTGATTTTCATTATTTTAAGTGTATATTCTGCAAAATCTTCAACAAAATAGAAAATTTATAGATGCTTTCAAACTGAAAGAACGTTGATCATATGCTGAACATTTTTTTTAAATTTTGTAGTCAAAACTTTTGTAAGTAGCGGTTTATTCAATTATAGAAGTTTAAAATTCAAAAATAAACAAAAAAATTTAAAAAAATAAATTAAGACTTTTAAAAGTTAAATAAAGTTAAAATTTAAACTGAAAACAACTATAAACTTTGTTCTTCCTTTGCGAAAAAAAAAATCCAAGATTAATTTTAAGCAAAAAGTACACATTTATTTTTTTCATTTATGAAAAAGTTGAAGATCGTTTTTTACAATTTTTTTAAAATATCAAAGTCATTTAGCTTTTAAAAAAAACTTTAAAGTAACGTTGAAAATGATTTTTTTAAAGATTTAATTTATTTAAATTTTAAAAATTTAAAACCTACAAAGTTACAATAAGAAATGGAAACCTTTTATGAAAACTTGGTTTTACAAAAGCTAAGTTTAAAGAGTTATTTTAATAAAAATAAACAAAATGTAAATATTTATTCTTTCAATTATTTCGCTTTTTACTTAAAACTGTGGCTTAAAACTTTATTTTAAGGGTTTCTTAGTTGTAAATATTGGTTTTAATTTTATTTTCAAGAAATAAACAAGATTGAAATGTGTGAAAATAGAAGAAAAACCAATTTTTAAAGAAACTTTTGTGGGTTTTCGTGCGAAAAGTCGGGTAATCTCGAGATTTCGGCAGTTGTTGGTGTGTTCTATGGAATCGGGTGTAAACAGGGTGCCAGAGAAGGCAGAACGCGTCGAGAGGTACATTTGTAATGCACACAAGACGGCACAGACGGCTATCACATCGGGCCGCCTCGCGGCGGACACGCGGCGCGGCCGCCGAGAGCCGGGGACTCTCGGATTCTTTTTTTGATTTCTATTGTCTTTTAAAACATAGTTTCGCTTATTTTAAACGATTAAAACATACATAAAACAAAGATAAAAATAGTTCATTTAAAATCAGCCAAAAATACTTTAAACTGCCTTAAAAGGGGGGTTTTTCATTTTATTTAAATATGTTCATTCACATTTTTTCATATTTTTTCTGTTCAAATGAAAGGTTAAAAAACAAAATATGTTAAATAATTCATTTAATACAAAACACATCGACTGTCAACAGAAGAAACGCCACTTACACGATTTTTAAAAATACAAGGGATAAAAGAAAATAGATATTTTCTATATTGCTCAATATAGATAAAAACAAGAATTGGGTCAAAAACTTGGGCAATTGACATAATGGGACCGATGAAAACGGAATGTTCAAGAGGTATTGAAAGAGCAGTGCAGGTAAGAACCCATAAAACTGGGAGAAAATTGAAAATCAGAGGAAGGAGGAGCTGAAAATTGAAATTTGAAAAGTGTGTGGATGTGCATGTGTGCGTATACATATGTTTGTGTGTATTCGTGTATGCATGAAGTTGTGACTGTGTGTATTATGAGTGAGTGAATGACTATGTGAGTGTGCACATGTGTAAGTGTGAATGTGAAAGTGTGTAAGTGTGACACTGTGAATGTGAGAATGTCTTAATGTGAATGTGTGCATGTGAGAGTGTGTAAGTTTGAATGTGAGAATGTGAGAATGTGTAAGTGTGAATGTGTGAATGTGAGAGTGTGTAAGTTTGAATGTGTGAGAGAGAGAGAGAGAGTGTGTGTGTGTGTGTGCGTGTATGTGAGTGTGAGGATGTCAGTGTGCGTGTATGTGTGTATATGTAGGTATGTGGGGGTATGTGTGGCTGTGTCACTGTGAGTGTGTGTCTTTGTGAATGCGTGTGCACATATGTGTGTGAGCGAATGAGTAAGTGACTGTGTGAGGTGTATTCCAGCCTTACCTGAAACAACAAAAGCGTAAATATCCTTTTATGATGTTTTCTAGCAACTTCAGAAGCGAATGCTTGTTTGTTCAACAAAGAAACCGTTCTGTAGATACAATACGAAATAATAAAAAAAGTAAAAACAATAGAGGTGCCAAACGACACAGTTGCTATGAGAACAGGGATGTATACTTTATTATCAACCTGAAAGCGACTACATAAGTTTAGAGAACCAAAAAAACTTACACTCATTGGAGCGGCAAAATACGTTGTTTCGCTTAAATGTCGTCCTGTTTGTTCGTAAAATTCACCGCCCAAAACTTCCTCGGACAATAATTTAGGGCAAGTTGCGTAAGCAGAAATACCGATGACATATATAAGAATGAGAGAGCAAGAGAAGCAGACGGTTAGAATGTTTCTTAAGGTTAAAAGACGAGTTAGAAGGCTTGGACTGAAAATTGTTAGATCTTGGGATCTCAGCGTTTCTGTCTCTTTCTCTTTCTCTTTCTCTCTCTCTCTCTCGCTCTCTTTCTTTCTCTCTCTCTCTCTCTCTCTCTCTTTCTCTTTCTCTTTCTCTCTCTCTCTCTCTCTCTCTCTCTCTCTCTCTTCATTTCCCTTACTTGCACAATGCCAAAAACCTGTAAATAAAGGAACAAGCAAGAATCATCATATTCTGAACATAGCAAGAAAAGAATAGATAAACAGCTACTAATCCAAAGAATCTCGGTAACATATCGATTGTATCGTAGAAAACACATCCATGAATGGCAACAACGAAAGTCTGAAAACTTGCCATATTGCCGAAAATTATAATTTGTCAACTTACCGGTAAAGTTAAAAGTTGAGTAGTTGCGTAGACTATCGCTGACAAATAATAAACGAGTAGGAAATAGCCGAAAATACCAACCGCACATTTTCGTTTAGCGAAGATGACGATTACAAGAAGGATGTTAAACGAAACGGCCAGAATTCCGGAGACAATGGATATAAAACTGCTGCCATTCATCTGGAGTGTTTCTAAATTGAGTTTCTGAAAGGGCAATTACTGAAAGGGGCAATCATTCAGAATTTAACTTAAATTGTATGTTTCAGTTAATTACGGTTGCGTGCACATTTAGAAAATTAGGAATAGAAAAGAGTCTATATTTTTAAAGAGTTGGAAACCCTTTTTTTAATTTGGCTCATTCTAAATAAAAAAATCCGTTTCTTATCAAAAACGGAATCCGGGAGATCATCCGAAGATTCTTCGGATCACCTGAACAGTCAATGTGTCCTGCGTGTAACGGCATTTTTAGACTGAGGGTTCTTTCAAATGTGGTTGAAAGGATCCAAACGTAAAGTGTTTAGAATGGAAAAAATGGTAGTTTCAAGAAAGAAAAACGAATACAAAGGTCCTTGGGAGTTACTTTAGGAGCGTTTAAGTTTATTAATTATTGTTCGTTAAATCGAAAATATATAAATGCTGCCAACAGTTGAATCTAAAAAAGCGGCTGCTACCAAGAAAAGCAATTATCAGAATATCAGAATGTCAGCTGCCGTCGTAAGTAATTGAGCTTGGAGTTGGTTTAACGGCATTTTCCACGATTTTGACAACTACTTTGGTGACCCCCCTCTTTTTTTCTAGAGACAATGAACAGTCACGATGAAAATATTTAGCAATGATAAGAGGTAAGAAAGAAATTTGATAAAGAGAGAGAGTGAGAGAAAGAAAGAGAAAGAGATAGAAAGAGATACAGAGAGAGAGAAGGAGAGAGGGATAAGGAGAAAGAAAGAAACTATTCTCAACCACTGTTCTGAAAACTTTCGACGTTCCTTGGTATAAACAACGACTATTCCCATTTTCTTGGAACTTCAAAGAACAAACCGAGAACGCAGGTGAAAATATTCCGAAGACCAAACAGAATCACGGGTCATTTAATGGCAACGTCGTGGTGTTCTAATCTTCTAGAAATTGAATACCTACAATTAAGCATGGAAATTTTGTGTGCGGCCTCATTATCACTCATCTTTCTCAGAAGTGTGGGTTACTCAAAACCGCGTTCAAGTCACATCTTCAAAAGAGCAGATTTTAAAAAAAAACCAGGTATGATTTTTGTTTAACTTAAACAGTCTGGGATACTCCAATAGTATTATTGGAGTCCACAGTACCGGTACTGACACAACAATTAAAGAAAAATTTGCGAAAGTCGGCGATAAAATACACTATTAACAATGGTTCGATGATGTAGGCAATGGATAAAAAAAGTGAGATGTAATGCATCATTGCAGGCATTTCGGTGCGCTTCCATGCAAAGTAATAACTGGTTGACGTTGGGAGAAATGAGAAGGTGAAGGGAACGACAGTCTGAAATGTTGTATTTTTAATTCTCACTCACTCACTCACTCACTCTTTACAATTGACATGTTACGCTTACTTTAGCTGGAAACAATTAAGGTACTTTTTGTTGAAAATGTTAAGTTAACTTAACGACACCTTCCGTTAACTTTCTTTAAAAAAATTAGTTTGTGAAAAAAAATTGCTAAATTTTTGAAAAAGCAAATTAAAACTTTAGTCGTTGTGATTTATCATTATCACAACCACTAAAGTTTTTATTATTTTTTGTAAATCAAATTTAGTATCAATTTAACACTCTTTCATACTTTTAGTAACTCTTTTAAAAAGATAATTTAGTTGTAATTAATTGATAAACATTGAAGATATCGCTTCCTTTTTGAATCAACGGTTTTTTACAAGGAAGTCGAAAAATATTAAATAAATTAAAACCGTTTGTGATTTCGCAAAAAAAAATGTTACACACACACACTCACACATTCACACACTCACACACACACACACACGCACACACACACTCACAATCACATTCACACGCACAATCACACGCATACTCACACTCATACACTTGCACACACTCACACATTCATACTCACATTCACACGCACACTCACACTCACACACTCACTCACACACACAATCCCACTCACAATCACATTCATACACACAATCACACGCACAATCACACTCATGCACACACACACAATCACACACACGTTCACACTCACAATCACATCCTCACGCACACACACAATCCCACTCCACTCCACACACTCACTTGACGAACCTGGAGAACAAGCAAAGAGAAGAGGCGTCGTTGTAGTTTCACAAAGTTGGGATCTCTACTACTCAGCGGTCTCCGAAATAGCCCTAATATAACAAAAGTGCAGCAAACCGATGTTATAAAACACAACGTTTCAACTATCTTATAAATAGCCATCATTACTGCCATTGTTGTGTTTACTGACCCGTCAACGTTCTAGAAACTGAAAATTATTGTAACTCAGATGACTTGCGTAATTGACGTGCCCGAAGAAAGCAACCGACGAAAGAGGAACCAGTTGTCCCTCTACTGATACATTTCCCACTAAATTGGCAAATTCTTGGTTCATTAGCAGAATTATCATTACTGGAACAACACAAATAGCCTCCGCGATAAAGAAGATTATAATTAAAACTGCTATTCTTTTTGGTTCTCTGAACCATATCAGTGCCCATGGCCTAAATAAATAAATTTGCATATTGCAGGTGCCCTACGCGCAAAGGACACAATATCGATAGATGAAGGAGTAACAAATGTTCATAGCTAGAAACACGTAACAGATGACACCTCCTTCCAAGAAAAGCTTAGAGAGGAACAATGGGGCCCGGATGACAGTTTGTCGGATCATCCAGCCGTCGTTACTGGTCTCAATATTCTAAAAACGAAAAGAAAAAAACATTCAGGAAAAAAATTGTTTTTATTTAAGTTTTACGCAGTTAAGTTAGCTTAAATTTTTTAAAAATTAATTTTGAATGTGTGTTTTCAAAATTTTCAACAGGGTCAGAGAGTATAAATCATTTAAAAAAAAGACTGCATTCCAATTTTTAGCAAATGCAATTAAATATTAAGCAAAAAAAATTCGTTCAATTGGATTTTTTGAAAAAAAAACATTTTTTTAGTTACTCATCCTTATTTAGATTTTATTAGGCGGGAAGGACCTCGTAAGTCTCTTTACAATTATTTCATTGATTAGTTATAGTTTCCCCGATTCTGAAACAGTCCTTGAATATGATTTGGATTGTAAAAGGGGCGCATTTACACGACCGAGTCTTGCACTTGCCGCACGGAAATACGACGGGCGAGAGAGCGTGGAAAATAGAGAGACGCAGAGTTGGCGGCAATTCAAATTACAATTTCACAAAAATTTTAGGCGTTCCTAAAACCGCGTTCATTTTTATCAAAATAGAAATAGAAATATTTTTCGAAATCCTGCAAAAGAGATCTAGGCTTTTATCACAAAATCGGAAACATTATTTTTACGCGGTCTTTTTAAATTGAAACAATTGCTTCATTTGAAAATTCTACGATTACACCAAAATCGCCCAAGAAATTGTGAAAGTGATTTTTTTTTCAATTTGCCCGGTCGATTTTAATGCAACACCCTATCAAAGTCCAGAAACAACTAGCCGGCGCAACAGTTCCAAATGCAGCTGTGTAAATTGTTGCCGCCAAGACATAAGAAAACAACAAGTATTTATAAGGTCCAATCGAACTGCCTGACCTGAAACAGTTCATAGTTTTTTAATCAAAAGGGTACCTCGGGGCAATAACTGGAAGTAAACACAAATTTATACCCATTCCAGTATAGCTGATAGCTGTCATACTTGTAGCATAATCCATGGAGATGTTTTATGAGAAGTGACTTATTTTGATTACAGTAAAGGAAGAAGAGATATTTTTATTGGTTGCGGGACTTCCGCCTTATTGAGTAATGCAAAACTAAGCTTTGTAAACAAATTCGGACCGGAGATCATTTTATTCACTTATCCAAATTAAAACGTGTGTTTGTGTGTGTTTGTGAGTGTGAGTGAATGTGAGTGTGTGAATGTGTTTTATGTATATGCATGCGTGAGTAATGTATGTGGAAATATTGCTGTCCCATAAAAAAGCCAACCTGTCAACTCACCCGACCGTTATCAGTAACGTCCTGGCGGCTGTCCCGATGCTGTCAAATTTTCTAAACTCTGCAACCAGCTGTTTTGTAAGTTCCCCCTTAATAGTTATACAACAATTTAGTCCTGGCCAACCAAACGAAATCCGAAACTTCTTTCTGAAGTCTTTTCATTAGAGATGGTTCCAAGGGATTTACACTCCTTAGTCGTGGAAAAGGCTCAATACCGGAAAACAGTAGATATTAAAACTTTCAGATGCCCTACTATCAATTGGTTTATTTTGAAGCCAACAGTAACTTTTCCCTGGAAATGTGCAGCCAAATTCCCAAATATTTCAAAAGTCGTTTGGAGGTTTACAACATTGTGGTAATAATATTTAGGAATAAAATGTCACCATTTTCATTTAGGGTAGAACAGTGTACTTTACAGAGGAATCCAAGAGAGCAGAAGATCTGGTAATTTTAGTTCGAATTATGAAATCTGGTTCAGGGAATTACATGCGAATTGACAAGGGTGAAGCATAATGGTAAATGGTGTGAAGTTGAGGTTCTTATTCAAAGTTTCTAATAAAATCTTTGTTTTAGAAAAGTTATAAAAGATCAAGGGATCTTTCCACTATCCCACAAACTGTTTCAATTCACTGCATGGTTCTTGATTTGAACGTGAGTCAACTGGTTGAGATTGGGTGGAAGAAGATGAATGAGAACAATGACTATATTCTATTTACAAGGGGGAGTCGACAAGCAAAAGACTAGGGTCAGACACGCAGATACACAGGGTCTCTCTCTCTTTCCTCTCTCTCTCTCTCTCTTTCTCTCTCTCTCTCTTTCTCTCTCTCTCTCTCAATCTCTCTCTCTCTTCTCTGTCTTCTCTCCCTATCTATTTATTTTACTCTTTAGCTTATTCTCTATATAATTTGTGTCAATGCTAGTTCGTTTAAACTACAATATAACAAAGGGATACCGTATTATCTGTCGTCGCAAATGAAAGGGGGGGGGGCAATTCATAACTTAAGAACGTCTATAAGGAACCGAACTAGGAGCCTATAACCAATTAAAATAGCTAAGTTTACAATTTAAATACTACTTTATACAATTTCGACTAAAATGATCAAAAACAAAAACAATAGGCGAGACATAAGAAGTATTTAAAAACGGATCTACAGTAATCCAAGAAAACTGCGTGTGAGGGAAAATGGCGTACGCAGTCCAGCGCTAAAGGCAAACATAGGAGGAAATAGAATTGGCTACAACTATATCTTCTTTCTTTTTCTCTTTCGCCTACTCTCCTATTCACCTTGCTCAAGTTGATTGTGAAAAAAAATGTCGACCTTTCCTAGATCTCTACTCTACAGTTTCGAAATAACCAATGTGACCTACGCTTTCGCGAATATGAAAAGCCGTGACATAAGACGTGACATAACTCAAGGGACTCAGCATGCATGTTTTAACAGACCCCTTTGTCGAAATCGAAATATCATTGGCAAACGACTCTGTCACACTATTTGATAGAGCGTAAAAAGTTATCCTAAAAACTGTTCAGGTTTAATTTTACAAAAATTTCTGTTTTGAGCACAGTGCCACAAAAACATTAATTTTGACCCAAACGGGATCTTTTCGTTATCATTCACTTAAATTACCAAATTTTTGCACCAAGCAAATCCCGCTCCAAGTCCGAATTTAAGGACCCTCACGGGAATGCATGTAACAGATTCCTATGTCAATGAAAATCCTACCTCAAAAAATGAATTTGTTTATAAATACATGTTGAATCCTTTGAGTTATGTCACGCTTTTTTATAAATTTGCAAATTTACTGAATATCTTAAAAGAAAGGTGGCCTTATACTTATGGCAGGCACTGTAAATTGAAAATATCGAAATTATCAGTGCCCTCTCGCAAATTTTACATAGAGGTATTAAAATCAAATGCAGACGGTGAGGGACGCAGATACCCAGGCAGGGACGTAATGCCCATGTTTTTTAGGTGGAGACTTCGTTTGACCTGCTGAAGGAATACAATGTTACAACAGATGAAATGGCACTCTATGCCGAATTTCCCTTCGAGGTGGTACAAGCTGCTTTAACTGTAATTTGGTCTGATTTTGCCAGGAGCAACGATTTTTTCAGCTTTTCAAACCGAACAAGTTAAGCATTTGGGAAAACAGCACTAACGGTTTTTTGGGGAAAGTTTCGTGCCTACGATATTGGCACTGACTGATGTTCAAAAGGTAAATATATGATAAAAAAAACTACAAATTTCTTGAATTTCTTCAGCTCCGGAGCATTTTTCTGTGTGAAAACGATTATAATCCAAGCATTCTTCTTGCTTTAAAAGCCCCAGAAATTTGGCTCCGTGGACGGAATGGATTCCCACATGTGGTTCTTATAGAGTTTGTGCAGGTTTGCTATTAAGCTTCCAAAACTAATGCATTTCAGCAATGGATGCAACACAAAAGAGAAATCGACTTTATCCATGTGGGTGGTTTTGCTCAAATCACAATTGAATAACAAGTAATTCCCAATCCGAATCCCTGCTATTTTCGCTCTTAGCGCGGAACTGCGTACGCTATTTTTGGTCAAGTTTTCTTCAGATTACTGTTGCTCCCGTTAAAAAATTGTTTTTCTCTTACTTATTTTCTCTTTTCTTTCTTTTTTTTCTTAATTAAAAAAATTACACAAGATTGGTACCGAACCATACACCTTCTGCTTATGAGTCCGACCCTCACCCTGCTGTGCCACCAATTCACATTTTCATTCGCTTAGCGCGCGGTTTTAAGGCGGTGGGCGCAACCGTGGCGGGAGAAAATCGGTCGGTTCTCGAATAAGGGCACCGTTCAGCAAAATCTAACTTCACAGCTCTATACATATACTATTTATCTACCAAATGCGGTGGGACTTGTCTTGATTGGTGGGGGGATGGTTGGCACCATTCCCATGTTAGCGCGAAACTGCGTACGCTATTTTTGGTCAAGGTTTCTTCAGGTTACTGTAGCTCCCGATAAAAAATCGTTTTTCTCTTACTTATTTTATCGAATATTGCAACTGTTTCTGATATTGTTTCAGTGTCAATTGTGTGAAGTTGTATTTAAAGTATAAAATTAGTTATTTTAATTAGTTATTGGTGAGATGCTTTTGTTTTTTGAATTGCACGCCCTTTCATTTGCGACGGCAGATAATACTGTCACCCTATGTTATCGTGTCGCTTAAACGAACTAGCATTGGCACCGACTATTGCGCGCAGCGCGGTGGTTTGCCTCCTCTCCGCTGCCTAAAACGGCAAAGTCTCCCGTCGCGTGATTATCATTTTGTTTTGGGCGAATGGATGAAGCTACGCCCTCCAAATTTTGGCTGGAAGGTGAAAGTAGGGAAAGCTCGGTGCGCGCCAACTTTCAGCCAATTTGGTTGAAAAATAAACGAATACGAGCAAAAAACCAGATTTTCAATTGGCGGAGCGGTGCCCCGGTGGTATAATGGCGCACGCGTCAGACTCCAAATCTCGCGACCAGGGTTCGAATCCCGCCTCGGGCAATCCTTTTTGCCTGTTAAGAAAACGTGTTTCCACATAATTTGAAGAGTTTGTTTTTTGTTTTCACTTCTTTTATTTTTTATAGATTTTTTAAAAATTGTTGTACACTGTTAAACTACACACGCGTTAAATGTTTTTTGGGAATTCATATGCGCGGCAAGTTTTCTGACTATATTAGACCGTTTAATTATTCAAAGAATAATAATAAAAAGAGAACAATTATATGCGTGAAAAAGCGAAACGCAAAAAGAGTAAGGTGGTTTGGCTGATCGCATAAAAAGAGAACAAAAAATATTCACTGGACTAACTTTTCAAACGCCAAAACCACCTCTGGCGGAAAATATGTTATAATTCTCAGACAATTTACGTTCGTCCAATTTACCAATTTAGTTTGAAAATTAAAAATATTCCAGACATTTTCACCTTCCCCGACATGGGTTTAGGGGTCAAGTTTCAATAAAAATGTTTTGTGAATTGGTTTTATTATTCGAAGAATAATTATAAAAAGAGAACAATTCATATGCGTGAAAAAGCGATCCGCAAATAGAGTGGGTGGTTTGGTTCCTCATCGTATAAAAAGTGAACAATATAAATGTTAGCACGCTATAAAAAGAGAACAATAGGAACACCTAGAAGAAGCTTTTCGAAACACCAAAACCACCTCTGGCGTATACTAATTCAAAGCTCATTGGCCGAACGATTGTGTAGTAGCAATTGCTGTTCTGTGGATTGAGCTAAAATTTTGAGTTCCCAGAGGTGGTTTTGGTGTTTCGAAAAGCTTCTTCTAGGTATTCCTATTGTTCTCTTTTTATAGCGTGCTAACATTTATATTGTTCACTTTTTATACGATGAGGAGCCAAACCACCCACTCTATTTGCGGATCGCTTTTTCACGCATATGAATATGTAGCTCTTTTTTTGTTGCAAGAATCATAAATTCTAACTACTAACGAATGAAATAAAGTCTCTGTGAGTCAGTGAGTGAAGGAGTGTTTGGTTGTGTGAGCGTGTGTGTATGTTTATGTGTATGAGTGTGTTAGTGTGTGTGTGAGTATGTGATGTGTGAGTGCGTTTGAGTGCGTACGTGAATGTGTGAGTGTGAGTGTGTGTGTGTGGGGGGGGGGGAGGGGGGGGGGGGGTGTTGTCTGCATGTATTTGCGTGACTAATGCATGTGGAAATATTGTTGATCCAAAAAAAGCCAATCTGTCAACTCACCTGATCGTTAAACGTTATCAGTACCACTCTGGCTGCTTACCTGTCCCCGATGCTGTCAAATTTTCTAAACTCTGCAACCAGCTGTTTTGTAAGTGCCCCCATACCGGTTACACAAATTTTTAGCCGTGGGTGATCAAGCGAAACAACAATTTGGACATGGCTAACCACAACCTTTTTTCTGAAGTCTTTCCATTAGAAATGGTTCCAAGAGACTTACACTCCTTTATTGTGGAGAAGGTGAAATTCCCGAAAACAATAACTAATAACTTTCAGATGACCTACTATCAGTTGATTGCTTTTGAAGCCAACAGTAACTTTTCCCTGGAAATGCGCAGCCAAATTCCCAAAAATGTCAAAATGCGTTGGGAGGTATATGCAATAGAGGTATTTCTAATGGTTACATTCTATAAAATGTAACCATTTTGGTTTAGGATAGAAAAGTATACTTGACTGCAGGATCAAAGATATATGAATTTCAGGTAATTTGGATTTGAATTTTGAAATCTGATTCAGAAACCTGGCCACACGAAAGAATTGACGATGGAAAAACGTAATGGGAAATGGTGTAGAGTTGAGGTATGGTGATAAAGTTTTGAATAAAACAGAGGCCTTGGTTTTAGAGGAAAAGGAAAACATTTAAAAGACCAAAGGATCTTTCCTTCATTCCCGGAAATCTTTCAATTCACTGCAGGGTTCTTGGTTTGAATGTGAGTCTACTTATCGGCATTTGGTGGTGCATGCTGAATCAGCACAATCTGTGATGTATATGCACATAGTTAAAAGCGCAGATGCTTAACTGCCAAAGACATATAATCATGGTCAGAGACGTAGATGAATAGGGTTAGAGACGCAGAGGAGTAGGGTCAGAAAGGCAGATCTAAGGTTAGAGACGCAGAGGAATAGGGTCAGAAAAGCAAATCTGAGGGTCAGAGACGCAGAGGAATAGGACCAGAAAGGTAGATCTAAGGGTCGGAGATGCAGATGCCACGGTCAGAAACGCAGAGGAGTAGGGTCAGACAGGCAGATCTGAAGGTCAGAGACGCAGAAGCACATGGTCAGAGACGCAGAGGAATAGGGCCAGACAGGCAGATCTAAGGGTCAGAGACGCAGATGCAAGGGTGAGAGACGAAGAGGAATAGGGCCAGACAGGCAGATTCTAGGGTCAGAGACGCAGATGCACTGGCTTAGAAATGCAGATGGCCATGCTTTTTTGGTTTAGAAGCAGACCTCCTTTGATCTACTGAAGGAATACAATGTTACAACAGAAGAACTTGAACTAACTGACGCAGAGGAGTAGGGTCAGACAGGCAGATCTGAGGGTTAGAGACGCAGATGCCAAGGTCGGAGACGCAGAGGAGTAGGGCCAGACAATCAGACCTGAGGGTCAGAGACGCAGATGCTCCTGTTTTGTTCAGAAAAAGACCTCCTTTGATCTACTGAAGGAATACAATGTCACAACAGAAGAAATTAAACTAAATTCGGAATTTACCGTGGAGGGTGTACTAGCCGCATTATCCGTGAGCTGTTTTATTTTTCCAGGAATATCATTTTTCAGCTTTTCAAACCTCACAAGTTAAGTATTTCGGAACGTGCCTATGGCGGTTTTGGGCATGACAATGAAAGTTTCGTAACTGCGATCCTAACCCTCCCTGAAGTTCAAAAGGTAAAAAGTGATTTTCAACAAATATATTTGATTTTGTTAAGCTCCGGAGCATTTCCGCGTGGGCATTCCGTTTTAATCCAAGCATTCTTCTTGATTTAAAAGCCCCAGAAATAAAGCTAGATGGACGAAATATTTTCCCACATGATATTCTTATAGACTTTCTAAAGGTGTGTTCTTTAATTTCATAAATTAATAAATTTCAGCAATGGATGCAGCACAAAAGAGAAATCGACGTTTTGTGTATGAGTTGTTTCATTCGTTTCAAAATTGAAACTGTACGCGACGCATTTGGAGAAGAACTGACTACGAAGGACCCTGAAGATCCAAATGGACTAATCATTTGGCGTGACCTGAAGCATGAGGAGTTCATCTGCCTTGAAGTTAAGCAAAACAGAATTACAGTTCAAAAACCCAAGCAGAGATCGGTATAACACGTTTGTTCCCTGTTTAACCATTAGCTTGTCAAATGCTTATTTTTACTTTTCACATGATAAAAACATTTAATGGGTGTGTGCGCGTATGTGCGTGAGTATTGGCGTGTGTGTCTGTGTCTGTGTCTGTGTCTGTGTCTGTGTGTGTGTGTGTGTGTGTGTGTGTGCGTGAGTATTGGCGTGTGTGTGTGTGTGTGTGTGATTGTGTGATTGTGTCTGAATGGCTGCATGTGTGAATGTGTGAGTATGCGAATGTGCGAGTGTATTATGTAGCTATAAAGATAAATAGAGCAGAGAAATGTTTTATTCGCCAAGCGAGTGTGTGAGCTCGTGAATGTGTGAGTGTGTTAGTTTGTGAGTGTGTGAGTGTGAGTGAGCTTGTTCGTGCAACAGTGAGTCACTCGATTATTGTCATTTTATTTAAAATATTCATCATATATGTTGTTTGTGTATGTACGTATAACATGTAATGTTCCATAGTGAATGTGTGTGTGTGATTGTGTGTGATCATGAGAGTGAGTCTATGGACGTATGTGTGAGAGAGCGTGTGTATGTGTGCATGTGTACATGTGCGTATGGGTGTGTGTATGTGTGTGCTTTTAAACATTTTAATTCAAGCAATTTTTCATTTTAATGTCTGAAAGTTCCCTTAAACTCGCTCCCTTGTTAAATTTGTTTTGAAAACGCTAGTAGTTCGGATAGCCCACACTTCAAGCAATTTTTCATACCAACCCGAAAAACCAAAAATGCTTTCTTGTCGACAACATTTTCTCTACTTTCAGTTTTCTTTGCAGGAAATCATGCGAATTTAATTTTCTGAACCACTGATCTGCTATTTCAAAGGCTGCTCTTTTTTCAAAAACATCGAGATGCCTTTATAGAAAACAGAAAACGTTTTGCTCTTTTTTACCTGTATCTATGTGTGTGAGTGAGTGAGTGAGTGAGTGAGTGAATCTGTGTGTGTGTGAAACTTAGAAAAAAAAGCAAAGCCCTTTAATCGCATAATAAACATATGATTTTCATTCTTATAAAACCCATTTCGTTTGTTTTTATCTACATATGTCTTGTGTTTTTTTGTGAATTTGACTATCCTTCACATACACTTTACCGAATTTATAAATTTAACAATAAGAAGTTCTTGACCTTTAGGATAAATATACATCTTGACCATATTCAGTAATTCTCATTCAGCTATTTCTTTTGCTGCTGGAAATCTTGACAATTTTTAATTAAAAAGCATAAAAATTTGCCATGGGGTTTTTCGCTAAAATTATTGCTCCAGTGAAAAATTAATGGTAATCATAGGGCTCAAATAGTGTAAGTTTAAAAAAAAGAAAATCCAAACATATGCAATTAAAGTCCAAACTGCTATATATTTTTAAAGCTTTTCAAGTTTTTTCATGTAAGATTAATTTTAAAAAAGTCTTTGATTTGAATACGAGAAATGCTCATCGAATTCTAAACATTTTCTGTTAAATATGAAACTAAACAATTTTTTTCGCCAAATTTTCCTTTTTTTTTCAAATAAAGGTTTTGTTGCCGATTCTAAGATTTTGGACAACATTTCTGTTTTTAATGCTTTACCCCCTATTTGTTTTCGCTCCCTTTTGGTTGCTGATTTAACACTGGAAAACTTAGATGACTAGAATAGACGCATAATACCCATCACTATAGTTGTTTCCAATTCTAGTTCCCCCAATTTTTGCCTTTAGCGCTGAATTGCGTACGCCATTTTCGTTCACACGCAATTTTTCTTTGGATTACTGTAGCTACGTTTTAAAATTCTCTTATTTTCTTGAATTTCGCTATTGTTTTCTATTATTTTCAGTTGAATTTGTACAAAGTAGTATTGAATATGTAAAATTAGTTAATTTAATTGGTCATTGGTAGTCTCCGAGTTCGGTTCTCTCTGGATGTTTTATGTTTTGAATTGCCCGCCCTTTCATTTGCGACGGCAAACATTACTGTACCCATCTGTTATAGTGTCGTTTAAACGAACTAGCATTGGCACAGACTATAATTGAATTATATGGAATTTTGCATTAATTGGATTTTCCCTAATGAACATATTCAGTTTTACGAACTTCGAGAACAACAAATTTTGTAGCTTAGTTTTTTGACTCAAAATGCGAAAAAAGGTTGAATTATATGTGAATGTGAATGTGTGTATGTATGTACTTGTCTATATGTGTCTGAGTGTGTATGTGTGCGCGTGTGTGTTTGTAGACGTGTATATGTGTCTATATATGCGGGTGCAAGTGTGTGTGAGTGTGTGTGTGCGTGTGAGTATGTGAATATGTTTTATGTGCATGTGTATGTGTATGCGGGTGGGTGGGTGTACGCGTAAATGTGTGTATTTGAATTAGTTTGTCTGTGTGAGTGTGTACATGTGTCGCTCCGGGTGGGTACAACAAGTGTGTGTGTGTGTGTGTATGTGTATGTGTGTACCTGTGTGTGCCTCTGTGTGTATGTGTTTTTGTGAGTGTGTGTTAATGTGTGTGCGTGTATGTGTGTATGTATATATGCGGGTGTGAGTGAGTGAGTGAGTGAGCGAGTGTGCAATCCACCTGCAGAAAACCAATTTCGATGTTACTCTGTCAACAATTCGTTTGCTTTGTTACCTAAAAATAAAATAGAGTTTCATTTCCCAGGCAGGAAATTGTGAAAATTTCTTCTGTTTTTCTTCTTTCAAAGGATCACAAAACAACATTTTGCATTTTTTATGCAAGTCAGGCTCATAATAAACTCAGAAGGCACCCCCCCCCCCCCCCCAAAAAAAAAAACGGAAAAAGTCACTTAATATTGAGATCACATATTCCGTGTTGTTGTTATTTGAAATCAGTAAATGCATCATATTGATATCGAAACTAATTTGTATACCTAGTTTTTTTATGAATCAAACTATATTCTTTTGATTGTCACCATAAAAAGCCACAATTTGTTTTCAAAGAAAAACAACAAATCAAGTTTAGTTTTTTTATAGTTTTTATTCCAAATTACGCCAAGTTGTCGCTGTCGTCTTTTCTTATCTTTTTTTGGAAGAAAAATTTTTTTCCAATTCAAAAATACAACCGTTGGAATTCTGTTTTCCAAAGTCAGCAGGAAAAGTTTCCAAAGCGTCAAAACAAACCGTAAAATTTGATTTTTGAATAGACTTCCAAAAACATAATTTTTCTTTCCGAGGTTTTCGTTCTTTGAAGTACTACGCTATTTTGAATAACTAGATTAGCCACACATTTAATTTTACGCCAATTACACTACATTTAAAGGGGAAGGACCGCGTAAAAATAATTTTTCTGTTTTTGTGATAAAAGTCTGGATCTCATTCTCAGGATTTCAAAAAATACCTCTTTTACCCATTTTGGATCAAAATGAACCGATTTAGGAGCGGTTGAAATTTTGGGTAAATTGTAGTTTGAATTGCCGCCAACTCTGCGTCTGGCCGTGTTTACGTGCGGCAAACGCGTAAAACGGCCGTGTAAACGCGCCCCCTTTGCAGTCCAAATCATATAAAAGGGGTGTGTTTCAGAATCGTGGAAAAGATATCTATTCGATGAAATAATTTTAAAGAAATTTTGAAAAATCAATTTTACGAGGTCCTTCCCCTTTAAGTATTGTTAATTAATGTTATGTATGCCAAATATGCACATTTAGTGGCAGAGGACTACCCCAAAAAACCACAGTTTGTTCTGCTGTGCTAGGACAAATACGTCTTTCTTTTGTCTTCCTCAATAGACTAATCAAACAATTATTGTTATTTCAATAGTTCTCGTTACTTCCAAAACAAAACGTAAAAATAGATTTTGAAGACAAATAGTTAGACCTTCCATAATCATAATTTTTGTTTTCTACTTCTTTTTTGAAAAACTACTACTGTAAGAGGAGTCAAAAGATAGTATTTTGATTCAATTTTTGGAAGTATAGTGGCATTTCGTGTTTAAAGGGGAAGGACCTCGTAAAATTGATTTTTCAAAGTCTTTTTACAATTTTTTTATTGAATAAATGGCGCTTCCACGATTCTGAATCATACCCATTTTATATGATTTGGACTGCAAAAGGGGCGCGCTTAGACGGCCGTTTTACGCGTTTGCCGCACGAAAATATGGCTAGAGTGGACGAGAGAGTGTGGGAAATGGGGAGACGCAGTGTTGGCGGCAATTCAAATTGTAATTTCCCAAAATTTCAAGCGCTCCTAAATCGATTCATTTTGATCCAAAAGGGGTAAAATAGGTATTTTTCGGAATCCTGGTAATGAGATCTAGACATTTATCACAAAAACAGAAAAAAAATATTTTTACGCGGTCCTTCCCCTTTAATTGTCATAATTAGAGAATCTTCTATAACAAGACAGTTTTCATTGTTTGCTACATAACATTATGGCTACAGTGCGGAGCATAAATATAGACGCACCCCGCGATTTCTCCGTGAGCATTGTTGCATTGGGTTTTTAGTTTTCTAAGGTTGTCTATTTGATTCTTAGGCATTATTAAGAACAGTTTACAACCTTATTTGCCAAGTTTTCATTTCATTCCAATTTTTAAGAATTTTTGAAGAAAATTGAGGATTTGCAAGTGGAGCATAAATATAGACGCACTTACTTGAATTCATGAACAGAGGTTTCTGGCAATACCAAAACGTTTTCTTTTATTGTTTTAATCATTTATAAGTAGTTTCCCCCAGTTTCCCTAATTTTCCTGTTAACTATTGATTTTCCCTACCGAGTTGAACTTCGAAGACCTCTTGATGTTCTCTATCCATGTTTATGGTCAAACAACAGGAACCCCTTTTTGCAGGTAAGCTTTCTTTGTGTTTATTTTGTTTATGTCAAGTAAGTAATTATGTAAAACACTCAAATAATAGGCTTCAAGGTGTTCAGTGGATCGAAAAGAGCACCAATTCACAAAACCAAGAGTGCTTTTTGACAAAAAGCACACAAATACGCTTGAAATTTGCATATTTGCCAAGAGATTCATGATAAAAAGTTGTAAAACAATTGCTATCCACTGTTGAAAGCATCTAGCATAACACAGAACCACCCACAAGGACCACCGGCTTTAGTCGGCTTGCAAGAACTTTGTGACAGAATGGGTACTAAATGATAAATTTTTATTTGTTTTATCAAGGTGTCTATATTGAAGATATTTTGATGAATTTTAGTCGTGTACTGACTGTTCTTACCAGAAATGACATTAACTGCTTAATAATTACCTTTAAACCGATTTTAACAAATTTTGCACTGCCGGAGTAACTCTGGGAAATCCATAGGCAGAGAGCCTTCAAACTGTTGCAAGCCGACTGAAGCCGGTGGTCCTGGCGGGTGGTTCTGTGTTATGCTAGATGCTTTCAACAATCGATATCAATTGTTTTACAACTTTTTATCATGAATCTCTTGGCAAATATGCAAATTTCTAGCGTAATTGTGTGCTTTTTGTCAAAAAACCACTTTTGGCTGTGTGAGTTGATGCTCTTTTCGATCCACTGAACGCCGTGAAGCCTATTATTTGAGTGTTTTACATAATTACTTACTTGACATAAACTAAATAAACACAAAGAAAGCTTACCTGCAAAAAGGGGTTCCTGTTGTTTGACCATAAACATGGATAGAGAACATCAAGAGGTCTTCGAAGTTCAACTCGGTAGGGAAAATCAATAGTGAACAGGAAAATTAGGGAAACTGGGGGAAACTACTTATAAATGATTAAAACAATAAAAGAAAACGTTTTGGTATTGCCAGAAACCTCTGTTCATGAATTCAAGTAAGTGCGTCTATATTTATGCTCCACTTGCAAATCCTCAATTTTCTTCAAAAATTCTTAAAAATTGGAATGAAATGAAAACTTGGCAAATAAGGTTGTAAACTGTTCTTAATAATGCCTAAGAATCAAATAGACAACCTTAGAAAACTAAAAACCCAATGCAACAATGCTCACGGAGAAATCGCGGGGTGCGTCTATATTTATGCTCCGCACTGTATATCCCAAGCGTAAGATGCGTACTTTGTACTTTGGTTGCCCTTACCCTCTTAAAACACCAAACGGAAGGTTTAGTTGCCTCTTTTCTATATAAATAATTTGAATGCATTGAATCAAACAAAGTTCAGCATTCAACGTGGTTCAAGTTCTTCCGATAAACCTTCCTATGTCTCTTTATATAGTAGTTGGATGCGTCTATGAAGCAACTGAGATCGTTAGAATAACACTGAACGTGATTGTTTTGATTGCAATATTTAAACTGAAGCTTTGGAAAACCACTCCATTTTACTTTCTTGCAATTGCTAACCTTGCAAATGATCTGGGGATGCTGCTTGATCAGGGATTGTATATGATTCCGGCAATCCTTGCTGAGGTAAGGTTCGCACGTGTACACATGCACACACACGCACACATATAGTCGCTACCCGCCGATCACAACTACACAAATGGCCTAATTTCAACAACCTGCACATCTAATTAGCGAAATAGCACACGAAAAAGCGAGACGCAGATACATTTTACCAGCCGCTTTGGAAAGCTCGGTGGGCGAGGAGTATACACACATACACATAAACACATTCACACATACACACATTTTCATAAACACCTACACACAAACACACATGCACACGTTTTCACATGCACACATACACAAGCACCTAGACACATGCACACATACACAGATTCACATACACATACACATTGCCATGCATTCACACATTCACACACAAGGACACGTTTTCGTATTTACAGATTCACATTAACACATTTTCACAGATTCACACACAAATACACACAAACATACATGCACACGTTCACACATTCACACATACGCACGCTCATTTTTCATTTCAGAGCTACTTCTTCGAAGATGGCCTCAACAATATATGGCTTCAGCTAATATCCTATTTCTTCGTTATAACTTGGTACAACGGAGCGACTCTCGATATTGTCATTGGGCTAAATAGGTACCACAATCGTAGGTACCCTTCACTTTCTTCAGACTTTTCGTTGTAAAACACTGGTGTTATGGTTTTATGAATCGGCGATCAGTTTTGCTTTGGGCATCGATTTTGCCATTTATTCTCTGTTCAATCATCTCAATTTGGTCCCTTTTCATCTCACCTTGTTGTAAGTAAGTTTACCCAAGTTCAACGAAAATAATTTAAAATTTTTCGATTTCTACTAAACTGGAAGGTATTTGGTTACTACTTCCACAATCCAAACCAAACTACAAACTACACCGATAATACAGTTGATTTGCCTTTAAACTTCGCCAGTTCTACTATAGCTACATTTTGCTATGCTTGGGTTAGTTGGCAGTCGTCTGGATTTAGAAAACAGGCAAAATTAAGATTGGGATACAAATAGTCAAAGACAGGAAGAAAACTGGGGTCACTTCTTCGGCAAAGGCTAAGGAGTATATGTGAGTTCAAGACAGACAGACAGACAGACAGAGACTGATAGATAGAGAAAAACGAGAGAGAGAGAGAGAGAGAGAGAGAGAGTTAATTGCGAATGTTAGGTTGGCAATAAACTACGCCATCGTATCTCTTACTTTTACATCCTGTTGGGTAATCCTTCGTATCCTTGACTGGGGATTCCACTGGAAGTATCTGTGGATGTGCGCCATTCCTCCATATTGTTCGATCATAAAATCATCATCAAATGCTGTCTTATTTCTGAAAAACAACAAAGAAGTAATATTCTTTGAATGTATATCATAAGCAGTTTTCCAGGTTCGAGGTGAAGTTCGAAAGTGGTTTGGAAAAAGGAAAACCGTAAATACACCAATGGTATCGAAAAGTTTTCAAGTTTCTGTAATAAAGCAATGAACTGTTTTCTGTGATTTCTGTAATAAAGGAACGAGGGAGAGCCACGAACAATAAGAGAGAGAGAGAGAGAGAAAGAGAGAGAGAGAAAGAGAGAAGAAGAAGTTTAAAACAAAACATTTTGAACCACAAAAACCATTCCATCCATGCAACAAAACCCCAATTTCTCGCGCGCTTACCTTCAAAACCCTCCATCGTGTTTGTGTTTTTTGGTCAGCGAAACGAATCAAACAGCATAGCCAATCCGTCCATACTACGAACACTCAACCTCCTTCTGCCGTGTTGCGTCCAAAAACCAGCATCGCGAACCATAATTGAATGTTGGTATCGTAAACAACAGTTGATCATTCACCAATTTTTTGCGTTTGGGTCCCGCCGCGATTGCACGACAAGAAGTGATTGCTCGAATTACGGTTTCCACAGAACATTTCGAACCTATAAAAAATATAAAAAGGAGATTTAAAAGGACCGTCAAGGGCCATTTTGACTATACTTAATTTTAAAAAGCTTCAAAAGTTTATTTTGAAAGTAAATAACCATTTGGAGGTTAAATGCGCCGTTTTGGAGAAAGCTGCATTTTTGGCCATTCCAGACTTTTTCGCCATTTACGAAGTGCGTGCACGGTGTTTACGCATCGGTCAAACCCATCGGTTTATTGACTTTTTAGTCGTCCATTTCGAATTTTCGATGCCCCCCCCCTTGTAGCGCCGCGAATTTCACACTCGTACGCGATCGGCGGCTGCGGCAGGGATAGTCCCGCAGCAAAGCGGTACTTTTCCTTTTTCCTTCTGCCTTCTGCCGGTATTACGATAAGACTGCAAACACCAGTTTGCTAATCCAACGCCAAGATGAACTATGAACCGTTGTAGTCACGTAGGTTTCAAGTGACGAAAGAGGCCATAGAGCGCGCTCTCCTTTGCTGACAAATACACATCGGCCGAAGGTCTTTTCTGCGGCCAACCCGCCTCTTTTGATCCTTCGCTGTATTTAAGTCCCCGCGTTTTTCAGCCTTCAGCGGAAACACAGTTCTAACCAATCTAACTATACAACACTTATATTTCATACTTACGTATTTAAAGAAGATAGACCGCGTAACATAATGTTTTGGTTTTTGTGATAAAATCTCAGAACTCATTCACATGCTTCCGAAAAATACTCAGTTTTTTTTACTAATTATGGATCAAAATGAACCGATTTAGGAGTTCTTGAAATTTAGGGGATATTGTCATTTGAATTGCCTCCAACTCTACGTCTCTCCATTTCCCACACTCTCTCGCCCCCTCTAGTCGTGTTTCCGTGCGGCAATTGCAAGACTCGGCCGTGAAAACGCGCCCCTTTTGCAGTCCAAATCATATAAAAAGGGTTATATTTCAGAATCGTGGAAACTGTATCTATTTAATAAAAAAAGTTGAAAAGAGAATTTGAAAAGTAAATTTAACGAGGTCCTTCCCCTTTAATAGCTCTACTCGATTTTGACTGACATGCATTTTTTTACTAATTAAAAAAATCCTTCCTCTCTATGAAATTTGTCCTTTTCAGAAGTTATAATGGTTCATGAACGGCTGCCGAACACGGAAAAAGACGTTTCCATTCTTGGTGACAAACTGACCTTCCGCAATGGGAGACAGACTCAGAATCGATTTATGAAGGTGAATTGTCAGAAGTTTTTTTAAGACTCTTATTCTGTAAGAATCAACAACTCTTCGGACCTCACGATAATATATTTGGCGGAATCTTTTAAGAAATGATATTTTGAACTCAGAGAACAATGGAATTTATATGGAAATGTTTGATCACACCTTAAGGAGCTCTTAAGCCTTAACTAAATAACTGGGTTAAACCTTAACCAAAATAAGCATATAAATTAAAAAATAGCTTTGAAAATTGCAATTTATATCCAAAACAATTTCAAATGTCTTCAGATGACCGAAAAAGGTGTTTTTTGAATGTTTTTGGCCTTAAGATAAAGGAGGCTTTCATATCAATTTTGGAGACAGCTGTTAAAATAAAAATGTTTTGGATATAAAATTTCCCATCGATTGCAATTTTCATAAATCTTTTTGTATCTAGTTAAGGGCTTCTTAAGGATCCGAAGGTGTGAACTAACAATTTCATGCGATTCTCAGTATTCTTTGGGTTCGAAACAGCGGAGTTTCAGACAAATCTAAAATAGTGTTATATGCGGGGTTTGTAACTTGCTCTAATACTACTGATTCTCGATCTTAAGGTTTTACAAATAAATTTAAAAAATTATTTCTAGGCTGCCATGACTGAAAGAATCTCTACCTATCACCAAGACCTCAGTAAACGAGGGTTCCCAACTGAGAGAATCATCAATATGTACGAGAAGTGGGGCCACGGGCAGTTTGGAATGATCCTGACCGGAAATGTGCCCGTTGATCCTCTGAATCTGGAATCAGCTGGCAATATTATAATCTGCAAAGAGAACGATTCTTCCGAACTTCGCCAACAACTCTCTCGTTGGGCGAAGGTGATCAAGGCGGATGGGGCTTTGGCTGTTATTCAGCTCTCACATGTAAGTCCTCCCATTACTCCTTTTTATAGAAAATATAAAAATTTTGACATATTTTTTGGGTCCTAAAGCGATCGCGTGCCAGAACTTATGCAAATAATGGAAATTAACCGAATGATAAATCATTATAGTTTCGTAATTTTTAAGTAGAGCTTCTTTTAATCTCTACATTGTTATACAATTAAGAGGCCGTCTCTGTAATATTGGAGCAGAATCCTTAATACTTGGGACATGGAAAAAGTCAAACTTTTAGAATTGGCTGAAAACTTGTGTGTGACCTCCCTGTGACCCAAAAATGTTATTCTGAAACTTTTGGGCCGTGGTCACTTTTAGGTGCAGGGTTCGGTAGCTGAAAGTAAAATTCGGTAGTTTTTCAAATTTGACCAAAACAAGTTATGCATACAAAACGATTGCAAATTGCATTCTAAAAACACAGTGTCAATTAGTGAAAACTTGATTTCCCTACAACAAACAAAGTCTGTGGCAAAAAACCTAAAAAAAAAAACAGCACTTTTTCGAAGTTTTTCGTATTTTGCGGAAAACTTTTCAGTTACGGTAAACTTCTAACTATGTTTTTCTGTTTCTACAACCATTTTCACATAACTTTGCTAATTAACTCATTTAAAAAGCGCGTTACCTTCCTTGACAAATTTGCGTTTGAAAATAGTGACCCTTTTTGTGAAATTTGTCAGGATTTTTTTTTAAATATTGAAAGTGCATCCATTGAAAAGATAATGTTTAACTAAGAAAACCTTTTTTGAAAAAGTTATTATGGTAAAGGTTGAAGCGCGTTCCGTAATTTTGCCCGGCAGTGACCTCGGCCCAAAAGTTTCAGAAAAACATTTTTGGGTCATAGGGAGGTCATACACAAGTTTTCAGTCAATTCTAAAAGGTTGACTTTTTTCATGTCCCAGGTCTGCTCCAATATTACAGAGACGGCCTCTTAATCTTAATCACTACAAAAAACAATCCTTTATTGAAAAAATTACGAAACTATACTCGGTTAATTTTCATTTTTTGTTGCAAAATTATGGCACGCGGTCGCTTCAGGAACTAATCAAACAGTCAATAGTGATCAATTTCACGTTGCAATTATTTAAACTATCGATCGATACTTAATTGATTTTAATCCGCTATATTTCGTGTTTGCGAAGTGCTATCACGCGATCGTGTCGAGACCCAGGCACGCATTGTGACGTATTATCATTACAGGCTGGTCGACAAACCCCTATAACAGTTCACGACAAGCCTTTTTCCGCATCGGATGTTCAGCTGACTGGCAAGAGAAGATTCACAGGATTTGGAAAGCCCATTCCACTTTCTATTGAGCAAATCAAGACGGAGGTTATTGATCGATTTGCTTATGCAGCAAATATTGCCAAGGAAACAGGTTGGTCTTCAGTTTGATGCGCTATACAACCCTTATATACTACACTGCGGGCCATAATGATACGGCCACCTTTCTCTGTTAAATTTTAGTCATTGCAAAAATTTCTAAAACAGTATCCTATCCTCTAATGGATGTAGCATGCATTTATGAACAGATTCCTTTTTTAAAATCGGAATTTCATTGGCATACGACTCTGTCACGTCCGTTCCCGCGAGGGCCCTTGTTTCAGCATACGAAGGTAAATTTTTCTTGGTGCCAAAACAGACACCATTCGAGAGAGCATAAAAAGTTACTGTTCTTGTTTAATTTTACAAAAAATTCTGTTTTGAGCACCGTGCAACAGAAAACATAAATTTTGGCCATCAAACGGGAACTAACAAGAACAGATACTGGGGTAACTTTTTATGCTCTCTCGAATGGTGTCTGTTTTGGCACCAAGAACAATTTACTTTCGTATGCTGAAACAAGGGCCCTCGCGGGAACGGACGTGACAGAGTCGTATGTCAATGAAATTCCGATTTTAAAAAAGGAATCTGTTCATAAATGCATGCTAAATCCATTGGATATAGCATACTGTTTTAGAAATTTTCGCAATGACTAAAATTTAACAGAGAAAGGTGGCCGTATAATTATGGCCCGCAGTGTATGTATTCTATGGTGCCCTCACGCGATAACCCAATAGCCTAATATGGCACGTTATCGCTTCGAAACCCATGAAAACAATGAATGTTTATTTTGAGGGTAACCACTTCAAACGCTATTGATGGATACAACTTTGGGTTCAATAGGCTGAAGTTAATTTTTTGCAAAGTTCTGGCACGCGATCGCGTCGGGACCCAATGAAATCGGTCAAACCCGATTGATTTTATGTCACCATATCAAAGTCTATCGATTGATAGAACTGGGAAATGAATCGGCTAATAATCTGTTTTTCTTGCAAATTTCTGGCACGCTATCGCTTCGAGACCGGACAAAATCAATCAATATTGATTGATTTTATGGGAAGCATTACGTAGGCTATCGATCTACACCACGTTGGGTTCTGTAGATTGAAGGTATTTTTTTGCAAATTTCTGGCACGCTATCGCTTCGAGACCGGACAAAATCAATCAATATTGATTGATTTTATGGGAAGCATTACGTAGGCTATCGATCTACACCACGTTGGGTTCTGTAGATTGAAGGTATTTTTTTGCAAATTTCTGGCACGCTATCGCTTCGAGACCTGTAGTTATCAAACTAAATGATTAAATTTAAAGAATTATTACATAAGCTGTCAATTGATACCACTTGGAAACCAATCGGAAACCAATCGGCCTTTTTTGAAAAGTTCTGGCACGCAATCGCTTTGAGACCCGATAAAATTAATCAATATTGATTGATCTAAAGTAACCATAAGCTTTCGGATGATACCACTTTGACTTCAATAGACTAAAATTAATTTTTTTTGCAATGTTCTAGCACGCCATCGCGATGAGACCCAAAAAAAATCAATAACTATTTGATTGACTTGAGAAATCGGCTGATATAACTTGGAGATAAATCCGCTATAATGTATTTGTTTGCAAAGTTCTGGCACGCCATCGTTTCAAGACCAAAAATCAATCAATCACTATTTATTTGAGGTGAACATTTCTTATTTTCCAGGTTTTGACGGCGTTGAACTTCACGCTGCCCATGGATATCTCTTGTCGCAATTCATGTCTCCATCCACTAACAAAAGAACGGATCAATACGGAGGTCCTGCTGAAAACAGAGTTCGCATTGTCATGGAAATATTTGATAAAATTAGGTAAAACATTTTTTTTTAAAATCAAATTTAAATTATCGATTTTCAGGCAAGCGATTCCTGGCGAAACTGGATTTCTTGTTGGAATTAAGACCAATTCGGTTGAGTTCCAAGACCAAGGACTCCAAGTTGACGATGCAAAAAATATGTGCCAGATGATGGAGGTAATCAATAACATTTTTAGAGAAATTTTTTGTAGGACAAAGGTTTTGATTTTGTGGAGATGTCTGGTGGAACCTATGAGAAACTGGCATTCCAACATCAGAGAGACTCGACCAGGAAGAGGGAAGCCTTTTTCCTAGAGTTTACTGACCAGGTAAATTTAAGGTAAAAGAGAAAATAAAGACAAATCTTAGATTCGCCCTGTTTTTAAAGAAACAGTGGTTTATGTAACTGGTGGATTCCGAACTGTTCATGGAATGGTTTCTGCTGTCAAAAATGGGTCTGCCGATGGTGTGGGTCTAGGAAGGCCTGTCACAGCCGAGCCTGGTAATTTAAGCTTCTTATTTAAAGCCATTGCGTATTTGCTGGGTTATGGCGTGATCCATCAGGGTGGTCCATTTGGCCTTTCAGGGTTCCAGTTGGCCTCTCACGGTGGTTCAATTGGCCTGCCATGGTGGTCCATTTGGCCTCTCAGGGTGGTCCAATTGGCCTGTCAAGGTGGTCCAGTTGGCCTCTCAGTGTGGCCATGTTGGCCTCTCAGGGTGGTCCATTTGCCCTCTCAGGGTGATTTTATTTCAAATGGTATTTTTGACCACAAATGGCCAAAATTCAAATTAATAGAACCTTCAGGAACTCTTTGCCGCTTGTATTTGCCTATGGTGATCATTACTTCATGCGGCGGGCCTATCTTTGCAGCCGCCGCCGATCGCGTACGGGTGTGAAACTGGCGGCGCTACCATGCCAGACAACCAGAGTTTTCTGCGTCTTTTCAGGCGGGAACGTTGAAAATTCGAAAGCGACGACCAAAAATCTATAAACCTATGGATTTTACGGAGTCCTAAACACAGTGCACGCAGTTCACCAAAATGCTGGTTTTCCACATTTGCATATTGCCTGGAATGGCCAAAAATATCATTTCGGATGAATATCCGAAATGTATAAATATAAAATATAGAACAAAAAAGTCCCTGACAGCCCATTTAAAGTTTTCCAGTGTCAGAAACTGTCTCTTATATAAAATACTTCATTTATCCTTTAGACCTTCCTAGAAAAATCCTGAATGGGGCAGCCTCATCGGCGGCAGCTTCCAAGCTAAACCAGGATGACTTTGCAATCACCAATATGGCGAGCAACTCCCAAATGGCGTTGATGGGCCGCCGTCCTCTAGCAGAGCTCAATCAAGTGTAAGACAAAGGAATGTTAGTTTTTATTTAAATTTTTTTTAGAATTTGCGCCGATATCCCTGATTTCTCACTTCCGGAAGAAGCAGAAAACTACAAAAAGGCGGCTACTTTGTATGAAGAGGAAATGAAGAAAAATGCAGAGAACAATGAGGCAATCGTCGGAGTATTGGAATATGAAGCGCTGTAGTTCACCTTTAAATGTCTTTATTGATTCTTTCCGTTGTGTTATTTTTAAAAAAATGTATATTACAAATAAACATGTGTTTATGTAGGTATGAGTTCGTGTGTGTATGTGTGTGTTTGTGTATATGTGAGTGTGTGAGTGTGTATCTGTTAGGTCGCTGGTTTGAATGTTTTGCTAAAAAAAATTTTAAAAAATTTCGACCCTTCCTGAAACGAAAGAAGAATGTCAGCTCTATCATAGTGTCCCAGTCTGGCCTACTTTTTTATATGAAACGCCAATTTTTTTTAAAATTTTTTTTTTAATTTTTATATTTTAGTAACAAACCACAAGATGATTTCTATTGAAAACATCGAAATGATCACTGCTGTCTCGCACATTTTACAACATAGAGGTACTAAACTCGGTGTAAAAGATGAGAACAGGCGCAAATTGTGAATCGTGGGAAAAACCAAAGTTCTTTAAAACAGAAGTGTTGCAATGGATTGCACCTTCTTCTGAGAAGACATCGACTGTCATGTGGATTCATCTTCTTCTGGCCTTCATGACGATGCTGGTGGTCTCCTGCCATGAATTCGATGAGCAACATCATAAGGAACTGCACAGGGTTTGACTAAAGGATTGAAACAATGATGACTGATTTTAGGAGAACAATCGTCTTCACAAGGAAGTAGAGAAGCACAAAAACCAGAATCACGGAAACCACGGACACAACCATAGACCACAGCCACAAAACATCCAACTTGTCAGGAAGGCTTGCACAGAAAACGCGAGTGCGCATTTACGCATACACACGTTCACACATAAACAGACAGCAATACACACACCCACACGTCCACAAGCTCACACATACACATGTTCACACGTTCACAATTACACATGTCCATATTGATACACGTCCACACTTCCACACAGACACTCGTCCACACTGACAAACATGGCAGTAGTCCACACTGACCCGTCCACGCGTTCACACGCCCACAAATATATAAGTCCACACATTCACACAGATACACATATACACGTACGCACAGACACACGTACATATGTCCGCTCAGACACACAGGCACACGTTCATGTGTTTGCAAAGACACACGTTCACACAGTCACACAGACACACATGTACACGTCCACATAGGCATACAGACAGACAGACACGCGTCCACACATACGCAAGTCCACAAAAACACACGCTCACAAACGCATATAAACAAACCCATACACCCACTTACACAGTTACACATATGTACACTCACATACTGCCACTCATACACATACACACATACACACGTAGATAACATACATACATATATACACATAGACATTCATACACTCTCACACTCACACACTCACATACTAACACAGTTACGCGCTCACACAGATACACACAAACACATATACATGCATACACATTTTTACACATTCATACATACATACACTTACACACATGCATTTTTACACATTCATGCACATACACTTACACACATGCACACATGCACACATTCATATACACACATACACACACGTGTTTCATTTAAAATGTTGATTTAGGCCAATTACCTCGGAGGACAACTGGTCCCTGGGAAAACTCTCGTCATTCACGGCAAACCTGCCTGGAACTTCAAAACCTTCAGTTTCAATTTGGTAGACATATTCTCTGAAAAGCCGATGCATATGGCCGTTTGCTTTCCAGGAGGATGTGAGGCTCCCTACGTTAACGTAATCCTCTTTTTACAATTCTTTCAAGCTTCCAGTTTCAGAAAATTGGATTCGATTCCTTCAGACACGGAGAGTGGGTCAAGAAAACCGCCCATGTTCCCAGCCAATTCTGGCCCAATACTGCATTTGTGGTTGAGATTAAGATTCAGTCCTATACTTATGAGGTAACTTTTTTTTAAAGTTTTTTTGATTAAATGAGGTAGTGTTTTAGCTCTTCGTTAATGGCATCAAAGTCTACAACTTTGCCCATCGCTCTCCTGTCAGTGAACTCAGTGGATTCGCACTTTGCGGAGTGGATGTCACCAATGTTCAACTCCGTTAGTACGAATGGAATTGTTAAATAAAGTTGATGAAGAGTTTTAAAATATCTTTTATTGGCTAGGCGATGTCCAAAACCTGCTCAAAAGAAAATCCAATTTTAACTTTACCTCATTTAAAACTTAATATTTTTCATTGATTTTTGTTGTAAACAACAGTTATAAACATGCAAAAGATACTGTATAACGGAAGATTCGAACGACCGTATCATTTTTTTAAATTATTTTAATGGTCCAGTGGCTAAGAGGTCGGACTGGTAATCCAAAACTACCCCAGTTCGATCCCCGCTGGACTAAACTTTTTTGCGTCAAGTGTTTTGATGAATTGTTAAACTTGAGACACATTTTTGTGCTTTTTCATGCGCTTTTTTTTGTGCTTTTTCCCTAACTTTGGAAAATGTTGACCTCCAACCTGGGCTTGGGCCGGGCCGCAGATTTTGAGAGAGCGGGCCGGCCCGGAGACACCCTTGATTCCAGGTAGCCGACTGAATGATCTGTGTGGGTGTGTGTATGTGTGTCTGTGTCTGTCTGTGTCTGTCTGTGAATGTGTGTGTATGTGTGTGCCTGTGTGTATGTGATGTGTTGTTTATTTTCTACACCATCTTCAGAGTTTATTGAAATTGGGACAAGTTTGATCGTGCGAAATGCGCAGAAAAAAACCCTCAGGATCTTCGACCACAAAAAGACAATCACTGTGGTCCAATGTTCTGCAAACAAAAATCTCATTTCTGTTATTTGGGTCATCTATAAAATTTCCGAATTCCAAAGCCATCCTAAGCTGATTCATTCCAAGGCGTACTGAGTTTCTGTACATGACAACTAGCTCAATCTCCCTCTGTCTCCGCTGCCATTGCTAAATTTTGCTGGTTTTGAACACCATCAAAATTTTCCATACCTTTAGAAAGAGTGCACCGTCTAAAGGCGTTATCCACCACGAAAGCGATAGTTTCATCTTTCTGGATTCCAAAGCGAGGAGAGTTCCAGTTGACCCTTTAGTTATACAAGTTTTCAAGGCGGCGACCTTAAAATAGTAAAAGAGAAACTCTAACATTAATGGTGAAGGACTTCGTAAAATGATTTTTCAAAGCGTCTTTATTATATTTTCATTGAATGTTTCGGATTTCCTGAAATATATCCCTTTTTATGATTTAGACTGCAAAAGGGGCGCGTTTGCAAGGCCGATTCTTACAATTGCCATACGGAAACACGGCTAGAGTGGGCGAGAGAGTGTGGGAAATGGAGAGACGCAGAGTTGGCGGCAATTCAAACTCCAATTTCCCCAAATTTTCATGCGCTTCCAAATCGGGTCATTTTGATCCAAACTGGGTAAAAGAGATAATTTCTGGAATCCTGGGAATGAGATCTAGGCTCTTATCACATAATCAGAAAATTTAATTATACGCAATCCTTCCCCTTTAAATGTAAGAAGTCCCAGGCGACTTTAAAAAAATTACCTTCCGCACTTCCTCTAATGCCAGGATATCCGGGAGCCAATCATTGTCGATGTAATTGTGCAAAATATTTGGTTTCACTTGCTGAAAGACGAATAATGAAACTATTGAATTAATATTTCACTTTCATGATTGCCTCGAAGACATCAATATTCCGCACATCCATCATTCTAAGTTCGGTGGCGGTTATATTATGCCTTGTTAAGACATCTATTAAGGAATTTGACCAGCTCTGAAAATTGGATCAAGTAAAAAAAATTAAAAAAAGTGTATCTCGTGAAATTGTATAAAATGTATTTTAGTTGTTTATATCCAGAAAGAATAAACCCGCTACGCGTTCTGTAGGCGGCCTTCGTTCGCCTCTGAGACATTTTGCTATACGGCGGCCTTCGGCCGCTTTATTAGGCAGCATTCGATCACTTGGAAATTTTGAGACCGATGCTAATTTGCCACGCTTGCGCACTTTCGACCGTCCAATCGGGGTTATCGACTTTTTTTGTAAATTTCGAATTTGACGGTACCTTTAAATTGTGGTTTAAAAACCCATTTTAGACATTTTGAACAAATAATCAACGGAAAAACATCGTTTGTGTTCCAACTTACCATAATATTAAGCTTTTCTCACTCAAGTCGAATGTTCAACGGAACATCCTCCAACGCAACATGTTGGTTGCGATAGTGTTCTTGGCATGTTTGTTTAATGAAAGTAACAGACTTATACTGCAATCTCCGTAACCGTTTTAATGTAGGCACTTACTTCATTAATCAGTGCGACCTTGTCAACTTTCCAAACTAATTTCCCATTTTTCGGTAGTCTACCACTCATTTTGAGGGATAATTTACTACAACTTGAAAACTGAATGTAATCAAGCAAGAGCATCTAAAATGAAACTCTCATCTATTAAAAAAATTCAGAAAGTACCTTTTCGACAACGAATGCGTGTAAATCTTCAGGAATGTTTTTAACGGCAAATTGATCAAAGTTTTCTTTTTTGACACACATAAGTTTTGTAAGCCAATGCTGAAAACAATTTGAATTTTTAATTTTCAGTTTCAAACTTGCCTTCATAGCCGCGATTGGAGGTGTTTGGAAGAGATAAGAGCATGAATCGGCCTTGACAAACAAATTTGTTTTTTTCAAAACCGGAACAAGATGACTGTATGTTGATTTTCAAACAAAAACTGTACTCATGGTCAGCCGAAAGTTCGGAATGCACACGCACACATACACACACACACACACACACACACTTTAAATAATTTTGATGATATTAAAACACTTTAAAATTTTAATTTTAATTAAAGAAAAAAATTGACATGGATAGGATTCGAACCCCCGATGTTTGTCTGGTAAGAAAGTCGTCCATCCGGTTGCCTAGGATCCACCGCCCGGCCCTCGTTTCAGTCACCCTTGCACGTTCACACAGATTAACAAACACACATGCACACACGCAAATACACATACACACAGTCTCACCAACTCGCGTACTCACGTACTCACAAAATCACACACTCACCATCACTCACTCATACTCTACCCCGCTTTCAAAACAAGCGAATCGCTTCAAAACAATGATTCACTCTGCAATCTATTGCAGCTGCAGTCCTATTGAAATGAAGGTATGTTCATTTAAAATTTAACTTTACAAGTAACTTTAAGAGTTGGATTGAAAAACTCCTCTGTGCCAAAAAAGATAACTATAATAAATTTGCGATCAGCAAGGTTCCTGAAAATTTGCAAACGTTTATTGTTGAAAAGGTATTTTTTAACACTGCATAATATAAATCGGTAAAATGTTTATGCAGATCCCTGTACCAGACTTTCAGTCCTTCTCAAGTTGCAGCACCGGGTCACTTGAAATGTGCGATCGACTGCCCAAGAAAGTGAAACTGCCTTGGAAAATTCAAAAAGTTCGTCTTTGGGATGAGGTGATTCTTTTTTAACTAGAAAAAAAACTACTGCCATTTCAGGAAGGATGGGTTTCTAATGAGAAATTAAATGAAGAAATTGGCGCTGTTCGCGTCGACATCAACAAAATTCCTTCAAACATTAAAATTAAAAGCGAAAAATTGGAAATTAGGGTTAGTTTGTTCGTCTGTTTGCACTTGTTCGTCTGTTTGCGTGTTAGTGTATGAGTGTGTGTTGTTTTGTGTGTACGTGTGAATGTATGTCCGTGTAGGTATGTTATTGTGCGCGTGTGTGGGTGTGTGGATGCGTAGGTGAGTTTCCATGCGCGTGTGTCAATGTCTGCGAGCGTGTGTGTACGTGTGTATGGATATGTTTGTTTGTATAAGCGTATGCGTGTGCGTGTGTGTGTGAGTGTGCGAGTGTATGAGTGTGTATGTGTATGTGTGAGTGTCTGTGTATGTGCCTATATGTCTATGAATGTGTGTTGTTTTGTGTGTATGTGTGTGAAAGTATGTGCGTGTAGGTAAGTTGATGTGTGTCTGTGTGTCTGCGTGTGGAGGGTAGGTAAATTTTCGTGTGCGTGTGTCAATGTGAGCATGCATATGCGTGCGTGTGTGTACGTGTATATGGATATGTGTATAAGTCTAAGTATGTGAGTTTGCGTGTAAGTGTGGGGGAATAGGTGGTTTAATGTGTGCGTATGTGTGCGTATGTGAGTATGTGAGTCTGTGAGTTTGTACATGTGTAAGTATGTATGTTTGTGTGTATGTGTATTCGTGTATGTACGTGTAGTAAAAGTGTTTTATCATTTTATTTCAGTTCTCATCTTCTTATGATTGTGCGATTAACCTAATCAAACATTATTGCTTTACTACCAACACCCTAGAAATTGATGAAATGTACAATCCTGAAGATATTACCACACTTTTAAAAGTCGAATAATAAATAAAATTATTTAAAACTTCATAATTCAGCTAGTAAAACCGAAACGTCTCAAAAGTTGGGGTGACATTTTTTCAACATCCGATTTGGTTTTGGAAGAGGCTAGAAAGGTACGTTTATTTTATTTAAACTTTATTTTATAATTTTAGATACTCGAAATAAAAATAAAATCATTAATGAAAACTGTACCAGCCAGAGTTGTATTGGATCTAGATGCAAGTAGAATGGAGTTTGCTAATGACATTTCGAATTTTGAAATTTGCCATTTTCTGGAGGTTAGTTTAAAACTAATTGTGGAGATTTTAAAATTACAATTAAGCAATGGAAGCAAAGAAAGAGGAAAATTGATCTCGTTATATTCCACAGAGCAAATAGAAGAACTGAAGTCGATTGGATAAGAGCTGAATTTCAAACAGAAGATTATGTCGACCAACCTGATATTCCAAATGCTATTTTTATTTGTAGAACGGTGGACCACACTGATTGTCTCCTTGTGACCATTGAACCATTGCGAATTCGAATTACTTATTTCCAATTTTGCTTCAACTTTAAATCAAACTGAAGAATTGTGTAAGAATAAAGCATAAAAAATGGGTTTTTTTTTTCGGAATGTTTTTCTGATTTCAGGGGCCGGGTAAAAATAATTTTTCTGATTTTGTGATGAAAGCCTCATTTCCAAGATTCCGAAAAATACCTCTTTTACCCATTTTGGAGCAAAATGAACCGATTTAGGAGTTCTTGAAATTTAGGGGAAATTGTCATTTGAATTGCCGCCAACTCTGCCTCTCTCCATTTCCCTCACTCTCTCGCCCACTCTAGCCGTGCGGCAAACGCGTAAAACGGCCTGTAAACGCGCCCCTTTTGCAGAACAAATCATATATATGTTTCAGAATCGTGAAAACGATATTTATTTAATTTAAAAATATTGTAAAAGACAACAAAAATATATTTTACGAAGCCCTTTCCTTTAAGCAAAATAAACGTTGCATATCCCCTCAGAATAAAAGATTCACTTAAGTTACTAACTTGAAAATCAGGTTTTAACCAATTTGGTTGAAAAATTAGCAAATACAAGCAAAAACCCCGATATTCAATTGAGCGCCGTCTTAGTTTAACGGAATGCGTTAGACTTCAAATTTCGGGACCCAAGTTCGAACCCCTCCTGAGGCAATCTTTTTTGTCTGCTAAGATAAAACGTTTTCACATGGAATTTAAAAAAAAAGTTTTTCCATAACCAACCAATTTCCAACCAAATCAAATCGCTTCTATTTGACCATCCAATAAATGCGCCAATTGAATGGTGCAATTGTTATGCCGTGAGTTTATAAGCAATGCGGTCCCAACAGCTCATCCCCCAAAAATGTACCTGCTCTTCTTTCTGGCGATTCTCGTTTTCGGTGATGATAACTCAACATCTGCGGTAAACAATGTAACTTATATGCAAAATAAAACATTTTAGGAACTATAATTGAAAAATATGGATTTTTTTAGACTTTTCTACATCCTGACAGCTTCGACAATATGGAAACAAGAGAGCAAGTGAAATCAATCCTTACCGCAATGAAGCCTCCGGCTCCAGGACCAAGAAAAACGTCATTTATAGTGGTTCCGGTGGGTTAAAGCTAAGCAATACAGTGAATCTCACAAATATATTTTATTTTTTGGGTTATTTCATACAGATAAATACAGCCCGAAAAAAAAACGAATAAAAATGTAAAAACTGATTGAATGCATTTAAATTTACCTAATTATGTTATAATAAATAAAAAATACATAGTTTTCAAAAATCCCCGATTTCGATTTTGAACCCATAACATTTGCGATTCTCTCTGAATAAATCGGTAGGCGGTTTTATATAAAAAACGTAATCGTTTTCAATTAGTTAAAAAATGTGTTTAAATTTCAATTTTTCTCGTCGTTTTAATGTGGCAAATTTTGATCTTTACCCGAAAAGTCTCCGCGGAATGTTTAATGCAGCGAAAATAAGGTATTTTTTGGCATAGTATTCAATTAATTTTCCATTGAAAACATAATTTTTAATATTGACAACTCCTAGTGAATTTAAGGGTGGAGAAAACATACCAAAGAAGCCGTCCAAGCCGCCAGGAAAAAGCATCGTGGAGCTGAACAAAAATGTGCAACAGTACATGTACGAAGCAGATATGTTACTCAATGTGGACCAGGCTAAGAAAATTGCAGCAGGATCAGCAGGTTTGTGCGATTAATAAAAACTAGGATTGATATAAAACAAGTGCAAACAAGTTGTTGTAAAAAGCAAATCGGCGTTAAAGCTTGTGGGCTTAACCTTATCGCGACCACCGATCCCGTACGGGTGTAAAAATCGCGGCTCTATCATGCCAGACAACCTGAGTTTCTGGTTTTTCAAGCGGGAAGATGAAATTTCATCATGGTTGAAAAATAAGTGGTAAGAACCCAGCTTTGGAACCCAATCACAGTTTTTTTCATAAGCAGCATCTCGTAGGAGTGAATTCTTGACGAATAGGTGGCACTTGCCAATTTTCAAATTTAAAACTGTTAAACTGTTCACATTTAATTTTTAGGCAAACTTTACAACATTAAAAGGGAAGAGCCTCGTGAAAGTGATTTTTCAAATTCTCTTCACAATTATTTCATTGAAAATCAATCGTTTCCACGATTCTGAAACATACCCTTTTTATATATGTTTGGACTGCAAAAGGGGCGCATTTTCACGGCCGAGTCTTGCAATTGCCGCACGAAAATACGGCTAGAGTGGGCGAGAGAGTGTGGGAAATGGAGAGACGCACAGTTGGCGGCAATTCAAACGACAATTTCTCCAAAAAAAAATTATTCAGGAGGAACCAGTCGAGCCCGCCGTGCAGCCACAACCGACCCAAGTGTTTACTGGAACATTAACGTCGCAATCCCATATTTCATGGATTCTTCTATCCGTAACTCAATCTTTCACTCTAGTAGACAATTGTTTCAGTGGCCGACAATACCAAATACCCTCTGGTCCAACAGGCTGTTCAATACTGGCAAACTCACACTTGTCTCAATTTCGTGGTTAGTGTTTTAGTTAAACATCTAAATAATGAAGTTAAGAATAATCCATCGGGAACAAATGCACTTCGGTACTACATTGGAGACGGATGCTGGTCCTATGTCGGCAAACAAGGCACACCAACTCAGGATATTTCCATTGGGGATGGATGTGAAAGTGTGGGGTTTTTTTTAACAAAACTAGAATTTGTCGACAATCTGAGCCAATTTCAGGCCTTTCCTGCCAAAAGAAACCAAACGCGAATTTGCGTAAAATAAATATACGTAAGTAATAGTGCGTCAGCGTTGCATTTTTGAATAGCTGGGAAAATAACATTTGCGATTAGTACAAGGAAAAAAGTTAAAAAAAAGCTAGTGCTTCGTTAAATTGAAAAACATTTTGAAATTTTTTAATAACTAAAAACTAAAAAAAATGCGTTTCTAATTTCAGTTGGGTACCGTTTGCCACGAAACTGCCCATGCTCTTGGCTTCTACCACCAGCAGTCTCGCTACGATCGCGATCAATACGTCTATGTTGACATCAACAATGTTGATCCTTCCCTTCAATATAACTTTGTCAAGGTAAAATTTCAATGAAATTAAATTAATTTAATTTAAGCTTACCCAACAACAGGAGAATAACTTTGGAATACCGTTTGATTACAGCAGCGTCATGCAGTACGACGCTTGTAAGTAACGATTATAATTTGATTCCTTATTTTGTGTGCGCCGTTTTGTTGCCCTCAATTTTTTCTGCGCACGCTGAATGCGCAAATCCAGTGGCGCGTGGCGCACTCCGAGTGTTGGCGCATGGGCGGAAATCCACAATGCCATTTATTTTCCAGTTAACCATTTTATTTTTCTTTTAGCGCACTATATTATTTTTTACAAGAAATTTATTGTAATTAACGCTTGTCGCAACACCCTTCATTGGTGAATTGTGGACGGGCCGGCCCATTTTTCCAAGAACCTTAACCCGGCCGCCCCGATCGAAACGCGCCCTAGCAAAAATGTGTTTCTTTACCATTTCTTGTATTCAAAAATGTTTAAAAAATCATTTTAGATGCCTTCGCAACGGATACTTCTATCCCAACCATCACTCCAATCCAAGCCAATTATGAAAACGCCATGGGTCAAAGAGAGGCGCCCGTCTTCTCAGACGTAATGATGGTTAACTACCTTTACAACTGTTCCCGTGAGTTACGCTTCAACGAAATTTAATTATTTCTGTTTTTTAGAGCGTTGCTCAACAAGACCCGCTTGTCAAAACTATGGCATTGTGAATTCCCGCTCCTGCAGTCAGTGCCTTTGTCCTCGCCAGTTCAGCGGCCCATTGTGCACCGGATTGGCCACTGGAAGTGCAATGACCTGTAACGGACAAATTCTTACGGTAATAAAAATGAACGTTTACCTGTTCGTATATTACTTAATTTTGAAGACAAATTACAGTATAATAATTTACCTTAGGCTACCAACTCCTGGCAACAATTCAACGCTACTGCTGGGGACCCTAATGACTACAACCCCAATGCACCAGTCACCGACTGCTACTGGCATATAAAGGTAACCAACAGATAACAAATAAATTCTGACTGTTCTAGGCTCCCGCTGGACAGAAAGTATCAATTTACATAACCAATCCATCTCAATGCCAGGACGGTTGTAACTTCCAATCATACGAATTGAACACAGGAAACTTCCAATTGGGAGGCATGATGTAAGTTTAAATTCAGCGGAAAATTGAATAAATTCAATTTCAGAATGTGTTGCGCCAGCTCTACTTTCACATCTGTTGGGAATATAGTGACGATGAGAGCCAAAACGATCTACAACCAGGCTCGCTACACCATCAACTACAAAATTGACTGAAGTAATGATCACATTTCATTGGGTTCAATAAATATTGGTTTAAGCGACAAAGATAAACATTCCTATAGAAGCTTTTTCTCTTTTTCTCTATCTACCTGTTTTCTCTTTTCTCTCTCTTCTCTCTCTCTCTCTCTCTCTCTCTCTCTCTCTCTCTCTCTCTTTCTTCTCTCCTCTCTCTCCCTCTCAGTAACTCATTCTCTCTCTCTCTCTCTCTCTCTTTCTTTCTTTGTTTTATTTCTTTCTCTCTTTTTCTCTCTCCAACAAATTAAGAGAATTTTTCAGAGAGTTTGAACTACTGTATTGGCTAACAACAGGCAATAATAAAAGTTTTTCATTTTTTTGACTATTTTGAACAATGTGTTTTTGGTCAATTTTGGTCGGGTTTTTGGCCAAATTTTCTCAATGATAACAGTAAATTTGTTAGGTTTTTAAGCCCTTAAATTAATGAAGAAGGTTACTAACATTAAGCTCGCCTTTGAATGTGGAATACAAGGCAAGCAAAATTGTGATATTTTTTTGCCGATTTTTTTAAAGTTTTTCGATAAAATGGTGGGTTGGTCTTAGTTTGTTCATGAAAGTTCAAAATAAGAAATTTGTCAGTACACAATTTGAAATCGCTTGACGCCTCCCGGAAGTTCTTAGGATAACTGGGAGCGGAGATATCCATTTACTATACTTGCAATTATAAAAATTTAAAAGTTTCGAAAAACCAAAATAAAAGTGTTTCTTGCTTATTTTGGGTCCAGAACCTTCTCATATTAAAATATCAGCAAAATCCGAGACATCTACTTTTTTCTGTGGCCACGGGGTCCTCGGAGCTATCAAAAAGCTGTCTTAAAACTTATACGATGTGTGCTAACATTAAGAAGAAAATTTTATTGTCCGGTTGAATTAATGTTTTTGATTTTCAAGGTCCTTTTCTTCTGATGAACTGCAATTCTAAGCCATTCCGAACCCCTGTGCACGTAGATTGTGTCTTCTCCTGAATTAGCATCATAGGCTCTGATGTAGTTCTCCTCTCCCAAGTACTCACAGACGGAATACATTAAGTCTATTCTAAAAACCGCTTTAAAAACAAGCTTTATATTTTCTATTTGACGGCCGCCGTTAATCCATTGCTGAACAATAATTATTCTAGGAAAATTTATAGCATACCTCAATAAACTGGGCTATTCCTTTTGGGGTTGCGCATTTTCTTCTTCCATCTACTATATTAATGCCATCTATAACTTGCATGTAAATTTTAGAGGCTTCTAGGCTCAGCAGAATATTGTCGTCAATTATTGCATTTGTGAGGCGTAGTTCGGAAATCTGAAATAGTGGATACTGAGAAAGAGTGAGAAAAAAAATGCAATAATTGGCGGCAAAGAGAGAGAGAGAGAGAGAAAGAGAGAGAGTGATAGAGAGAGAGGGACAGAGAGAAAAAGAGAGAGTGAGAGAGAGACAGAGAAATAAAGAAAGAGATACCCACTTTTCTGAAAGATTCAAGTTGAAAGCACTGAGAAGAATAAATGCCGTCTACGTAGGCCTTTGGTTGTGTTAGCTAAAACAACTAAAAACTGTTTTCACCTTAATTATACCTTAATTACTTTGTCCAGTAGATCAACTTTTTCGTTGTGGTAACAAAGAAGACTGAGGGATTCTGTGGTTACTCCATATTTAACCAATTCATCCAAACAGTCGTGTCTCTGAAAACAGTTTCCATGTAAACATGGGGAAAGGGCCTCGTAAAAAAAATTTGACAGCAAAAGGGGCCCGTTTACACGGCAGAGTCTTGCAATTGCCGCACGGAAACACGGCTAGAGTGGGAGAGAGAGTGTGGGAAACGGAGAGACGCAGAGTTGGCGGCAATGCAAATGAGAATTTTCCCAAAATTTCAAGCGCTCCGACTTTGGTTTATTTTTATCCAAAATGGGTGGGGAGGTTTTTTCTTCTTCGGAATCCTGGGAATTCAAGGATTTTATCACAAAAAAAAAGAAAAAGATCAAGGATTTTATCACAAAAGTTTAGTTTTCAGCAAATTTAGTTTTACGCGGCCCTTTCCTTTAATGTGCCCGGGACTCACACCCCTACCACATCGGCGACAGTTATTTGCACTACAAACTTACATGAATCGTCAACACCGAACAATGCAATCGAAACAAAACTCCTTCGTTCGGGTTGATCTCCACAATCTTATCAGTTTTGAATCGATTCTCATAGTGCCTGATCTTTTCCTGGAAAAATGTATTTTTTCAAACTTTTTTTACGGTTTACCTTCACCAGGACTATAGTGTCCGGCTCAATAAATATGCTGTGTACCTGAAATCCTCTTTTTCGTTTTTTGGAGCTGGAAAAGCGCTTGAAACTGAAACTTACCGATTCGAAAACAGTAATGCTCTCCACTTCAAATACCAGTTTCACCTTATTGGATAACTTTTCACTCATTTCGGAGGAAAATGTACTACAAGCGTTGAAAGTAGCAAAATCGGGATATAGCATCTGAATATTTATAGTTTAAGGTTTTGAATTAATATAAACCTTTTCCAAAACAATTAAATGTAAGTCTTGTGGAATGGATTCCATCGGGAAGGTATATTTTGGCCCCCAGAACCATTTGAGTACACTGCTTACCACGGATGCCATATCTGAAAAAAAAAGTTGAAAGATTAAATTATTTGATTTTGAATACTATACTTAAATACTGTTATGACAACTTTTCGCATATTTTGGAAGTTAGATTAAGTTGAGGCATCAGCACTAAAAGACTAAAAATGTGGGGTAGCTGGCCTTATCAACGGCATGACAATGATTCATTGTTTGATAAGAGATGTTTAGAGTTTGCTTGAAGTGAAAACTAATGATTCAAATATAATATAATGTTAAATGCAAATATTCCAAAGGAATACTCTCTCTCTCTCGTTCTCTCTCTCTATCTCTCTCACACACGCGCAGTTTTTCTTAGTTTAAAGTGACCGTCAGGGTCCCATTTCAAGTTTAATTTAATTAATTTATCATATTTTTCTTATTTAGGTTTCAATATTCGATTTTGTTCAAATCACCAGATAAACTGGAAATTTTAAATTCCATTCTTAGGCTTACAGCAAACAGACCATGCACAACTGCCGCCGCGCGCTGTTTACAGGAAAATATGCGGCTTTTGGCACGCTGGCACTGTGCCAACATTTTGTGTGCATCAAACGTCAGCTCGTAATTCAAAAACTGAAAATCAATGGAAATTCAGTATTTTAAGCTGGAAAATGAGAAAATTCACAGTAACCGCCTTCAAATCGTTTTTTTAAAGGCAGAGGGTCACGAAAATTTAGGTGCTCAAAATTTTCCAGAAATGTATTCTTTTACTTTGTATTTGCTTCTAGCTACCGTTAGCAGCAAATATTTCTTAAAATTATTCCATGAAAGACCGTCTCAACTGTTTTATACATTCCAGCCAAAAACCTGTTTGAATTGCGGGCGCATCCGCCCAGCACAGTAAATGAAGGGAAATTCAAATGTAAAAACAACGTTTTGTAAATATCGGTGGTTTTCCCCTGAAAGTGTCTTTTTCAGGCTTTTTAAATGATTGTAATGTGGAAATAATAAAATACAAAAATACCCATTAGCACAAAATTATCATACTGTTTTCCGTTAAAAGCGTTTTAAAGCCATAAAGACGTGAAATATAGTAATTGGCAGGGTGATCTTGATATTTTCTGCAAACAGAGTGTCATGAAACCCGTTTCTTGTTTTTCTCTTGAAAATATATAATAAAACCCCTTGCCTTCGTTTAAAACACCGATTTTAGCCCAAAACCCAAACGCATTTGCCGCAGACTTTTTGCAGCCTTGCAATGTGCGCGCACTCGCTTTAAACTTATTTTTGCAGCGTCGTATTTGACGAATGGGTTACAAATATACATAAAAACAAAATAAAATAATTTTAAAAAAATCCATTTTTTCGTGACTCTCTGCCTTTAAATTCTAACGATACCCCAAAGCGTCAAGTGTGGCCTCGGTGTCTGCGTCTTAGCGCTAGAGAGCTGCGCCCAACTGCCGTACGGCATTAGTTGCATGGGGAGGGGTACCCTAACGGCTAGACAACACCCTTCGTAAGCGTAGTGTTGCTTTGGGAATAAATCTCTCTCTCTCTCTCTTAAATATCATTTGATTACTTTTTATAGAATCTTGGGCAAATGCAACTACGAGAGATTCGAAAAGAATCGATCCTTTTGGTCACCAAAATACAGTCACTGTGGTCCGATGTTCTACAAACAAAAATGGCATTCTTAGTATTTGGGTGGTCGACGTATTCTTCTTTTCCCAAAGCTTGTCGTAGCCATTCCACTCCTGGTATTCTCCAATTGACATAGTTTAACATAACGACATCTATATCTCTCTTTCTTTCGATCCATTGCTGAAATACATTAAAAAAAATTGAATTCAATCCTTTCTACCTGTATAAATGTGATAACTTCAAATTTAAAGTTCACAATCGAGTCAACATGGAGAAATTCGATTTTGGTTGCTTCAAGTTTCGGTAGGAAGCCAGAAGGTGATTCAACTGAGTATATGTCGGGTACCCAAAAAATTATACTTTAAAGGGGAAGGACCTCGTAAAATTGATTTTTCAAAATATCTTTATTATAGTTTCATTGAGTAGACATCGTTTCAACGATTCCGAAAAATACCCCTTTTACATGATTTTGACTGCAAAAGGGGCGCGTTTCCACGGCCGATTCTTGCAATTGCCGCACGGAAACACGGCCAGAGTGGGCGAGAGAGTGTGGAAAATGGGGAGACGCAGAGTTGGCGGCAATTCAAATGACAATTTCCCGAAAATTCAAACGCTCCTAAATCGATTCATTTTGATCCAAAATAGTTGGGTAAAAGAGGTTTTTTTTGAAATCATGGGAATAAGATCAAAACTTCTATCACAAAAACAGAAAAAAATATTTTTAAGCGCCGAATTGTCTTTGCTTATTTGCAACTCACCTTTCTAACTTCATCCAAGGCGAAGATTTCCGGAATTGAACCAAACGACTGACATTCTAGACGTTTCGGTTTCACATGCTAAATAAAGATTTAAAACATTTAAATTTTAATGTTACCTTTAAAATTGTATCTACCATATCCAGACAACCGAAATTGTTAAGGATCAGAGTGTTTGTGGTTATACAATGCATTTTGATTTGGTTTAAAACGTCATTTGAAGGTAATAACTGAAACTGAATTTCACGCGCATACAAACATTGACACACACACACACACACATATATATATATATATATATATATATATATATATATATATATATATATATATATATATATATATATATATATATATATATATATATATATATATATATATATATATATATATATATATATATATATATATATACACGCAGACGCACAAAAATCCTCAGAGTTTTGCACTGAATTCGAACGTTCGATGGGACTTCTTTTATATCGAGCATCTCTCCATCACACCAAGTCTTCGTAGAATAAATCCCATGCTGAAGGTGTTGCTATGACTTTAAAATTTAAAAAAAAACCTCATTGAAAAAATCGACTTTGAAACTTTTCCATAACAATTTCACATTTTTCGGCAATCTTCCACACATTTCCAGAGACATGTTGCTGCAACTGGAAAAGGCCTTAAAATCCAAGAGAGTCATCTTAAATAATATTGTTGGTTGTTGTGCACAACGTTTAACAACCTTTTCCACAATTAACCAGTGCAGATCTTCAGGAATGAGTTTTATGGCAAAGTGATCATAGTCGTACCGTTTAACACAAAGGAGGCTTTCGATCCAGTGCTTAAACAATTTTCAGTTTTCAAATTTTTGATAAAAACAAACCTTCATGGCGGCAGGGAATAAGCTGTTTGCAGTTGATAAGAATGTGATTCACCAAAAGCACATTGATTATTTTTCAAGGGTACCAATGTGGGTTTCTCATTGTTTGTTTAGTACGATCATGTGTGTATGGGTGTGTTTGTGTGTGCATGTTTGTGAAAGTGTGTATGAAAGTGTGTGAACGTGTGTGTGTGTGTGTGTGTGTGTGTGTGTGTGTGTGTGTGTGTGTGCGTGTGTGTGTGCGTGTGAATGTGTGTGTGAAAGTTTGTGTGTGTGAAAGTGTGTGAACATGTGTGTGTGTGTGTGTCGGATATGAATCAGTCAATGTATTTTATTAACGAATCTGAACTCCGCTGACATCCACACCACAAAAGGCGAATCTATCCAGCTCACCAACGGGAGAGCGATGGCCAAAGCTGTAGATATTGACCCCATTGATGATTATCTGAATCACTCATATCAGTAACAAAAACACAATAAATCCACCTCATAGGTATATATGATACCTAATCCTGATCTCCGCTGTGAACTGCCTTCCACAAGTGAAAGGACTCGGGCGAATCACATTCTGTCTCACCCATTTTCCGTTTCTATATGAATCATATCCAATTTTCTAAAAGCAAGTCATCTTTTTCAACTTATTTAACAAAATAAAAACGCACGTTGACGTAGGGTGCCTCACATCCTCCTGGAAAGCAAATGGCCATGTGCAATGGCCATTCCGAGTATTTATCCACCAGGTTCAGACTGAAGGAAGTTTTGTCCGATTGGGGAGTGGCTTGAAAGACAAGAGTTTTGCCAACTACCAGGTTTCCGCCGAGAGAGTAGGCCTGAATGAAGAAATAAATTAGTGAAGGAATTGGACAGTGATTCTGTGAAAAAGTGAGAGAGTGAAATAATGAGCAGTTAGGCTAGAAAACATCACTGTGGCAGTGGGCATGATACTGTGAGAAAAATATAACAATAACAATGTGTAAAAGTGATGTTTGAGGACTTGGGAGTTTAGACTGTGAGAAAGTGAGGCTGTGAGACAGTGTGTGAATGAGTAGAAAGATCTATAGTGTGCACATGTGTGTAAGTCAATGACGTAACTGAGTACACGAGTGATAAAGTGTAACAGTGAGACGATGAAGCAATAAAACGGTAAAACAGTTAGTGAGGCAGTGAGTTAATATGACAGATAGACAGTGAATCTGTGAGAATGTGACACCCTGTTTAATCCAGACCGTGACGCCTGAGCAACGAGAGTGAAAAGAATGGTTGAATATGAGACATAGATCATTTTTCCAGTCAGATGTGAGGCAGTGAAACTGCGACAGCGTGAGATAAAGGGGATGAGACGGTGAGACAGTGACACAGCGAGACAAATTTTCAGTGAATCAGTGATGCAAAGAGTAAAAGAGTGAGGTTTTAAAAAGCGAGGCAGTGAGATAGTGAGTTCGCCACAGAATAAGAGTGTGTTTTTTTTTCTTACCGGTTCAATGCAATTTCCCTGCTTCCAGACAAGCTGAATATTTTGAGATTGTGGTTTGTGGTTGTGTCCGTTGTTCCCATGGTTCCCATTCTTCAGTTTCTGATTTTCCTTATGTAAACGATTGTTCTCCTGAATTTAATCATCTAGATAGTTTTTTTTTGTAAAACATACCTTGTGGAGCTCAACATGATGTTGTTCGTCGAAGTTGTGGCAAGACACGAAAAACAAAGCTGCAAAGGCAAGAAGAAAACGAATCCACATTTCTTGGTGTTGTCTACACCAAGGTACATTTAGTTTAAATTCTGCTCTTTTATACTACAATGTTTTATTACAAACCATCAGAAATTAATGCATTTTCTCACATTTTCTGCCAAGGATACATAAAGTTTGAACGGGCGGGTTGTAAAAGGTGGGAGTACAGTTTGATCTTTTTGTCTGAACGACATGATTTTCGTCTTTTGATTTGTGATGTCACAAAAAGTGTAACGCCAGATTTATTTTCATTAAGTGTGTGTGTGTGTGTGTGTGTGTGTGTGTGTGTGTGTGTGTGTGTGTGTGTGTGAACGTGTGTATGTGTGTGTGTGTGTGTGTTTTCATTATTTTTATATATTTATTGAAATTTAGGACAAATGCCAGAACGAATGATTCGAAGACAGTCTCCATCGGAAACCAAAATGCAATCTCTGTGATCCGAAGATCTACAAACAAAAATAGCATCTGAAATGTACGGGTGGTCGACGTATTCTTCTTCTCCCAAGGCTACTTTTAGCCATCTCACTCCTGTTCTTTCATCATAGATTCGGTCCATGATGAAACATGCGATTTCTCTCTTTCCCTGTCTCCATTGCTAAATTAAAAAATATTACATGCTATTTTTATGCTACCTGTAAAATTTCACAAATTTCAAAGTTCGTTATCAGCATAGAACCTATAATCACTATTTTTGCTTGTAGGGCCCCTAGAGTTTCCACTGGGGAACAAAATTGGTCAGTACGAAAATCAGAAAGCTAAAGCGAAAATCTTAAATATCACTTGTTGTTTTACCTTTTTAACTTCGGCTGATGCCATTATTTCTGATATTTCTTTAATCGAACAACACTCAAGACACTTGGGTTTTACAAGCTGAATCAAAATCAATTTTAAAAATAAACTTTGTTTTTACCTTGATAATTGTATCTATAAATTCAACGTTAAACTCTTTGTTGAGGATTAGGGTGTATGTGGTTATTGTACGCGTTTTGATTTGGTTTATAGCTGCAGTTGAAGGATATGCCGCCTGAAATTGAATTTGATAGACCTCACACACATATAGAGAGGGCTAGAGAGAGAAAGAGAGAGGGAGAGAGAGAGATACTAGGAGAGAGATAGTGACGAAAATCATACCTCAATCTCTAGATTTTGGCACTGAATTTGAATATTGAACGGAATTTTGTCAATATCTATCACTATGCAATTGTTATATAAAGACCATGCCGTTGTGGAAACGTTTTCTTGCTGAATCTGTTTTGAATAATGTCTTAAAAACACCACCTTAATCGTAAAATCGACTTTGTAAATTTCTAGAACCAATTTCACTATTTTCGGTAAATTCTGACACATTTCCAGTGACCTGTTGCTGCATCTTGAGAAAAATACAAAATCCAAGAGGGGCATCGGAAAATTGACAATGTTAAAGTTACGGTATTCCAATACCTTTTCCACAATAAAAGAGTGCAAATCTTCCGGAATACTCTTGATTGCAATGCGATCAAAGTCTCCTTTTTTGACAAAGAACAGCTTTTCAATCCAACGCTAAACATAAATTGAAATTTAATCTTTTAGCTAAACCACCTTCATAGCGGCGTCAAGGGAACTGTTTGCAAGAGATAAAGGTGTTTTCGACTGATCAATCTGTTAGTTTTGAAAGGTAGCCGATGCTGATTTCTCACTGTTTACATTTCAAAAATACTGATAATGACGTTATTTTTTAAATTTTTATTCAAAAGCAATTCTTAGAAAGAAGTTTGTATAAACATTTATTTTTCTTTCTCTTTCTCTTTCGTGACACATACATTCTCTTTTGAAATACAGTCAACTGTGAATAACATCCTTATCATTGTACACAGTCTCTTCGCCGCCGGTATGATGGTAGGTTGAGAATTTCACAACTTTCAAATGAATTTTAAGGATTGGATTAAAAAACTTCTTTGTCTAAAAAATGAAGTCTACAATAAGTTTGCAATCGAACTCATTCCTTCGGATTTGCACTTTCTCGTCGTTGAAAAGGTAAATACATCATCTTTACTCATCTTTAAAAATGTATCTTGAGATTTTTTAAGGTAAATTACTCATATTTAAATATATATCTAACAATTTTTTTTTCATTTTGAGATGCCACTCTCTGACTTTATTAACTTTTCAAGTTGTTGCACCAGCTCATTCGCAATGTGCGATAAATTGCCCAAAAATGTGAAATTGTTGTGGAAAATTTACTATGTCGTCCTTTGTCATTCAGTAAGGGCTAAACAAAACAAAAAAAGTTGCGTAAAAATTTAGGAATTCTGGGTTGGTAGTGAAGATGAAAGAAAAATGAACATGGACAAAATTCCTTCGAACATTCGAATTGAGTGCGACGAACTTCATATTGGGGTTTGTTTGTGTGAGTGTGTGTCTGTGTGTCCGTGACTATGTGTGGATGTGTGTGCGTGTGTACGTGTGTATGTGCGTACGTATGTCAGTGTGTCTTGTGTGAATCTCTCTTTCTCCATCTTTCTCTCTCTCTCTCCATCTCTTCTCTCTCCTCTCTCTCTCTCTCTCTCTCTCTCTCTCTCTCCCTCTCTCTCTCTCTCTCTCTCTCTCTCTCTCTCTCTTTCTTTCTTTCTGCCTGTATTCTAACCAAAAACTAATTATAATTTTCAGACAAACGATTCATCAAAAACAACTACCGGTTTAGAACAAATTTCACTTCACTCTATAAAAACCAACTCCTTGATCCTCCACGTCCCGTTCATCATGTTTATTTCGGACGTTTTTCTAGATGAACAACAGCTGAATCACTTTGAAAAAATGCTCCAGCTTACAAAACCAAAAGATCTTGAAAGTAGTTTAATTATGCCGTTACCCTCACCGATCTACGAGTTGGAAGAAATTCGAAATGTAAGTAATTTATTACGATTTTTTCTCCAAAATGCAAAAAAGATCTACAAATTTTTTCAGTTGTCCCAGATAAGTGTATTCCTAGGAGGCCATCAAAAAAGAATTCTATAGACTTTAGCTGCGACGAAAATACGATTGTTTCATGTGTCGCACATTACAACCCAGGAAATTTGCGAGTTTCTAGAGGTAATTAATAAAAATAAATTTTTAATCAGTATTTTAAGGAATGGAAGCAGGGAAAGAGAGAAATTGATGTTGTTCTCTTGTACAGAGACGTTGCACCTGGAGTGGAATGGTTACGCACTGCTCTGCGGAAAGAAGAATTCGTGGAACACCCAAGCAATTCAAATGGCATTTTTGTTTGTAGGAAAAGGGACCACAGTGATTGTCTGTTGGTATTGAACGAGGAAGGATGCACGTCAATTTCGCGCCACAGAATTTGCCCGAAATTTAAATAAAGTCGTTTTCAAAACGTGTCTTACAGGCTTCTCTCTTCTCCTTCTTGCTCAATTTTTCTCTTTGTTTCTCTGTTTTTTTTCGCTCTCTCTCTCTCTCTCTCTCTCTCTCTCTCTTTCTCTTTCTCTTTCTCTCTTTCTCTCGCTGTCTTTCTTTCTCTCTCTTGCTCTCTCTCTCTTTCTCTCTTTCTCTCTTTCTCTCCTTCTCTCTTTCTCTCTTTCTCTGTCTCTCTTTCTCTCTGTTTATCTTTTTTTCTTTTTTTCTCTTTCTGTCTCGATCTCTCGTAATCACTCTTTCTCTTTCTTTGTTTTTCCCTCTCTCTCTCTCTCTCTCTCTTTCACCCTTACTCATTTTCTAAAACATAAGCTTTAAAACGTTTTATTACATTAAACAAACGAAAAAAACATACTTCTTCTTACGGCGAGTTCAGAACTAGGCCACACAAGCAGAACCTCGGCAGACTCTGATGTACCACGCTGGGTCAGTAGTGATCCTTCTCAGATCAAGATCACACATAAAAATTCCATGTTGACAAAGCTAAACTTTCAAACTGTTTGTTCAACTTATAGGCTTTTTATTACTGTAATGTGAGTTTGATTGCGCGACAACTGTAGATTTATCTCAGACGACTTAGATTCCCATATAGGGCATCTGATGTGAACCTGTGCCGTACCATGATTATAATATGCTCTGATCTAAAATTAAACTTGAAAAAATCAAAGTTAAATTGGTGTTACCGATCGCTTAAAGACATCATCAATAAATTTTGCTTCCCCGATCGTAAACGTCATGATTGCGGTGCTTTGTCCACTAATGACTAAGTTGTTTCTAAATTCAGTTTTACATTTTCAAACATCCGCTTACCCGGAAGTCGAATTTACGGCAAAAACAAGAGCTGCTTCGTTTTTGGGAAGCTCCACCTCCACTGTGGGATTTAGGGGAGCAGAAGCGGTCAGGGCCTGTTGTTAGTTAAGCAGGAGTAACACAGCGCACTTACTATTACGAAAACAGAGGCTGTAACAACCTTCCAAGACATCCTTCCAAACCAGCATGTAAAAAAAACAGAACCTAAAACTTTCAGAGGATTACATAATTTTTGTGGAAATAGGAAGAAAAGGACAACAGGAAGGGCCATCCTACTGGAAATGGCGAGGTGTCCGCATTTGGTAACGCGGCTGCTGTTGCTACCCATTTTGAATGGTTTTGCGTTTTGGCAGTTGTCTCGAAACCTACTGAACGAAAGGTTTTGCATACTTTTCGTTGGACAAAAAGGAAAATTGTGTTGAGAAAATTGCGAAAAATCTCGCGTTTTGGGCGTTTTTTGGCCTATTTTTCACCATCAATTGAATTTTCAAGGATGATGGTCGTTTTTAATTTTTGATTTTAGGCGCTGAATTAACGCGAAATTTTACGTAAAATTCGATGAGAACTTTTTTTGGTTACGAGGGTGAAAGGCTTAAAATCCGGAAAACGTGGTTTTTTGAAGGATTTTTAAAAGTTTTCAGTGCAAATTTTTGAGCTATCGTAACCCGGGCCGAAAAATCGATATTGAGCTGAAACTTTCAGTATAAGGTTTTTAGGTCATAGGAGTATCATAGTCATAGGAGTACCACTTTAGAGCAAAATCCAAGACGTAGTCCAAGTCCATGACAATGGTGGGCTCTTTTACTGAGACGAAGTCTTAAGGGCAGTTATAATTTCCAAGTTTGCAGAGACTTGTAGATAGATGAAATAAGTATCACATAACACGTAGGAAGAAGGTTTAGTTTTTAAACAGGTTTATTTAAAATTAGTAAACAGAATGAACTTGTTTAGAAAACTTTGAGTGCTACAAAAGGGTGATTTTTACAACTTTGCGGTAGGCTTCCAATTCGAGGCAGTCCGTCTGGTTACGCCATATGAAAGCGGAGCATGCCTTCTCCGGATTGATTAGGTAGCTGTCACTCTCCATGTGCGCAAGAATCGATTTCAAATCCGGTGGGTAGGTCAGATTTAGAATTATTTCCGCTATCTCCCTCTCACCCTTTATCCACTGCTGAAAAGTATTTGTGGGTGTGTGAATGTGTGAATGTGTGAGTGAGTAAGTAAGTGTGTCAGTGTGTGAATGTGTAAATGAGTAAGTGTATGCTAGTGCGCGTGTACGTGTTCGTGTGTGCGTGTGTGCGTGTGTTTGTGTGTGTGTGTGTGTGTGTGTGTGTGTGTGTGTGTGTGTGAGTGCGTCTGCGTGTGTATACCTTCATCAATTCCGCAATCACAGATCTCTTAACCATAGACCCATTATAAATTACTATCTTTTCTGATTCCAAACCCAGAATACAATTATCATCGGGTTTCAACGTCTCCACCCAAATTTCTTTCAACTGAAAGAAATTACAACGATTCTCATATTTCACTATACCTTTTTTATCTCTGAGAATGCTAAAAACTCCTCTATTCCGATGAAATACTTACTCTCCAGGATTTTTGGTTTGACCAGCTGAAAATTAATTTGTTAATCTATATAACTAAATTTATTTAGCTTACCGAAACAACATCCCTGAAGACGTCCGTGTTCAATCGATTCAGCTCGCCAAATACAGTGAATGCCACTATTTCTGCTTTAATGTCCCTTTCATAAATTGGATTGAGCCACTCCTCGTGCTGAAATTTACAGTGTTAGAATTCCAAAATATTAGCCCACAATATTTGATTATCTCGTTTCCACGATTTTGAAACACACCCCGTTTATATGATTTGAACAGCAAAAGGGGCGCGTTTACACGCCCGAGTCTTGCAAATGCCGCACGGAAACACGGCTAGAGTGGGCGAGAGAGTGTGGGAAATGGAGAGACGCAGAGTTGGCGGGAATTCAAACTACCGTTTTCCCAAAATTTCAAGCGCTTCTAAATCGGTTCATTTTGATCCAAAATGGGAAAAGAGGTATTTTTTAGGAATCGAAGAAGTGATATCTAGGATTTTATTACAAAACCAGAAAATTTTTTTTACGCTGCCCTTTAAGTTGAAAAACATTTGCTCAACTGTTTATTTTTTAAACAAAATTATATTGGTAATTTGTTTTACTGAGTGGCTCACCAACTTAATCATTAATCGATTTTTCTATATTTTTAATAATAATCCAAATAAGAAATTTTTTTAGAGACATTTTCGATTGTAAGTTTTACTCACCGCCAAATAGAGAAAATGACAGTTGATTCTGCATGTATTGGGAATCATCTTAAAAGGTATGTTATAGGATTTACCGTAAAATTCCATGGTTACTGTAGGTTCCTGAAACATTATGACCCTTTCACATTTTTTCACTTACCCTTAGCATCAAAATGCACTTTACATTCAGATGTAGTTTTATATCTTTGTTTAATCGATTTCTCATCTCCATTGAAAGTTGGCCGCATCGTGCGAAGTTATACAAATCATTGAGTAAAACCTAAAAGTCTATCTTAAATAAATTCTTAGCAAACCTTTTCCATTAGGAGATGGCGCAATTCTTTCGGGATCGTTTCAATTGCGAAATGGTCTTCTTCCAACTCATCTGGTTTTACTGAGTTTTCCTCGAAGTTCATGGTTTTTGAAGGTAATTCTCCGGATGAATCCCTCTTTCGGTGGAAAAAAGATTGTATCCGATTCTGAATGATACTATGGGCAAAATTAAAAGGGGACCTGACCATTACAGCAAACATTGGACGTTTGATAAAAAAGGCGGAAAACGTCACTAAAATACACCAGCATGGATACTCACCCTTGTTTTGAAAAACAAAAACAAATAAGCGGCGGAACTTAAGTTTGTCTACGATAACTCATCAGTTGTAGGGCACATGGTCCCGCCACGAAAACCGCAAATCTTCCGTCAGCTGGCCTATATTTCAAAATCGGAATTTTTAGAACTTTATTTTTCACCTAGATATTTTTTGTTAAAAGCGAGTTTTCTTTAAATTTGGTTGAGATTGACAGTTCTCTCCTTTTTAGTAGCAGTGCTGCGATCTCAGATTTCATTCGCTTTCTTCGTGTGCGGGGCCAGGCTGCCGTTTGCCGCACACTTTTATGCATTAGGGGCGCAACTTCCACAACTCACTGTTAATTTATAAGATTTCCAGTTTTTTTACTTTGGTACTTCCCGAATATCAACAAAATACGGAAGAAAACCGACGAAAACAACATTTTTATTAAAACAACCAAAACAGAAGGCATTTAATAATTCTGACTTTGCGCGTAAGCCGTAGAGCGCGTTTTCGTCCGGATCTGTTACAGCACCATGCAAAAATGAATAAAGTCTTTTTAAATGTAAGCATTGCCCATTTCATCGATCCAGAGACCATATAAATCCGAAAAATGCAAATTTAAAAAAAATTAAAGCAAACACTGATTTTCAAAATTTTTTATTTAGTTTTAATAAGTTCAAATGCAACGTTGGAAAAAGAGACAAAGACATAATTTTTAGCATTGGATAAAAGGAGAAAGAGAAAGAGAACAAGTAGTTCTATATTATCCTGGATCACCGAATCAGAGACGAATTCTTACGTATTTGAAACATGACGAATACACAAAACATCCCACAAACGTCGATTTTCGTCTGGCGAAATAAAATTGAATGCCTGGAACTGGAAGCCAACGAGCGTTATTCATTTCTCCGAAGAGCAACTGAAGTATTTGGTAGACAAGTGACTTTTTCTGGTTTTAATTATAAATTATATGGTTTTATTACTGTTCAAATCGTTCTCTACCAGAACAAATCCCCCTATTTCCAAACGACGACGGAAAACAAAGTTCAGCTAGAAGTGCAGATGATAATTTTAAAATGTTACATTAAATTATTTATATTAAAAAGTCGTTTATAACTCGCTCACATTTTATTCTCAATCACTCATTCACATTCAAAGTTATATTTGCTCTATTCAGAGCAAATGTCGTATTTTACACGCATATTGTTTTTTTTCCTGAGTCACTTGTTTTGTTGCCACTTGTTTTTATTTACATAGCTTAGCTATGAACCAAACAAAGGATTCAAGCACGAATGTTGTCTTCACTGCAGAAGAACAGTCAACAAGCACAAAAATACATAAATTCCTTTTTCCGCTTTTTAAAGCTAAAAAATCAAAGAATAAAAAGAACGCGATTGGCCCGTAAACTGGAGCCCTTTGGGATGAATATTTCGCAGTTTCATTTTTTTAAACTTATTTTAGAACAATTGATTGAGTTTAAATACTTATTTTTTTTTGTTAAATTAGAAAAATAAAATCAAAAGTTTGTTAGGAATTTTGTTTTTCGCGTGTTTTAAGTGCTGTTTTCCTTATTAATTTATTTTAGCTTTCCAATCGTGTGCACGAAAACTTACTCATTTGTTTATTGTTTTGTTTTTTCCTTGAAATCCCTTTTTTCTTGCGCCTACTGCTTACGCGGTTGTTTATAAAAAGAGGTGAAAACGCATTGGTTCATTCAGCTTACCATAAAAGCCCAGTTGCATTTTCTGTGTTGCCAAGCCATTTATAGAAATCTGTGTTTATAAATGAAGCTTTTCAGACGCCGTTTCTGAACACAGTCATCTTATTTTCATTTAAAATTACGGTTTTGTGTTCTGATCACACGCAGTTTAGATGAAGGTTTTTTTTGATTTTCCGATCTTTGATCGCCAAAATGCCGAAAAGCGCGGAAAACCCCCGTCTTGTGCTCTTATCTCAATTCAGTGTTTGCAGTTTTTTCGAGGCCGCGTATTTTGATCAAGCGCTTTGCAAGACATTTTCAACTGCAGCCAACTTCTAGCTTTGAAATTTATAAACAAAATGGTGTTCCTTTTAGTATACATATTAAGTAAAACTAGCTTAAACTATAATACATCAAAATTAAATTAAAATTTTGAACGTTTTTGTTTATCTCCCCTGCCCCCAATTCGTTCAAAGTGTTTTAAATTTTAAAAAATTAATTTTAAAATATAAAATTTGCTGTGTTGTTTTTTCTTTTTTAAATTATATGTAATGTAAACATTGAAAAATGTTTTAGGTATGCAACAAAAACACCATTCGACCAAATCCATGGTTAATTTGAAACGTCATCGCGATAAAGAGGAAAGCCACCCTGCAGTGCTGATAAAATATAAAAAGCACCCACATCCATTGGAAGGCTCTGAATTTTATTGCAAATCTGAGGAGGCAAAACTGCACAATTCTTGTGTTTCAAATCCTTTTTACAGTCCTCACGAGACCGTCGCGGTTTTCCGAAACATACCCCATTTATATTGAGTTGGACTGCAAAAGGGGCGCGTTTACACGGCCGAGTCTTGCAATTGCCGCACGTAAACACGGCTAGAGTGGGCGAGAGAGTGTGGGAAATGGGGAGACGCAGAGTAGGCGGATTCAAATTGTAATTCCCCCAAATTTAAAGCGCTCCTAAATCGGTTAATTTTGATCCAAAAGGGGTAAAAGAGGTATTTTTCGGAATCCTGGGAATAAGATCGAAACTTTTATCACAAAAACAGAAAAAAAAAATTTTTACGCGGTCCTTCCCCTTTAATACAAAACAATTTTATAAAAAAAATTTATATAAAAAAGTCAGTAAAATGATCTCAATACTTTTAGGAAACAATCATCAAGATGGAACACGATGATTCAACTTCCTCACTCAGCGCTCCATTTCCAACTTTAAACACTGAAGAGGATTTCAAAGCTTTTTATCGTTCGGAAGTGCAGAACCTGTTTTTGATAAAGCGAGGCGATCAAGTGTCTTGCCCAGTTTGCGACGATGGAATCTGCAAAGATGGACTGCAGGAGTTCAAAAAACTTATACGCCAATATGGGTAAGGTTTTGCAAGTAATTAATTTTAACTATTAATTCATCATTTTGCCTCTTTCAATTTAAATTGGTTAAAATAAATAGACTTTCATTCGTGCAATAAGGATTTATTTTTGGCTGCACGCAACTTTTGAATTTTGATTCTTACAATTAAAAAAACTGTTTTGTGTCAGTTTTATGTTTTACAATTGGTGTTAAAAACAGTAAATTTCATTAAATTTACTATAAATATATATGTATTTTCGACTGGATGTGTTAGGCAAAAATAATGAATGCATTAAGATCAACTTTTTTGATCCTCTGTGAAATGAAAACAATTTATTTATATATTAGTCTATTATATTTATATTTTACTTAAAACAACTTAATATTTATATTGGAATATTTCAGTTGCAGCAATAAATATATTGAAATGGGATTTTCCAGCATTGACCAATACTTAAAAGAGCTATCCGAGGTAAATCTATAAATTTGTTTTAATGACGGATTTTAGGGAGTAACATTGCGAGAAATACAATCGGACGACATTCGAAAGCTGATTAATTTTGAATTTTCTGGTCTTTTCTTTTTTGCGGAAAATCTTGGCGATTTTGCGAAATTGCTTGAAATTGCAAAACAGAAAAAGACGAAAGCTTAATTTCAATTTTAGACGGTTTTGATAAAGCATTATTCCTTGCGAAAAATCAGCCTTGATATATTTTACGGGGCGTCGAAGCACCCAAAAGAGGTAAAAAAGCGGGTTGAAATCGAATTATTTTTTTAGGTGGCGGAAAGGATTCTTGTTGTGAATAAGTACACTTTTGCACCTAAGGGTAATGGTGGACTTCAGATTGCTCATGGAAATCAAGGGAGGCAATCGAATATTCAGTCAGTTTGTTAAAGGGACCGTCAGGCAGCGTTTTTGACCTTTTCTCACCGTCAGTATGAAGAGCTTGAAATTTTATTTTAAAAAAAAGATAACAGTTTTTAATGACGTCGTTTTGAAGTCTGCATATGGAATGTCATTTTTTGGGTTTTTAGGCGACCTGCAACTAAAGATAACCGGCACTTTAACGAACAACGTGCTCGGTGTTTACGCGTCTGTCTAATCCATCCGTTTATCTACTTTTGGTCGTCACTTTCGAATTTTCAACATTTCTGCCGGGAAAAGACGCAGAAAATTCTGATTGTCTGATTGTCTGACATGATAGTGCAGCGAGATTCGCACCCGTACGCGATCGGCACTCACTGCAAGGGTAGTCACGCCACAGTCATGAGCAGCATATGCAATGGCAGTCTATGACGGTTCTTAAAATTTTAAGTTGATACGAAGCATAGGATTTTCGAATAGACTCAAATTTTTAGTTATTTAGGCAACGATTGTTTTAAAAATTCACTTTAAAATGGTTTTTGAAAATGTGTATGTTTTTGTTGCCCATAAGGCTGAAAATCTGCGGCAAAAATTTAGTTTTTGGCCACAATAAATGCTAAAGGTATTTTAGAAAGCGCAAAACAAACTTTTCAGCTAATCGCAGTACACATGATAAACAATAACATTGTTGTGTTACAATGCAAGCATTTTGTTTGTATGTTTTAAACTGTATTTTAGCTTCTATGCCAACTCTTCCACTGATTTCTGGACAAAAGTGATCGACCGGTTTGTCGAAATGAAAATAGACGACCCAGAAGTCCTCTTTCTGCACCATCTGATTTTTTGGAGTCCTCTGAGTACATTTAATTTAAATGTTGATATACTGCATTTTTAGACCACAGTTTGGTTTCTCAGACAACCCAACACCTACTTAGAACCCGTCGATCGTGGGCCGTTCAGATGATGTTCCAATACTATGATAATCAAAATTATCGTGGAGCCGAAAGCCGCATAACTGAACTTCTGGAACTGTTTCAGCAAATTCAAAAACAAATGGAAGAGGTCTCCAAAACACGCAGTCTTGGTGATATCTACATTTAGCATTTTATTGTAATTTTGATGCCTGTTATTGAAACCAGTATCTATGAAAGATAAATAATTTTGATGAAAAAAAAACTTGTGAGCAGGCGGAAACCAAATTTCAAAGTGTACGAAAATTTTGTTTAATATTACAAAATTTAAATCAAAATTAAACAGAACGTAGGAAAATCTGTTTAATTTTATAAAATTTAAATCAAAATTAAACAGAACGTAGGAAAAAACTGTCTAATTTTAGAAAATTTAAATCAAAATGAAAAAGAACGTATATGGTCGTCCCCAAAACTAGTTTTCCAGCAAGTAGCAAATGTAACGTGACGCAGTTCTACGTACGTATGCTTAAACACATACATTTTATTCGCAATTTCGCGTCTGGTGTGATTTTACAAACGAAAAAGGCAAAAAAGCCTGAAATGGAAGCAATGTGGTTTGTGACGACTATATAAGACATTGAGGCAGTTGCATGAATAGTATGCAGACAAAATTTTTGTCAAAAAGATACTAGACTAAAATGATCGCAATCGATGTCACAGTTTCCAATTTTCACCTGTAAGAATCGGACAGGCCTTAAAGGGGTAGGACCGCGTAAAAACCATTTTTCTGATTGTGTCATCAAGGCCTAGATCTCTTTCCCTCTTTATGACCCATATATGTTATTTTGAAACTTTTGGGCCGAGATCGGTTTTGGGCGCAGTTACGATAGGTGAAAATTTGGATACGGTAGTTTTTAAATCTTCTTCAAAACACAAAGTCATATTCATAAAACAATTGCAAATTTGATATTTTAAAAAAGAATATCAATTAACGCAAACTTGATTTCTTTACAGAAAACCAAGTTTTCGGCGAAAAAAAACTCAAAAAGCAGCAATTTTTGATGGTTTTTTGTTTTTCACGGAAAAATTTTCCATTACGGTAAATTTCGAAAGAAAAAAAACATGGAAAACGCTATTTATTCCATATAACAAAAACCGTTAGCCCTTATTTTTGGTGACTCAAACACAGAAGAAATAGGAAAAAGCTCATGAATTTACTATGGCAATCTGAAAGGTTTGAAGCTTCAGATGGTTAAAAAAACTTTTCACAGTCATGGTTTATTCGATCATTAAAACAAAAGTCTTCAAAATCTACAATCTAAAAAACGAGTATGTGCAATGACGAGATTTTAAAAATTTGTATTTTACAACATAATAAGAAAAACAAGTACCAATTTTTACAAGAACAATATCAAGTTTTTTTCTCTAGGCTTTCTCCTCAAAATGTTTAAAAATAAATATTAGGAAAATGAAAAACCTAGATTATGTGGCATGAGGCCGTGCTTTCCAAGTTTTTCGGAGAGTTTTTCTTTCTACCTTTTTCTACTTTTACTTCTACTTTTTTGTTTTACACATTTGAGAAGTCGTCGTTCTCTTCTTTAGCAGATTGAAGCTTTCCATGGGAACTCCCAGCCTGATTCCTTTCCATGACCATTCCTAAGACACATTGAATTAATCATTCGGTTTATCATGTTTTTTTTCATTTTACAACTGCAAACTTGCCTAGGGAAGCGGATGATCGCATTATATTTTGAGCGCCCAATTTTCCATCCAAACTTTGTTCCACGTTTATCCATCCGTAGTTCATTTGATCATACCTGCACAACTATAAATTTTACTCTTGTAACTTACAAATCTTCTTTCGTGTGGCAAAAATCAAACAACTTTGAAATGTGGAATTCTACACAGTGCATGTCCGTTACAGACTGGAAATAGTGTTTTTTTTTCAGTTCTATTTAACAAGTTTACCAATTTTGTTAACAAAAACGGTACCACCGCAATGACTGAAAATCAAAAGTTGCAACAAAAAAACTGCGCAAGCGATTTATTCGGTCTAACATTTACGAAAATGCAAAAACTAAGCTCTATACCACACCGCTAGCATACCTCCAACTCCTGAAATAGGAAAATGAGCTCCCCAATTCTAATCTCTGGATGTGAATAATGAATGTTTTCGTAGTACTGAAACATCATTTTTGTCGTCCAAGACCTCCTAGATTTTAGGATCGGCCACAAGTCTCGAGCAACTAAATGTTGGTCTGAAAGGTTTCATTGTTTTAGCAGTTTATGATTTTAAAAGTATCTTACTTTGCGCACTCCACAAAAGCATCAGATGAAGGAAAACAATCTCCGCCTCACCGACACGCATATCAACAAAACGATCAATCACATTTTTCCACAAACGGTCCCCGTGGTTCAAAAACACACTGAAATTGTTTTTGACAGATGTCAGCTGAAGACTGTATAAATATTTTAAGGACATGCTCCACTCGGAATTCTTGTCGTCTTGAATAAATGTTCTAGACCTCGTTTATTCCTGCACTTCAGCTCAGTATTTCTCGGTTTTAGCAAAGAATAGCAGACCTACATGCCCTCCAACTGGCGGCTTGGTTTTTACGACACTGAGTTTACGGCATTTCCACTTTTCTTTACGTCTAATTTTGCCTTTTTGGTTTAAAGCGAACATGACATGTGTATTTAGCGACCGTTAGCAATTATCATTTCAAAGCAAACACTCCGCACCAAATGCAAATTTTCAAAGTATCTTACAATAAAATTGCGAGACTTGGCTAGTTTTTTCAAATAGGGCTGCGAAATTACTGTCCAAAGAAAAATATGCATTTCAACTAGTCCAAATTGTTGAAGTCCGGTGACGAATAAAAAATTGCTACTATTGAAAAATTAAATATGCCCCGCTGTAAATATAGTTTTTTTTGTAAACAAACCCGATTAGAGTAAACATAAAATTGCACCGTCCAAGGACCTAGGATCTTTCAATATTTTTCATTTGTGCAATACATATGTTTGTCTACCGTAACCCAAAAACTTTGAACCAAAGTCACAAAACATTTTATTTAGCCCATCAACTGTTGATAATTTCGGACAAAATGGAAAACTATGAAAAAAACCTTAATTGAAATGAAAAAAAGTTTCACTGCCCTTAAGCGTTTTGATAGACATTTATTGAATACTTAAAATTATTTTTATCGATATAGCTGGGCCCGAACCAATCACGTTCTTCCTAATTTTTAATATTAAGGATAAAAGGAGGGGGTGCGATAAAAATGTCGGCCCAGAAAACAAAATGTATCCAAAAATGTCGAAATACAACGGCAAAAGGTTTTTGATTTTTCACGGGTTTTTGTGTTTTTTCATAGTGAAAACAGGAAAACTTTGGGATATCGGAGACCGTACACGTCCCCTGACTGTTCAAAGTCCCTTGCATACCCTGTATTCGCACATAACTAGAAGGGTTAAACGACTGGTTGAAAATAAACTCACAGTTTTTCGGTTTCTTGACGATTGCTGTCTTTATAATAATTATTAATCAACTTAGTATTTTTAGAAACAAAAGTATAGTTATTCAACACCAGCTCTCGATTAGCTACCTGCAAAAATGTGTTTAAACACAAAAAGCAGTAACTTCTCCCAAACAAAACAACTATATCACAACTTATTTTAAATATAAGTGTGTTTTATTTAATAAAACTCTTCCAAAACTCACCTTATCTGGGTTTTTCGAAGTGATATAAAACCTATCTAGGCATACCTTCCGCACCGAATAACGTTTCAGTAGAATCATCTTGAAGAAGTTAAAATGCGCGTAAAAAACTATACCTTTCCCTTTTTTGGGAGCATTTTAAATTGTTCCAATTGCTCAACCCACATCAGAAGACCAGATATTTCTACTTTATGTAACTTCTCAAGGTCGCTTGGCTCCAGCTCTTTCAGTTTACAACCCTGTGCATTTTTAAATTCAAAACACAAAAACAAAAACAAAATTACCTCTGTGATTTCGTTTAAAAATAGAGGAATATCGGAATGATTCAATTGCATAAGACGCAAACTTGCGCTGAAAAGGTGACTAGAAGATTTTGTCAAAATAAAAAAAGACAGTTCGAGATTTCAAAAAAAAACATTTTTATACCGGTATGATGGGGCACCCGATTTTCGTTTTTTTTTTTTTTGAAAATGTTTGCATATATCTCTAGTTTTCGAATAGTTGGTCTGATTCATTCCCGTCTGAAATGTTCGAAAAACGCGAAAACCGATTTTTTTTTTCTTTTTTTGCGATGTTTTCGGATGTAGTGAACAATTTTCAATGAAAACTTAAAAACATTTTATTTACATTTTGTCTCAGCGTACAAGTATTCAATAAAATCTCGAAATTTAAATTTGGTTAAGATTGAAGAAAGTTCCGGGGGTCACCTACCGTATCCTGCGAGCGAAAATCGATCGATATTCACCAAAAATTTCAGAAAGCCAGAAATTTCGCAAATTTTACTCATATAATGACTTTTGACAACTTTTGTGCCAATTCGAAGACTACGATTTTTAAGTCGCAGACCACCGAGTTTAAGGTTTCGGATAGATTTTTTTAAATCGAAGAAAATTAGTGATTCTCAATTGTTGCGCGCCCCCAGTGCAATAAATTTAAGACAATTTATAGAAAAGTTTCATTAGAGGCTTTTTTGTAATTACAATTCTCTGTAACATTTCAAAAATGAAACAAAAAAGAAACTTTTCGTGCCAGTGAAAATAAAATGTGAAAAGATCCTTTAGTGCACAGGAAAAATTCAAAAACTTGATTCGGAAAATTTGCAAAGAACAAATTTACAAATTTAATAAACTTACGAAAATGCTTCTATTAACTGAAGAAAGTCGTCCAGTCCTTCTTTACAAAAGTCATCTTGACAATGACGGGAATCCGGTACGTTAGACTGACTGTCTACTTTTTCTTCTTTTTTCAAAATGTTGGAGTGGTTTTCCCTCTTTTTCTGACGACTGTTGGACAAATTGGAATTCTGAAACATACATATATGCTATAAATCGCTAAAACTGAAAAAGTTCCTTGGTTATAACTTATTTTTAAAAAAACTTAACTGCAATATGAACCTTTTGGGCCTTCTTTTCTCCATTCGGCCCGATTACTAAACTTGTCAAATTAAAATATTTTTAATCGCAAATTTTTGGGCTTTGCGGCCAACATAGCAGTTCTTTTAATGAAATTGTAGATTTTATTATGTGAACACATCGGGTTCCTAATCTCGCGCGTCTAATAACACATACGGGAGGGCCAAACTTTTTTAAAGTCGACCCGGTAAAAAATGAGATGCACAAACATGATAAAATTAACGTAATTGCATGTTGAATACTTTCAAATAAAAGAATATTGTTAAAGTTTTTTTAAACATTGCAGATTTATAGCGGCCGTTTTAAAGGGGAAGGACCTCGTAAAATTGATTTTTTAAAATATATTTATTATAGTTTGATTGAATAGATATCGTTTCCACGATTCTGAATCATGCCCCTTTTATATAAAAAAGGGGCGCGTTTACACGACCGCTATACGCGTTTGCCGCACGGCTAGAGTGGGCGAGAGAGTGTGGGAAATGGGGAGACGCAGAGTTGGCGGCAATTCAAATTGTAATTTCCCCAAATTTCAATCGCTCCTAAATCGGTTCATTTTTATGCAATATCAGGTCAAAGAGGCATTTTTTGGAATCCTAGTAATGAGATCTAGGCGTTTATCGCAAAATCAGAAAAATATTTTTACGCGGTCCCTCCCCTTTAAGTCCTTCACTTTAAATAGATAACTGTACCTTTGAAGTTGGCGCAGCAACATTAGGAGGATCTTTTCCTGGTCGAAGCAATATGCTAAAATCAAATTTCACCCGCAAACGACTTAATTTTGACTCACTTGGAATTCTTTTGTTGATTTTGCTTTTTAATCTGGGGCAACGGTTGGCTCGTTTCCTTTTGAGAAACGAGACATTCAACGGCTGCAGCAGTTTTGCGTTTTCTGTTTGCCTGTGATCCAGTCGGCTCTCGTGTTGCCTGCACATCTGAAACTGACTTTTCAAAACGATAATTTTTCAAATACGCTGTTGCCGTTTTCGTGAGAATCCGTCGAATTATAACCAGATTCGGTTATATTTGCGTTAAGGAGAACTCAGCTAGAACAACTGGTTAAAGATCTGCTCATAAAGCGCGCACCATTACGATTCGGTACCGTAATCTCGGAACCCGCGCTTTCTGACGCAATTCGGCCGGCAGTCGAGGTTCTGCGCTGACGCCGACCGGTTCCTAACTGAATTGCTGCTGGTTTTAACTGCTAAATGTAAGGTTAGTCTTTGCCGTTAATCTGTATGGGTGTTGGGCCCTAATTATGTGTCAAACTGAATTACCCGTGAGGATTTCCAATCCCACAGGTCTTAGGCCTCCGATTTATGGCAACTGACCCCTGGGACATCTTGTTCTGCGTACTTACCTTCATTCTTCGATTTCAGAACTGATCTGCGTCGTTCTATGGAAGAACTGAAGTGAAACTGCCACATGCTCACCTGCGCCGACCGTCAAGCTGATCACCTGCCGGATCGACGCCATTTTATGTCTGTGTTATTTTTTGTGAAAAATTTAGTAATAAACTTCGAGCGCAATCTGAGTGCCGTGTGGTTTGGGATGTAAAATACTTGGAAAGGGAATCACTACTGTTCCGCGGCTGATCCAAGGGAACCACCGCTCGCTTAAGTGGGCCAACCTCGTACCGCGTGGCACCTGAGATCTTAATATGGCGAGCACAGCCGTTGGAAGATAGCGCCTGCAAGATAATCTGTCTCTCATGGAGATATGAGCGTGAAAGTAGCGATATACGCTATAAACGAACTACGTGCACGGTGTTTACGCGCTTATCCATTTCAGCGTTTTATCAACTTTTGGTCGTCACTTTCAAATTGTCAATGTTCCCGCCTGAAAAGACGCAGAAAACTCTGGGTGTTTGGTATGGTAGAGCCGTGAGTTTCATACCCGTACGAGATCGGCGGCCGCGGCAAAGGTAGTCCGGTGGCATGCAGTAGTTACTTTTTTACGATTATTTTGTATTTTTATTTTAAAATGGTTAACAAAAACAAACTAACAATTTGCCTGCATTCCAACTAATTTGCACTTTTGAAATCGGCACTGCTTGCATCCATTTCTATTTTTCAAAACATCACAAACTACTCCCAGCTCGGGCGGGTGGCAATCATACATCTGAAAAGTAAACATTCCTGCAAATAAAGGGCGTTACCTCGTTTCTCTGAACATTTCGTTTAAAGAAATATGCACAAGAGCGACAGCAGGAGATACTGTAGTGATGTCCTTCACTTGGTGCGCCGCAAACTGGGCATAATTTCCGGCTTTTGGCCCTAGTCGTCATATTTGTATTTGAAAATGATGGGTATCTGAAAATGAATAGACGAACTATTGAGTTTTAAGTATTTGTTACGTTAGATTATCCGGACCATCTACCGTAACCCGATACCAAAAAAACGACATTGTCAGAAAATCTCAAAATGTCGTATTTTACTTTTGACAACTTTTGGACAAATGTTAAGGGAAAAAACTCGTTTTAAGGACTCTGTTCGACTTTTACAGACATTGTGTTAAAGGGACCATCACCCTACTTTTAAAGGCCCAGTTAATCTCCGGTCCCAAAACGAAGGCGTGCCAGAACCTTGCAATTTTAAGAACCCTTGTATTTGTAATACTTGCAATCAATCTATAAGGGATGGCGTACCAGAACACAAATTGGGGCGCAGCAAGCGTACTTCCCGCTGGTATTTCCACATGTTTTTTTTTTTAAATTTTGGTAAAACTTTTCCTTTTTAGAAACAAAAAGAGGCACATTTCTACGTTAAGAATGGACGTAATGGTTTAATCGGGATTATCCAAATGGCATTTCAAACGCGCAGTAGTCTCGCCAAAATATTCATAAAAACAAACGCTACACAGAAAGAAACGGTTAACATAAACAACCTATGGTCAGCTTTTTTTGAACATCACCAAAGTTGCTTCAAGGGATAGTAAGAAACAGAATAAGTGGAAAACTGTTTTCTAGCCTTAATGGAACAGAAACGCTTGAAATTTAACTAAAATATTTTTCGTGCAAATTTTTTCAACTTTTTTTAAAATGTACTTTTAGTTCTTGGGCAGCGGTTTTGTGACAAATGATATGGAAAATTCAGAACATATCATGTAAATGCGTTCCTCTTAGTTTGAAAAAAAAACTGTAAAATTTGCCATTTAATTTTTGAGGAACCACAGCTTGCTGAGTTTTGGATATTTTAGGTCGCAGTAAACATAACAATGTGTTTACTTGTTGTTCTGAATCGATTGCCATTCAGAACGCAATTTTTGGTTCACCTTATTCTACCAAAACCCAGGGGCGTGATCTAAGATCTGATCTACTGATAGCTTATGAAAATTAGTAAAAAAAAAGTACATATTGTGTTGGGTCCCGAAGCGATGGCGTGCCAGAACTTTGCAAAAAAAAGAAGAAATTCATCCGATTAAATTAAAAGTGGAATCAATCGTGTTTAATTCTTATGAAAATTAAGTTTAAAATTAATAAAAAAAGTATTAATGTATTGGGTCCTGAAGCGATCGCGTGCCAGCTTTGCTGAAAATTAAATTGAACGGATTGAACTCAATGTGGTTGGTATCAATCGATATCCTAGGTGATAAAACGTTAAAAGCCATCGCGTGCCAGAAATTTGCTAAAAATGAAAACGGATTGAACTAAATGTGGTACCAATCCATAGCTTAATGTTAGGTAAAAACAATGTAAAACAAATTAAGTTTGATAGACTTTTTGGGTCCTGAAGAGATCGCCTGCCAGAACTTTCAAATAAATTTTGTTTAAAATGACCAAAATACAAGGGGTTTGATTTTTCAATGGCGCAGGCTTACTTGAGTCTTACAGAATTCCCGTCTTAATTCTCAGTTTTCTTGACAGCCTGTTTCTAAATTATTAAAATCGGGTTTTTATTAAACCATGGATATATAGATAAGTCTCTGCGGTTTTGGAAGTATTCCTGATTTTCCTTAACCTGCAAGTTACTTCGCCACAGTTTAGCAGAGAAAATCGAAATGGGAACATCTGTTATCGCAATTGAAGAAAACGTGGTAATAACAGAACAATGAGCTCATTTAAAGGCAGAAATCACATCTGCGTCCGCCAGTTTTTTAAAACTTAGTTGTGGACCAGAAAATATTATAGAATTAGATAAAAACGTTAAGAAAACGCGGCTCAGCGCAGAAAGATCAAATAAAATTTTTAAGCCAGAATTAATTTGCTAACAAAAACTTAAATGTGATTTAAAAATCTTAATTCCAAAACCAAATCACAAATTGGGCAACCGGAAGTAAAAAGAAATAATCTGTTAAGAAACAAAGGGGTTTGAGCCTGCTAATCCTAGAAATGGCTAAAATCCTTGTCATAGTTTGTTTATCTAAGAAACCCTGCTAGTCAACAGCCTTGACGGCATTTTGCTTAGGATTCAATATTTTTCCTGTTTACCACATTGTTTACAGTGGTTTAAAAATATAATACATACCGTATTTTTTTAGAAAGCCTGTTAGTCAACTACTTTAATGGCATTTTGGTAAGGTCCACATTGTTTACATAAACATGTGTTGAAAAAGGCTAACGTGAGTCTGTGTCTTATGACAAAAAAGTTTTTTTTTCTGAAGAACTTTAAATTTTTAAATTATAATGCGTAAATCACAGCCTCATTTTTAGTATTTTCAGACTCTTTTTTTATCGGAACGGGCACAGTCTAGCTAAAAACATTTTAAAGGGACCATTTTACTCCTTTTTCAACGTTGTTGTTTTTATTCTTCTTTTTTCTAATTTTGGGATCTCAACTATTGATTTATAATTTTGTTTACATTTGAAATCATTTTTTAACCACTTCCAGCTAACGTTTTTCACAAATGCTTGCGCGCGATGTTTACAGAAAAGTGTGCGGCAAACGGCAGATTTGGCTTTGCGCCAACTTTTCTGTGCGGCAAATGGGAGTTTGAACTTCTTCAACTGAAACTCACTGGAAAATCAATATTTTAAATATACAATATTTTTTTAAATAAGGAAATGATAATAAATTGATTTTAATATAATTGAAAATGTTTTAAGTTATGAAAATGTCCTTATCAGTTTACTTGTTGTTCTGAATCGATTGCCATTCAGACATTTTTACAGCTTTATTAAACCATAATTTCAAATTATTTCAACGAAGCTGAACACTTGTGACATCAACGCCGCAAAGTGCGAAGCCGCTAAGCTCGCTGACGGGAGAACGATGGGCAAAGTTGTAGACTTTGATGCCATTGACGAAGAGCTGAAACAACATCTCAATTAATCAAAAAGTTAAAATTTTACCTCATATGTATAGGACTAAATCTTAATCTCAACCACAAATGCAGTATTCGGCCAGAATTGACTGGGAACGTGAGCAGTTTTTCTGAGGTACTTTCCGTGTCTGTAGGAATCGAATCCAATTTTCTTAAGTAAAATGTTTAAATTATTGTAAAAAATGATTACGTTTACGTAGGGAGCCTCACAACCTCCTGGAAAGCAAACGGCCATGTGCATTGGCCATTCAGCGAAAATGTCCAGCAAATTGAAACTGATGGTTTTACGGTCCCAGCCAGGTTTTCCGTGAATGGCCAGAGTTTTTCCAGGGACCAGTTGTCCGCTTAGGGAGTATGCCTAAACCAACTTTCTTTCTGTCTGTATGTCTGTGTGGGCGTGTGTATGTGTGGACGTGTGGTAGTGTTTATGTGTCTGTATGGACGGCTGTGTCCGTGTGGACGTGTGTACGTACGTACTTACGTGCGCATTTCTAACGGTGTGGGCGTGTGTATGTGTGATTGTGCGGACATGTGTTTGTAGGTTTATGTGGACGCGTGTACATGTGTCTGTGTGGAAGAGTCTCTGTACGGACGTGTGGACGTGTTTCTGTGTCTGTGTACATGTGAACGTGTGGACATGTTTCTGTATGTCTATGTGGGAGCGTCTCTGTATGGACGTGTTTATGTGTGGACGTGTGAACGTGCTTATGTGTGACTGTGTGGACGTGTGTATGTGTAAACGAATGTATGTGTAACTGTTTGGATATGTGTGGATGTGTGGGCGCGCGGGCGTGTTTCTTTGTGCATGTCTGGGTGTGTATGTAAGTTAGTGTGGACATGTGTATGTGTGTATGTATGTCTGTGTAGTTGTGTATGTATTGTTTGTAGTGTTTCTTGTGTCTATGTGAACGTGTGGAAATCTGGACGTGTGACTATTTGTCAGTGTCCGTGTACTCACATTTTCAGTGCAAGCCTTCCTGACAAGTTGAATGTTTTGTGGCTGTGGTCTATGATTGTGTCCGTGATTCTGGTTTTTATACTTGTTCACTTCCTTGTGGAGTCGATTGTTTTCCTATAATTATCTATCATTGCATCTCATTCATGAATTCCTACCCGGTGCAATTCCACATGATGTTGTTCGTCGAAGTCATGGCAGGAGACCACCAGCAACGTCACGAAGGCCAGAAGAAAACGAATCCACATGACAGTTGGTGTGCTCTCCAAAAAGGTGCATAAGATTACAAATCTGATCCTTTAAACAACTCTGATTTTCCCACGATAGAACATTTTCTCATCTTTTACAGCTTGATTTTGGCGCTTTTGTGCTGTAAAATGGGCGAGAGGGCATTGATCGTTCTGTCTTTTCAAACAGGGAATAAAGCATTGTTCTCGAAAATCCTAGTTTCTTTATTGATGTCTTTAAAGGAGAAGGACAACGTAAACATATTTTTCTGGTGTTTTAATGAAATCCTAGATTTCATTTTGAGGATTCCGAAAAACTACCTCTTTCACCCATTTTGAAGAAAAAGAAGCGATTTATGAGCGCTTGAAAATTTGGGGAAATTGTAGTTTGAATTGCCGCCAACTCTGCGTCTCTCCATTTCCCACACTTTCTCGCCCAATCTAGCCGTGTTTTCGTGCGGCAATTGCAAGACTGTGTAAACGCGCCTCTTTGGCAGTCCAAATCATTTAAAAGGGGAATTTTACGAGGTCTTTCCCTTTCAAGCAAATTGGTTTCTCTTTAAGAATCTTGAAAAAAATACCTTTGAAAAATTCAAAAAAAATGGAAAAAAATCACATGAAAAATGAAATTATTATTGTTTAAAAATTAAATCTGCCAAAAACGAGTACAAACACTAGTTAAAATCGATCTTTTCCACATTTTCTTGAAAAGGTTGAACTCTAAAACTCTAACAAATAGTACAAGCTTTAGATCTCTGACGATGTTCCACCACTGTTGCAAGGGTGGTGGACGCCACTATGCCACTGGTGGACACATTAAGTTCTCCAACTGCATCCAGTTCTTCGTATCCCTCGATGCTGTGAACGTTGACGTCTAAAATAGAAGTTACCAGTTACTGCTCAGAATGGTCCACCTCTTTCTTTGTCGATAATTTCCCAAACACTCTTTTTCTGACTTCTCAGCAAGAAGTAGGTGTTCATTTCACCCTGAACGAATTGTGGTTTTAGAAAAGTATTAAAGGGGATGGACCTCGTAAAATTAATTTTTCAAAGTCTCTTTACAATTATTTCATCGAATAGATATCGCTTCCACGATTCTGAAACATACCCTTATATATGACATGGACTGCAAAAAGGGCGCGTTTACACGGCCGATTCTTGCAATTGCCGCACGAAAACACGGCGAGAGTGGGCGAGAGAGTGTGCGAATGAGGAGACGCAGAGTTGGCGGCAATTCAAATGACAATTTCCCCAAATTTCAAGCGCTCCTAAATCGGTTCATTTTTATGCAAAATGGGTAAATGAGGTATTTTTCGGATTCCTGGGAATGAAATGTAGACTTTTATCCCAAAATCAGAAAATGTATTTTTACCCGGTCCTTCCCCTTTAAAGTCCCTTACTTTTCCCTTAATGATCATCTTTCCTCTTGGCTTGAAATCAAATCGACCGGTTCTGTTGGCGAATTTGAAGGCCTGAAAAAGTATGAGTAAGTGAATGCGTGTGCGTGTGAGTGTGTGAGTGAGTGAGTAACCAAGTGAGTTAATGAATGTAATAAAAAATCTTTACCTGGTCGCTGCAGTGAATCTTCCCTGGAAGACCGCACCCTTCGATCGCAGATGCTGTGGCTACAGTATCACCAAAAAGGCAGTATCTGTTGTAGAAGAAGTTTTTAATGAATCATAAAAATCCTCACCTTGGCATCTTCTCTCCAATTAGTCCTGCAATCATTCTTCCAGAATGGATACCAATTCTGACTTCAATTTGTTTCTTGGAAACAGGATCCACGACAGATCGAGCTTCCCATAGCATTCCAAGGGCCACATAGCACATAATTTCTGCATGGCATGGCAGGAATTCAGGAATTCCTCCAATGGTCATGTAACTGTCTCCAATTGTCTCCACTTTGTAGACCTTCAAAACAGATGTTGATGGGAACTCACGCACTAACACTCTTACACACTCACACATTCACACTCACACGCTTACACACTCACACACATTTACACACTCACATACTCACACACTCACTCACTTTCATAAACGCACACACAATTTCTTACCCCATGCAAAACCACAAGCCTGTCAAACCGGTGGAACAGGTCATTCAGCAGCTCCACAATATCCTTTGGCTGGCAGACCGGAACAATGTGTTGGAAATTTGGAATGTCAGCAAACATTACCGTAGCCTCCTCATATTCGCCTGAAAATTCCTTAAAATCAATCAACCTTGTTGTACTCACAAGCTTCCATCGATTCCCCCTTTAACATTATTTCAGCTATTGATTGAGGTAGCATGTCTTTCAAGATCAGATCTGTCTTTACTTTCTCCCGGTCTAGGTCATTGGCCAGCTGTTCGAGTTGTTCGTTATTGGCTTCCAGTTGAAGACTGAGTGTTTTGTTTTAAAATTGGAATAAAAACAATGCTTACTTCACTTCGACGTCGGATATTCTTTGCTGGTTGAGTAAGATGAGATCCCTCGTTGCGTCATGGAGAGGCATAGCTGAAGCTCTGTGTGTATATGAATGTATTTACGTGTTTGTAAGTATGTGTCGATGTGTGTTTTGCGTGTCTGTGTGTACGTGTGCATGTGTACATGTGTGTATGCGTATGTGTATTGTATGTCCAATTGTCTGCTGTATGTGTATGTGAGTATGCGTGTTTCTGTGTTTATATGATTGTTTCTGTGTGAGTGAGTGTATTCATGTGTGCGTGTGCGTGTAGCTGTGTACATGTGTACGTGTCTTTGTGTGCATGTGTGCATGTCTATATGTACCTCTGTGTACGTGGGAATGTGTGTAAGTGAGCATGTGTTTGTGTATGTGTGGAAGTGTTTATGAATATGTATGTGTAAGGTTGTGAATGTGTTAAGGTCTTTACGTACGTGCGTGTGAATGTGAGCGTTATTTGTGTACGTGTGAATGTGTGTTTGTGTACATATGTATGTGCGAATGTGTGAATGTGATTCTGGTTTCGTGTGTGTGCGTGTACGTGTGTATACCTCTCGCCAAACCTAGTTCTTGGAAAAATACTAATTCGTGCCAAAATTGTGATGTCGAAGTTAGAAATTCTAACTTTAACATCATAATTTAGGCACAAATTAGAATTTTTCCGAGAAGTAGGATTGACAACAACTATATGTGTATATGGGTTCACGTGTATGTGTGTATGAATGTGTGCGGGTGTATTTGTGAGATGTGCGTGAGTGTGTGTATGTATGTATCAATATGTCCTCGTGTGTGCGTGTGTGGGTATTTTAGTGTGTGTATGTGTAAGCGTGTAAATGTGTATGGTTGGTTTCCAACGGACAATCGCCGTTTTGAGCTAGTTAAAGGATAAAGGTACATTGGGTCCCGCAACGATGGGCTGATTTGGATATTCGTCAGGACAACGTAGCTACTGGCAATTTGCTAGCTTCATTTTTCCATTTATTTTTTTTTGGTTTTTATTGTATTTCTTTTTATTTTTCATTGTTTTTGTGTTGAAATGCTCGGTTTTAAGTAATTAGCAATTATACAAACCTTAATATTTTGTGAAATAGTGTAAAAATTCGAAAACTCACTTTTTCACAAAATTAATGTATTATAAATGTATTTCTTATTGTTATTATGTTTAAGCTTCTTTTTTAGATGTTATGTTTTATTTTAGGTAAACTGTACATAATTTCCCGTCAACAAAACAAAAGGAAGCCGGGTAACCCAGGTAGATTAATGTGATTTTCCGAAATCGGCCTTCTGTATTTGCGACAATTCTATTTTAAACGTTTTAAAGTAATTTCGAATTGTTTCTCTTTAATATTTACTTACAAATTCTTTAATGTTTATCGAAATTCTATTTTTTGGCTAAAAAACCACTCCTTTCGCGTCGATTGGCCATGTGCCATGTGGCAGTTTAGACTCAATATTACCCCCTTTCGTCTAGGCTTCGAGGTTTTAATTAAATGTAAATGTGAATTTACTAAGTTGCATTAATTTTCTATTTCCAGGGCCCCGAGATAGGCTGGAAGTTGAGGAACCGACTAAAGAAGCGGGCAGGTGAGACCAAATCTTCCAATCTTTTGTTCAGATGATTTGTATGTGTGTACCTGTAAGCCTCATTTCAAACTGCAGAAGTTCGTCGATATTAGTGACATAAGGCGAACACAGATAAATCATGTGCTTCTTGTTAGACATAAGCATCATCTGCCCCTTCAGTTTTAGATGCTGGCCACTCGCCACGTCTCCTTCTGCCGATCTTAAAATTTCAATTTATTTATTTCAATTTTATATTTTAACCCATTCTGTCTATCCTGCTTCCGAGCGTTGTGATAGGTCCTCACTTGCAGAACAAAAACCGCATTGATGAAATTACAAACATTGTCGAAATCCAGGGGAATCTGAGGACGGTTGATTTCAAAAATCCGTATCATTGCAGTTCCAGGGACGAGCTGGTCCCTTGGAATGTGATTGCTGAACGTGAATCTCAATTGGAAAATTAATGGAGCTACTATAATTCGTGGCCGACTTGCACCAATCTAGATTGTTCATCGAAGATGACGTGGTAGGGGAGAGCTGAGGAAAAATCACTGGCCGAGAGACCGATGGTTTCATCGTTTACTAAAATAACGTTTTAAAATTTAAAATCTCTTATGACGAAGCCTATACCTAGTGAAGATACCGGATTCTGGCTGTTTGTCACAGAAATTCGAGGATCTTCTCCGAGCGTCTAAAAGTAGAGATAAGTCAAAAAATAATAAATACATTTTATTTAAAACTTTGTTTAAAAAAACTCTCGTTTTTAAACATTTTTTAAAATGTTTAACAATGCAGTTTTTTTAAAGTGAGGAGTCATATAAAAATTTTAGCATTAGTAAAAAACCTCTATTTTATATATTGTTTAAATACCAGATTTTAAAACATTTCTTAAGAAGGCTCCTTTTTTGAAACATTTCTTATTAATTTTAACACAGTTTTTTTTAAACATTGCAAAATAGGTATTTGCAGCAACAACAACAAAAATTCTGAAATTTGTTTCTTCAAAATTTGACATTTTTCCTATTCCTGTTTTTTTTAATCCTATTTTAAACTTTTGATCATTTTGTGTCTAGATCACAGTGCGCGGGTTCGCCCAACCAAAAACGCAAAAACTTTTAACCAAAAACGCAAAAACTCTATTTAATCAAAAATCTCTAAAACAATTTAAAAAACAGGTTTTAGCAAAATCCATGGCAATCGATTTTACACTTACATAGTTTTTTGTCTTGGTATTTTATTTTAAGCGAGTCTATTTTTAAAAAAATCCTTTTTTAAGAATTTTCCACTCCCAAATAAAAAGTTTAACTAAAATAAGCAACTTTCATTTAGTTGTCGCCAATCCTAGTTTCCCATTTATTCACAAATATAAGGCGACGCAGAATTGCGTACATCTGTTTAAAAATATAATTTTTGTACGCATTTTTGCGCCTGGTGTCTTTTGACAAGCCTGAAAGGGGAACTAAAATGGGCGACGACTATAGCTCCGAACATTTAACAAAGTGAAGAAAAATGTTTTTTTTTCAAAATTTAAATTGCTGTTTTAAATCTTAAAATTTACAGTCGAATGATCCCCTTGATTTTATCTACCTTGATTAAGAAGATGACATGCTCCTCAATTCTCTCCCCAGTTGCCATCTGCATCGATCTTTGGGTTCTACCTGTTATTTGCAAATCGATTTCGATTTTGAAGACTCGTCGCGCCACCTCCTTAAGAACACCTAAGGTGATTGTTGATTATAAATTTACACGAAAACTTACCTTTAACAATTGGATACAGCCCAGGTCTGCCAGTAAAATAGTGCAGGGTAATCGTTCCGTCCTCGTTTTCTTCCTCACATCGAAAGGATGGCCCTCTGAGGTTGGCTTTGTAAACCACGTGGTCGATGAAGTAGTGAAGCGAGTCCAGATTGTCAAGGAATCCCTATTTTCACATTCTTACAGTTTAAACGGAAACAAAATGTTTTTTTTTTATTTTGCGATAAAAGCCTAGATCTTTTTCCCACGATTCCGAGAAGACCTCTTTTACCCAAATTGGATCAAAATGAACCTATTTAGGCGCGTTTGAAATTTTGGGGAAACTGTCATTTGAATTGCCGCCAACTCTGCATCTCTCCATTTCCCACGCTCTCTTGCCCACTCTAGCCGTGTTTTCGTGCGGCAATTGCACGACTCGGCCGTGGAACCGCGCTCAATAAAACAGTTGTAAAGAGACTTGAAAAATCAATTTTACGAGGTCCTTCCCCTTTAAATTAATCAATACCTTGAGGGTTGGGCTCATGCTCCTGACAAGTTCATCCCACCCAATTTCCATGGTGTATTCAATCAGAAAACCACCGTATATCTCCCATACTTGCTCACGGTTCATTTCTAGAAAACCTATTTGTAGTGTAATCTGAAAACAAACTTGTTAGGACAGCAACACTGTCAACTAGGAGATAAGTGTCTGCATCTGAGTAGTAGTGGTTGGCAATGTTTTCCTTTCCAGCTTCGAAACCAGATCTCTCGCTGGAAGACATTTTTTTCGTTGATTTTTCTCCATCTCTGTCTCTCTTTTTGTTATTTCCTGTTTAACTCTCTCTCTCTCTCTATTTCTCTCTCTCTCTCTCTCTCTCTCTCTCTCTCTATATATATATATATATATATATATATATATATATATATATATATATATATATATATATATAACTATCTGCCCTACCTCTGCGTCTCTAACCGTCCGCCCTATCTCTGCGTCTCAAACCGTGGGCCTTTCCTTTGTGTATCTGATCTCTGACCTATGCATCCCTCACAACCCGTCATTCATTCCTCTGCGTCTCTAACCACTTCCTTCATGTCGCAGACCATCCGCTTTTCGTATACGTCTCTGCTCTCTCTCTCTTTCTCTCTCTCTCTCTATCTCTCTCTCTCTCTCTTATCTCTCTCTTCCACTTTCTCTCTTTCTCTCTTCTTCCTACACAACTTGCTGCCAGAGCTCCTCTCCATATTTTCTTAACATCAGTTGGCGAATACTTTCATGAATAAAGCCAAACTTTAGAAAATCAATAAATAAACCCAATTTCTACCTACCATGTTAGCTGTCGGTTGGGTGTCGCAATAGCTGAAATGCGCAATTAACTATGCTTGGCACGCATTGCGTGACAACACCTTATAGGAGTCTGGTAATAATAAAAAGGAAGTCAGCGTCCGAAAGAAGAAATTTCCATTTTAGGGCAGTAAATAAAACGATAAACGATTTTTTTACAGGATTTGTCTGTCGTTTAAGAATTGTCCGTTGGAAACCAAGCATATCTCTTTTGCAACTTTATTTAACTACTTAAATTCTTAACGAAGTTGGACACTGGTGACTTCCTGATCGCAAAGTGAGAATCCTTTAAGCTCACTGACGGGAGAGCGATGGGCAAAGTTGTATACTCTGACGCCATTAACGAAGAGCTGAAACAATACCCCAACTAGTTTAAAAAAATGCAAAATTTTACCTCGTAGGTATAAGACTGAATCTTAATCTCAACCACAAATGCGGTATTTCGCCAAAATGGGCTGGGAACGTGGGCGGCTTTCTGGACCCACTTTCCGTGTCTGAGGGAATCGAATCCAATTTTCTCAAGACAAAAATTAAATTTTGTTTAAATAGAATAATTACGTTAACAAGGTGAGCTGCACATCCTTCTGGAAAGCAGACGGTCATGTGCATCGGCCTATCATTGAAGATGTCAAGCAAGTTGGAATGGAAGTATTTAGCGTTCCAGCGAGGTGTGCCGTGAATGACAAGAATTATAAGTCTGTTTGGACGTGTGCATGTGTGACTGTGTGGACTTATATATGTGTGGACGTCTGGACGAGTGACCGTATCCATGTTTATCATTGTGGAAATGTGTAAACGTATGTGAGTGTGTATGCGTACGCGTGTGTTTGTGGATTATTGTATATGTACGTGTGCGAGTGTGTAATTGTGTGTGACTGTGTATGTGAGTGTGTTTATATGTTTCCTTCCTATCTGCATGTCTGTTTGGGCGTAAGTGTGTCTGTTTGTCAGTGTAGGCGTGTATAAGTATGTGTGGACGTGTGTAAGTATGTCTACCTGCCTGTCTTTCTATCTATGCATGTTTATGTATGAATGTGTGTCTGTGTGAGCGATTATCTGTATGTATGTGTGGACGTGTGGGCATGTGTACATGCGACTGTGTGACTTTGTGACTGTGTGCATGTGTGGACCGATATGTATGTGTAAACGTGAGGACGCGTTGACGTGTGTCTGTTTGTCAGTGTGGACGAGTATCATTTTGGATGTGTACACGTGTGTTTGTGTGGACGTGTTTTTCGTTTTTGTGTGTATGTGTCACTGTGTGTACCTATGCATATACGTACGTGTGGACGCGTGGAAGTGTGTCTGTTTGTACGTGTATTTATTGTGCCTGTATGGAGGTGTGTGTGTGTGTGCACTCACGTTTTCAATGCAGTTCTTCCTGACAATAGGGATATCTTTGGGCTGGTGTTTCTGGTTGTATTTCTGCAGTTCTTTGTGGAGTCGATTGTTCTCCTATAATCAGTCATCATTGTTTTAATCCTTCAGTCATACCCTGTGCAGTTCCACATGATGTTGTTCATTGAAGTGATGACAAGAGACCATCACTATCGTCACAAAGGCTAGAAGAAGGCGAATCCACATGATAGTAGATTTCCTATCCGAAGAATGTACAAATCATTGCAAAGGACCTGTTTTAAATAACTGTGATCATCCCACAATTCCCCTTCTCCGTCTGTTCTCACCCTTTACAATTATATTTTAGCACCTTTTTGTTGTAAAATGTGCGAGAGCACAGTCGCCGTTTTTTGATGTGCTATGGTTTGTGACTGTGTCTCGAAAAGACGAAAAAAAAGTCGGAAATCGG
>JAJQXH010000022.1:45000-80000 GCA_022343465.1 Oscheius sp. G VE-2021 | reverse complement strand
AAACGCGTAAATAGGTTAGGTTTTGACTGCAAAATTTTCACTCAATTTTATCCGAAAAAAAATTTTGCGTCAAAACTTACTGGAAATGGTTTGTATAATGTTTTTATTATATAGAAAAAATTAACAGTCAATCTTAGGCCGTTTGAACGAAAATTTATTTTTCAAATCACGAATTTGAAAGATAGCCTGATCAAAACACCACCTTGCGGCGGCTTTTTCGCTGTCAAAGAATACCTGGGGCCTCCTCGATTTTTGATCTTAAGGTTCTATTTTTATCAGAATTTGATGCTGTACTACATATCAAAAAATCCCAGATACACAATTCCATTTTTGAAAAATTATTTTTATCAGAATTTGATGCTGTACTACATATCAAAAAATCCCAGATACACAATTCCATTTTTGAAAATAAATTTTGTTTGAGTGAAAAAATTTCACTTATTTTGTCTTTCGGAGAGTCTAACTAGACCCTAACAATTAATGTTTTATTTAATTGCAATCTTTCTTAAAATTAAATTTCCAATCGATTGATACCCCTAGTTTAAAATTTGGCCTACGTTGAACGGAGACAGAAATTTGACATATTAGGCCACGCCCACCAAAAGCCGAAAATCGATAATTCCCAATTTTGTCAGAAATGTCATTTATGGGTCTAGGGAAGTGCCTGGACAGCATATCAGCCCAAACAAAAAAAAATTGGCGAATGTCCCTCGGGTGATGGAGCCTTACTGAGACCTTGTCTTAAAGGGGAAGGCCTGCGTAAAAATAATTGTTCTGATTTTGCAATAAAAGCCTAGATCTCATTCCCAGAATTCCGAAAAATACCTCTTTTGCCCATTTTGGATCAAAATGTACCGATTTAGAAGAGCATGAAATTTTGGGAAATTTTTATTTGAATTGCCGCCAACTCTGCGTCTCTCCATTTCCCACACTCTCTCGCCCACTCTAGCCGTGTTTACGTGCGGCAAACGCGTAAAACGGCAGTCCAAATCGTATAAAAGGGGTGTGTTTCAGAATTGTGGAAACGACTTTGATGAAATAATTGTAAAGAGACTTTGAAAAATCAATTTTAAGGCTTAACCCACATATACATTTAATCTCTTGCAATGAATTAGAAACTTTTCCTTAACTTCCTCTAGGTTGATTTCTCTCTTGAGGCGGAAATCTTTCGACAAAATACGACCCTTAAATACGATTTTTTTTGGAATTTATTAGAAATTACCTTTGCCATACTAACATTCTCTAACTTCCACACAAGTTTCGTGCGTTTTCTCCTTATCATTTCTTGAGTGAATTGGCTACACCGAGCCAGATTGTTAAAATCGGTGAATAGCATCTAAATAACATAGAAAATTTAATGAGTTCATTATGAACTACCTTTTCCATAATGACTGACTGAAGATCCAACGGAACTGCTTCCAGGGGAAATGTTTCAGCGAAAAGGGATTTTATCCAAGTAGTTAATTTAAATGAATGATCAAAAATTACGATAATCGTGATCCTAAAAATTCTACGATGGAAATGTTAGAGAAATAGCCTACCAGTATGGTTGATATTTGTAAGATTCTAAAACACGTCTGAAAAGGCAAGGGTCATGAAGCATCAGGATGAAGTATCCGGCTGGTAACAATATTATGGACCAGATGATTAGGTTACAAATGTCTTCGAATTTCATCACCTATAATATCTCGCATGGAATGGTCCTCTTCAAGTATTGATTGATCTTCTATGCAGGGTTTCCGCCGCCGCGGCATATCTCGCCTTATAAGCGCGCGGCTAGGCCGACTGAACGTGCTCAGTTGGCGCAGCGCCAAGGTCCTCGCTTCATAAGCTGGAGGTCAGTGGTTCGACCCCGACCTTCGTAAATTTTTTGCTTTTTGTATTTTTGGCAGTCCGGAATTATATTTTCAACTTGATTTTGAAAAGAGAAATAGACAAAATCGAATCTGTGAAAAGTCCTGGTCGGCCCGACCACAAAAGCTGTATTTGAGCTGAGACTTTCGCATCCCATGTTGAGAACCGTACAAAAGTAAGAAAACCAAAAAACCTTACAAAAGTACGAAAATCGATTTTGCTCTTTAAAAGGCCTATGCAAAAGTAAGGAAATCTCTAATTCAAAGTTTTCACATAAACCTCAGCCTAAATCGGTCCAAATAAAAAAAAGACAAGTGTTAAACTAGCCTCCAAATCCTAGAATTAGCGTAAACACCGACCGCTTTACATTTGGAATGTATGGTGAGTAAACTTTGAGTTTATGTTAAAAACGAGAATAAATAAATAAATTTGTTACTGAAACCTATCCGCAAAGAAAATACTTTAATTTCTCATGATTGCTATGTCATGAGCACTTTTATGAAGGTCTAATTCAAGCAAATTTTCCCTTTAAAACGTAATAAAATTTGCAATTAACAGGGGAATATTTTGGGGATCTTTTTTTATAAAAGTGGCCCATAATAATTTTATGTCACAATAAGACGATGGTAACGAATACAATGTTTTGTTAAACGAAGAAGCTCAAAACTTAACCTCTGTTTTCAAATTTTTAAAAACTATTATGTCAATTTTAAGTTAACTCTGAGATGTGATACACAATATTTTATTTAAACATTAATGTGTTTAAATAAGCAAAATCATGTGAATACTCTGGAATTTCGTTAACAATGATATTATGCCCAGTCCCAATATTGGTTTGAACATCACTTTAACTGGTTATTGCGATGCAATTAGTTGTCCCAACTCGCCTAAATGGGTGACATTTTGGGTTGCTACAAAGCGATTTGTTAAAAGTTCATTTTCACCAAGGAATCTTTTGAAAAATGCGACTTTTGGGTTTGTAAATCAAAATAATAAAATCAACAATTTTTGCCATTTTCAAGCCTTTGCTTCCTCGAGAAGACAACAAAAATAACTAAACCATTAACATATGATCAAAGGTTACCATTGGATCTGATAAATCTGTAAATTTCAGCCCTTCAAGGTACATTTTAAACTCAGGAGAGCCTTCTGAAAAGGCCTCGAAAACTTGTAATATTTTTTATATGTATTTTTTTCAAAAACAAACAACATAAGAGGACTGGTTTCACGGGCCAATTTCAAAGTTTCCTTAACAAATGAAAAATTTATCAATGGAGGTTCGGGGGTAAACGCATTCCACGGCTAAAATACATTTCCAGTGCCAATAGCGTTCTAAATTAACATAATTCAGTTTCGCATGACCCTTTGCTATAAAACGTTTTTCCACAGATTTCACCTTTTTCTAACCTACTTTTTAAAACCAAAATGATATGAAAATAACGATTTTTAAGTGAAAAACAACCAAATTTCTCAATTTTTTTCGCCGGTACAGCTGCGACGTTGTTACAGAATGAGAAATTTTTCATTATGGGACATGGCTGGTCCATAGTTTTCTCTTGTTACCTTATTGATTGATATAGGTGTGTTTCACCATAAATATGTAATTTCCAATCATGGGGACGCCTAAATTCGTAAAGCAAAAAAGGTTGGGGGTCGAACCTGTGACGTCCAGCGTATAAAGCAAAGCGCTTGCCGCTGCACTACCGAAGCATAGTCAAGCAAGCTTCTAAGGCGAGACGCGGCTCCGCCGCAGAAACCACGAATAGAAAATTGATCAAAACTCGAATTCAAATTATGTTTAGCAAATTAGAACTTTAATGCTGGACCAAAATTATAGAAAAAAAGCCGACTGAAGCCGGTGGTCATTGTGGCTGGCTCTATGTTATGCTAGATGCTTTTAGTAGTAGATAACAATTGTTTTACAACTTTTCAACATGAATCTCTTGGCAAATCAACAAATTTTAAGCGTATTTGTGTGTTTTTTTGTCAAAAAACCACTCTTGGTTGTGTGAGTTGGTGCTCTTTTCAAAACACTGAACACCTTGAAATCAATTATTTGTGTTTTTTACTTTAATACTTACTTTGTATTAACTAAATAAACCGAAACAATGCTTAATTGCCCAACCCGGTGTTGGTTGTTTGGCCATAAACATGGATAGAGGAGATCACGGGAACTTCGAAGTTTAAGTCGGTAGAAAAAATCAGTAGTGGACTTGAAAATTAAGAAAACTGAGGCAAACTACTTAGAAATGATTTAAACAATAAAAGAAAACGTTTTGGTTTAATCAGAAATCCCCATTCATGCTTTTTAGAAAGTGCGTCTATATTTATGCTCCACTTGCAAAACATAAATTTTCTTTAAAAATTCTTAAAAATTGGAATGAAATGAAAACTTGGCAAATAAGGTTGTAAACTGTTCCTAATAAGGCCTAAGAATCAAACAGATAACGTTAGAAAACTTGAAACCCACTGCAACAATGCTTACGGAGAAATTGCGGGGTGCGTCTATATTTATGCTCCGCACTGTATAATACTGGACCAAAATCATATTTCATCATGACAAAATTGGGTCATAGGTCAAATATCCCGTATGGGTCTCGAAACGCAAGCCAGAACTTTGCAAAAAACAATATTAGCATATTGACCCCAAAATGGTATTAATTGTATTGATCGATACTTTATAAATTGACAATTGCGAATCAATCAATATTGATATATTTTATTGGGTCTCGAAGCGAAAGCGTACAAAAACTTGGCAAAAATGGTTTAACTATTTTGTGAAAAGCGGTTTTATTTTATTTGCGGTAAAATAAAAAGTGAGAAATAATATAAATGGTTTTCCATTCTCGTTGCTGGGTTGTGTGGCGTCCTGATAACAACGGAATTGGCCGAGAAAGCCTGATATCTCTTGTTTATGAACACTTCCATAGCAGAAAAAACAGTCAACACGCATGTGACCAAAAAACATTGATCCCAAAATGGTAAAATTCAAAATTCAGAAATCTTAAAAGCACCATCACCCTCCTTTCAAAACTTTGGCTAATCGTATGCCAATCAACCCTTTTGCAAAAAAAACCGTTGCTTGGAGCGGTGTTGAAAAAAATTTCGCTAATTTAAATGGGCGAATTAGCATATGGGTCATCCTCAAAACGATTGAAACGAAAAAAATTCATTGGTGCATTGTCGTTATTTTTGATTATCATTGAAAGGCGGCAAACTTTTTTGTTTGTTTTATATTTACGCCTCTGAATAAAAATAAACAAAATTATTTACGCTTTAAAACTAAGATCGCCAAAGAACCCTGCCTAACTTTTCAAACTGAAAAATTTCAAATTGACATATTTTACAAAGTTGAATTAAAAATCCATTGGTGTGCACAAATCTCAAAAAATCAGTTAGCCCTTTACTTTCGCTACTTTTCAGATTTTTCACATGAAGTATATTCAAATTTTCAACTGAAATGAGTATCTTTCATTTTTGAGTTCATATGGGCATGGATTTTTTTAATTTTTTGTTTTTTTTTGTTTTTGTTTACAATCAAATTTACCACAGTAATGAAAATTTTAATTCCGCAGCATTGGGCCCATTTCAGCTGGAAAATTTTGGGAATTTTCAAAAAAAAATCTGAAAATTAAAGTTTAAAAAATTTCTAATTTTAGGTTTCGCGACCAAGAAATCATTATCGACTCATTGCGTCGTTCGCCTAATTAATCTAGTCACTGCCGCTCATTTAGGGCGAAAGTGGGTCAATCAATACGGCTGCGGTCCAATATCTCGCGGAACCCTTAAACCACCAATTCTCCAACTAATTCCACCAGCTTTTCGTTTAGTAATCCTCTCAGTTATCAGTTGTGAAATCGAACATTTTTAACTGCAGGCACTGCCTTGTACGAAAATAAGGCACCATGGACGCAAAAAAAGAGGAAACTTTCAATCTTGAAGCAGTCCCCATTGCCCTACACCATCTAATTGTTGAAAAGATGGGTAACCGCAAATAAACAAATAAAAACAACCATTTTAGATGGCATTAAACGATTTCCTTAATTTTTCGGGCATCAGCAACTTTTCACTGCAAATGACGAAGTCCTTGAGGAGTTGTGTGAAATTTCCACTGGAGGCATTGGAAATCACGTTAGCGCAGGTAGATCATAAAAATGTGTGTGTGTGTGTGTGTGTGTGTGTGTGTGTGTGTGTGTGTATGTGTGTGTGTGTGTGCAAATCTTATAAAATTAATCAATGTTGATTGATTTTATTGGATTTTCAAGCAATTTATACTTATAAAATGCATTTACGTTTCCTAAACCATTTCCTTTCAGGAGCCAATGTGTATGTTCAAAAAATCGTACAAATACGTTGCTTTGAGGGACGTTCCGAAGATATTTCGAATCAACAGCTGGAGTATTACCTTAGAAGTAGGTCTTTTTCTGTTTTTTTTTTCAGTTAATAAAAGTGATTTTTTTCAGCTCCCTTGGTGTTTAGACTACATAGTTCAGTATCAAATAACTTCGGAAACTGTTATCTTCAAAGCGGATTTAAAAATTGAAACAGTTGAACAAGCCTTAAAAGTTGCGTCTTAATATAAATAAAAAATGAAACCTTTCAGTTAACTAAGCCAAAGATAATTGTGATTAATCATTGCAACGATCAAATTATGCAGTTTCTACAGATCGATGAGATCAAAAAAGTAAGTTTTTTATGTTTAAAAAGTAACATATTTATAGGCTGAGGAAATTGAATTAGGGGGATCGTTTAGTAATGTCAGCGAAATGCTTTCATTGTTGGAAGCAAGGAAGTTTAAAATTCAAGGGACGGATGAAATTAAAGCGGCATGGATTGCTGACTTTTTGATAGTGGGTGAAGAGAGAGAGAGAGAGAGAGAGAGAATATAAAAGTAAACCCTTTTCAGGAATGGAGAGATGGTCTACGCGAGATAGATGAAGTGCACCTGAACTTGAATTTCACCGGAACAATGGCTACACTTCGAACCCACTTAAATGATGCGTACACTAATACGACATACCCTGACGTACTTCACATCAAGCGAAACTCCTTCGAAGTTCTTGAAGTGGAAGTAGCAAACTATAACATAAGCATAATTCGGTTGGGTCAATAAACATTTTAGTTTCCCGTTTGTTTCTGCTCTTTTTTAAAAGAGTCATGTTGATATACAACAAGTGAAAACGATATTTAACTATGAACCGCGTGCCCTTTAAATTACCATGAATTTTAAAATTTCTATGTAAAGTCAGACAATGGGGGGAGAATAGAAAAGTGAGAGAGAGAGAGAGAGGGGGGGAAGAGAGAAAAGAAAGGGAGGAGGGAGGGAGGGAGAGAGAGAGAGAGAGAGAGAGAGAGAGAGAAAGGGGGACAGAGAGAGAAATGAGAGAGTGTGAAAGAGAGAAGACAGTGGAATGTTTAAAAAAACACATTTTTAAATCATTTATCGAATTAGCCGAGTCATTCTAATTTCATCTCTTTTCAGCTCCAGTTCAAGGAATTCGAATACATTTCTCATCACATAAATAATGCAGGGATTTGTCGCATGATGAATGTAAGCTCCATCTAAGCGGGAACGAAGAGTATCCATGGTGTCAGTGTATTCTAACCTCAGAAGCACTTCATCTATTTCTCGTTGACCATTTATCCAGGGCTGAAAATTTTTTAGGATTTTCTTTCACTTACTCACACTCACCTTCAAGAAGGCGGCAATTACAGCCGCGCTTATCTCACCCTGACCTCCGATACGAATCTTTCTTGCTACAACAGAAGACAGTATCTCATTTACTTCTCCAAAAGACCCGTATAATTCAATTGCCGGCACCTATAAATTCTTTTTTTTTTTATTTAAAAAAAATTATTTTTACTTGTCTTATTTCTTCATTATGTAGAAGCTCTAAAACGCCGTTGTTGCAATTATGAATTTCTATGGTCTTCGGTTTAACCATCTGAAAGATTGAGCTTTTTTTTTTAACTTAAACGTGAAGGACCGTTTTTAAAAAATCTGATTTTGTGATAAAAGCCTCGATCTCATTCCCAGGATTCCAAAAATACCTCTTTTACCCATTTTGGAGCAAAATGAATCGATTTAGGAGCGCTTGAAAGTTTGGGGAATTTGGAGTTTGAATTGCCGCCATCTCTGCGTCTCTCCATTTCCAACACTCTCTCGCCCACTCTAGCCGTGTTTTCGTGACCCGCCTGTATACCTACAAAGGGGCTCTCATCCATTTCCACATATGGGCTCCCTACAAAGGGGCTCTTAAAGTCTAGTTACTTTTAAAAAAATTCACTTATGTATAAACAAAACTATGGAGGAATCGAACTAGATACCTGTAGGGTAACAGTCCAATCTCTTAGCCCCTACACCACTTAGCCACATTTAGAAAATGAACAAGGCGCAATGATAAGATTGGGCGCGCATTGATTAGGCTTAATTTGCATAAACCGCTCATGGAACTTTTCATTTCTACTAGATTGAAAAATGATCAGGAGCCCCTTTGTAGATATACAATAAATAGTTTTCATGCGGCAATTGCAAGACTCGGTCGTGTAAACGCGCCCTTTTTGCAGTCCAAATCGTATAAAAGGGGTATGTTTCAGAATCGTGGAAGTGATATCTATTCAAGAAAACGGCTGTAAAGAGACTTTGAAAAATTAATTGTACGAGGTTCTTCCCTTTAAGGCACCCACCAGAAAGGCCTGTTTTGCAATTTCGATGTCTAAATCTGCGTCTAGAAGAAGAAGATCGGCAGTTATTCGGTAGTGTCTTATGTATTCCAAACAGGACGGGTGCTGAAAAAAAGAAAAACAGCTGTTTTTTTGGTTTAAATTTTGGCGTACCTTTAAAGTAACCCTCCAGCTGTGGAAACGAATAATCATAGGAACGTCGTTTAGAAAAAAGTATCTATAGGAGCTTTTGAGCATGCAATATGGATTCTGGAAAACAATTTAAAAAAGTGGTTTTATAAAATTATTTTAAAAGGTTTTATATTTATAATATTGCATTGTTTAGACTCGTTTTTAGTGTACTTACTGATTTTATGTTAAGGAGGATTCGTTCGATCTATCCTTCTAATATTTTTACCAAAATTAAATTTTAGCAAAAGCAAAAACGTACGATTAAAGTATTATTACAACGGGTCAAAACGGGCCAAGGAAAATATGCTAAAATTTTCATCACGTTTTGGTTATTGTTCTTTTTAAACTCATTTTGTCAACTCTTTCATTTTGATATTGAAAATTTCAAATATTAAAAGGTATATTCAACCTACCTCGGTCAAGATGATTTCCACTGCTTCTTGTGGAAACTTGTACCGCAAACGGTAACTCATATTCATCGAAAAATAGCTGGAAAGCGAGAATCGGACATAATCGGCGTAGGACATCTGGAACATAGTTTTTACGTTAGAAGTTGCGATAGATTAGATTTTCTTTTCATTTTAAAGGCAGAGGGTCACGAAAATTTAGATAAACAAAATTTTCCAGAAATGTATTATTTTACTTTGTATTAGCTTCTTGCTACCGTTAGCAGCAAATATTTCTTTAAATTGTTTTCTGAAAGACCGTCTCAACTGTTTTAAACGTTCCAGCAAAAATCCCCGTTTGAATTGCGCGCGCATCCGCCCAGTACCGTAAAAGGAGGGAAATTCAAATGTGAAAACTTAACTTTTTTTGAATTATCGATTATTTCCCCTGAAATTGTCCTTTTCAGGGTTTTTAAATGATTGTAAGAAATAAAAAATACAAATATACCCACTAACGCACAATTATCATATTGTTTTTCGCTAAAATCGTTTTAGAGCCAAAAAAGACGCGAAATAGAGTAATTTGCAGGACTATCTTGCTGTTTACTGCAAACTGAGCGTTCTGAAGCCCGTTTCTTGCTTTTTCTCTTGAAAATATATCAGAAAACCCCTTGTTATAGTTTAAAAAACCGATTTTAGCCCAAAATTAAGCCAAAACGCATTTGCCGCAGACTTTTCGGCAGGCTTGCAATGTGCGCGCACTCTTTTCGCGGCGTGGATCATCCCAGATCCACTAAGCCATAGCGGGAGAATTTTATTTTCACCCCCGACTCGAAACTTTGAATGGCTGCCAAACGCTTTAAACTTATTTTAACAGCGTCATATTTTACGTATGAGTTACAAATATACATAAAAACAAAATAAAATAATACAATTAAGATCCATTTTTCCGTGACCCTCTGCCTTTAACCTATCCTAGGAACCGAAAAAGGATAAAGACAGACAAGAATCGAAGTTGCTCACCTTTTCTACAATTAGATGATGCAGGTCAGTGGGGATAGCTTCAAGATCGATTGGTTCTTCCATTTCTACGCAATTTTCCTTTTTTTTTCTAAACGGGAAATCGGAGAAAAGCCGAGAAAAAGCAGTGATAAAACTGAAAGCCGAGAAAAAGCGTTGGTAAAAAAAATAAAAGGTTGGTCAAGCAATGGCGAAAAAAGCAGAATACAGCTTGTGTTGGTTCCGCGTTGAGTTGCCTAGCTATTTGGCATATTGATTGACCCACATTCGCTGATTTAAAGCAGCTGGGCCAAACGACGGCGGGAGGTATGCGACGGAAAGGCTGTGTCGGTCAATCTTACTCTTAAAACTTTAAAAGTACCGTCAGGGACCTATTTTCAACTTGTATGTGTCTATGCTTCTCAATCCTGTATGCGGCCGGAGTGCCCTTTCCGCGGTCGCCGATTTCGTACGGGTGTGAAACTCGCGGTGACGCATCCCTGACAACCTGAGTTTTTTGCGTCTTTTCAGGCGGGAACATTGAAAACTCGAAAGAGGCTACCAAAAAGTCGATAAACCGATGAAGTGGACGCACGCGTAAACACAGGGCACGTAGTTCGTTAAAATCCAAGCTATCCACAGGAGTCGCCTGGAATGGACAAAAATGGAATTTCAGATGCAGATTTCTCCGAAACGACGAATTTGAACCCCGAACTGTTATAAACTTTCTAAAATAAATTTTCAAGTTTTTAAATTTGAGATAAACTCAAAAAGGTCCTTAACGGAACCCAATCAATGGAATTATTAATTTTTCGGTTTTTATTTTCGAATTTTTTTTACATTTCCGCATGAAAAAAAGCAAAAAAAATGGACGTAGTAGCCCGGCGAGATTCGCACACGTACAAGATCAGCCGCAGCCCACAGTAATGCGTACCACAGGCAAGTAGAAGCCGTAAAAAAAAGTCTCGATATCATTCCCAGGATTCCGAAAAATACCTCTTTTACTCATTTTTGAGCAAAATGAATAAATATAGGAGCGCTTGAATTTTCGGGAAATTATCATTTGAATTGCCGCCAACTCTGCGTCTCCCCATTTTCCACACTCTCTCTCCCACTCTAGCCGTGTTTCCGTGCGGCAATTGCAAGAATCGGCCGTGTAAAACGCGCCCCTTTTGCATGCCCAAATTATATTAAAGGGGTTGGTTTCAGAATCGTGGAAATGACATCTTTTCAATGAAATAAGTTTAAAAGAAATTTTGAAAAATTAATTTTACGATGTCCTTCCCCTTTGAAGAGGTCCCCGACCATTCCTCTTGAAACGGTCAAACAGAAAAAAGAATCAACAAATAACAAGCGTATCAATCGAGTCATTCCTGCTATCAGTCTCACTCCCTCACTCCCTTTCACCGTGATGGTGTTTCTTTTTTAACGATTTCACTAAATCTTTTATTTAGCGACGAATAAAATCTCTTTTCCTCCGAATGCATGGTTCTCCAAAGCAAATGACTACAAAAGAAGTCAGTGCTCAAGAAAATCAGCCAAATCCAGAAGTGGACGAAAACAGTTTTGCAATCGAAATGCTCCCATTTGAGCTACACTACCTTATAATGGAAAAGGTTTTGACAAAAATATATATTTAAAATTAAAATATTTTAGACACTTTTCAACGATTTGTATTACTTTGCTCCTTGTAGCAATTTTTCACTGGAGATGAGCAATCGATTGAGCTCAAAAACAAAATTGCAGTTGAATGTGGAAACTGTTATTTTGAAAGAGGTTTTTTTTGGAAACTATTTTTTAATTACTACAACTTTTAGGAACCTGCTGTAATCAAAACTTATTGCAACAAAATATACCCAATAACTTTGGATATGGTTCCTAAGATGTGTCGAATACATTGTAGAGTCCTTTCTTTGGAGGTTTTTTTAAATTTTACTCTCTCTCTCTCTTTCTCTGCTCTGTCTCTCTGTCTTACTGTTTCTCTGCTTCTTTGTTTCTCATTTTCTCTACCTTTCTCTCTCTCTCTCTCACTCTCTCTCTCTCTCTCCCTCTCTGTTTCTCTTTCATTATTGTTTTCAATTCCTCTCTCTATTTCTCTTTCTCTGCATCTATATATCTTGTTTTTCTCTGTGTTTTCATTTCCGTTTCTTTTTCTCTATTCTGTCTCTATTCCTCTCTTCTCTCTTTCTTTATTTTTCTTCCTCTCTCACTCACTTTCTCTCTTTCTATATTTCTCTAAAGAAACACATAAAATCATTTTTAGACGGGAAATTGTTTGAATCATGTGCTAGAGCGTGGAATTTCAGCAGAAACGGTAAAACTTATCGGTCAAGAATTTGACGGCATCAGTGCTGACCTCGTCGGCAAAATACTATCGGTAAGCTTCAATTACATTTAAAAACCCGCCAGGGACCTCTTTTTGACTTGTATTTGCCAAAAAACAACAATTTGTCCTATTACTGCATACGGCGGGACTACTTTTGCCGCTGCCGCCGATCTCGTACGGGTGTGAAACTCGCGGCGCTACCATGTAACCAGAATTTTCTACGTCTTTTCAGGCGGGAACATTCAAAATTCGAAAGTGATGATCAAAAAGTCGATAAACCGATGGAAAGGCGCGTAAACACCGGACAAGTAGTCCATTAAAATGCCGGTTATCCACAGGTGCATGTGGACTGGCAAACTTATATATTGTCTAAAATAACTTTTCAAGCTCTTTAATATATGTTAAAGGCAAGAAAGGTCCCTTTTAAATACAAAATTCAAAAAGCACTTTTAGCTGGTTAAGCCTACTAGAATTGAAACATTTCACTGGAATGTTCTCGTAGAAGAGCTTTTGACACTTCCGGAGATCAGAAAGGTGAATAACCTTTTTACAACTCACTTTATAAAACTTTTTAGTTGTCCGAAGTTTGGTAAAACGCGTTGCCGGCAAACAAAATTGGATATCTTTTAGGCTTAAAAGCCAAGAAGATCGACGCAACTGGTGTGAATTACGACTTTATGCGGGCGTCTATCATTGCTGAAATTTTAAAGGTAGGAAAAAAAAGAAAAAAACTCAAAAGAAGAAAAATTTCAGCAGTGGAAAAACAACCAAAGAGAGATAGAAGAAATAACTCTCAGATATTTCGATCCACCGACTTTGAAAGAAATCCTAGGGTATTTAGAAATTGAGGACTTCTCGAGCCACCCGACAAACTTTTTTTCTGCTCTAATTTATCGTAATATCACAGAATGCATCGAATTGGAAGTGTGTAACAACGGCATAAGAATCACAAGTGTACCAACGGAACATTTAAAGAGTTTTTAAATGTTTATTTTTGAAGAAAGGAATAAAATTAAACGTCTTTTCTGGAAAATACCATGTTTGAATATGTCTTAGTCGCTGAAAAAATCTGTCTCTTTTATATATATCTTTCCCTTTCTCTATCTCTCTTTATCTTAATTTCTTTCTCTCTCTCTATGTCTCCCTCTCCCTGTCGCTCTCTCTCTCTCTCTCTCTCTCTCTCTCTCTCTCTCTCTCTCTCTCTCTCTCTCTCTCTCTCTCTCTCTTCTTTTCTCATGTGGCATAAACATCTCTATGTTTCACACTTAATCTTAGTTATTTTACAACGTACCACGTTTTCCTACCATCGCCCTTTCAACCATAGATCAACCCAAAGTTCTCCCACCGAAACTTCGATCAGACTGCACTTTTTGCTATTCACCAAACTAGTCTGTTATTGGGGATTCCCCTGAGATTCTGTTATTGGAGTCAGAAAACAAGTTCTGTTGTTTATGACTTTTCACGGGGGGTCACTGATCAACAAGGAGAAGTGAGAAACTGAGCCAAGTTAAGGGAACAGGAGAGGAGAAAGACAGAGAGAGAGAGAGAGAGAGAGAGAGAGAGAGAGACAGAGAGACAGAGAGAGACAGAAAAAGAGAAAGATAGAGATTGAGAGAGAGAAAGACACAGAGAGAGACAGAAAGAGAGAGAGAGACCGGGGAAGAGTGTAATGTTTTGAAAAACAACCAAGTTTCGATGTCGATCAGCGTTGAAATCAACTTCATCGTTGACTTTTTGATCGCCAATTCATGTTTTAAACTTAAATTTAAAGACCTTTAAGGACAAGTCTGTGACGCTTTGTTTTTGTTATTCCAAATTACAAGCCTATAAAAAGGTGAACTCCCAAAAACAAACAAGTCGAAATGTTCCGTCGTGTTCAGTGTTCTCCGGAGCTCATGGAGATCTTCAGCGGAGACCACCTTGACTTCTACCATTCTGTGATGTTCGAATTGGAGGGCCGCCTTCCTTTGGTCAAGTTTTCCCTCTTCTCCTACACAGCCTCTGAAGCTACCTACTGGTATGGTTTCCAGAAGAAGGCCTTCATCAAGTCGAGGGTTCTTTTTGGTAACCAAGTAAGTTAAATGGCCTTACTAAGGGTTTTCTTTATTTTCAGGGGGAATATGATCAGGCTGACTTTTTCGAGGGATTCCAACTATTCGCCCTGGTAGTCGACTTGACAAACGCAGTGCAATATGTTGCAGAGAAGAAATTCATTGAGACTGTATGTTTTAGTGGTTATGGTTTGAAAATGGATTTTTTTCAGGTTCGCCCCTTCTTGCACTCAATGGACTGTGAAATTGAGGAGTATGAGGCGTATAAATACTTCATGACATCAAGGCAAGAAGAATTGCTTTGGGCGACGGAAACACCGGAACTTCCAGAGGGATATGAATACGGTACGAGAGTCACAAAAACACATTCACACGCTCACACGCTCACACGCTCACACGCTTAGACGCTCACATACGCACATCTACACAAACAACACATTAACATTTACACATTCACACGTACTCACGTGCATATATAAGAAAAACATGTTCAGAAGGATATGAATGTGTGCATGTTTCCCACACGCACACATACGCATACATACTCACACACACACATTCACACAATCACAAATGTACGTACAAGCACACACACGCACAGACGGATATGAATACGATATGAGAGTCATACACATACACATGCACACATTCACACATACCCGCATACACACTTACACACTCACCCACTTGCACACAGGCACACTGACACACAGAAACACCGAAACACATACAAACATACTTGCACTCGTACACCCATTCACACGTGCACACATACACACTCACACACCCATATCACACACACACTAACGCACTCTCACACATGCGCTAATACACACACTGTCACGCGTACAACAATACAAATACACACAGAAACACACACGTACATACAATCACACACATACATACATACACATTCACACGCATACACACTCCCACAAATACACAAGAAAACATACACTTACATACACTCCTCACTTTATATTACCCTATTGACTTGACCCACATGTATTTCAGGAAACGCTCAACTAGAAGACGCCGAGATCATCACCAAAACTTGGAATCATGCCCAGCCAAATGATCTAGCTTTCACTCGGTATCCTCTTTTTTGAAACGAAAACGTAAATTACAACTTTCAGAATGAAAATCCTTGCCTTCCCATCCTCCTGCGTCCATTTCGAAGGAAAAGCTATAGGTTTCAATATGGTTGAGACTGTTGGCACTCTCAATCATCTCTACGTCCTCAAGGAGCACAGAGGCACCGGAATTGGGTTGGTGATTCATTTGAACCAAATCAAGAAATGTCTCAGGTAAATCGCTTTTCCTTTTGGTTTATAAGAAAGTAAGGTAAGAGATGGTTTAGGGAGGGATTCATCGTTTCGAAGTTTGTTGACATCGACAACGAGGGAGTTGTCAGGGCTTCAGACAAATCTGATTTGTGGACGAAATGTAGACACACGGATGGAACTCCTGTTGTTTTTGTGTTTTTGTCGACTTGAAATGAAGACTTTAGATTTTGACAAGAGACAGCGAGAGAGAGAGAGAGAGAGAGAGAGAGAGAGAGAGAGAGGAAATGTCTAGCAATGTAGAGTGCAATAGATCAGTAGACGTGAAATCAGACAAGCGTGATTGATCTGTTGTTATTATTGCACCATTGTTTCTTTTGGTATTTGATGCATCAAAGGTTTTGCACTTTGATTGTGTTCTGTAGTATCGGTCGGTGACTGCGCTGAGAGATAGGGAAAGAAAGACAAAAACACAGAGAGGAAAAGATAGTTAGAGATGCAGACAGAGAAAGGGGAGACGAAAAATATAAAAACAGAAAGAGAGAGAGAGAGAGAGAGAGAGAGAGAGAATTCACAAAGTATTCGAAAAATCCAAACTCTTCAAACTTTTGATTATTCATTCGAAAACACATTGTCACATTCACACGTCCTCGCTTGTTTCAGGGGACGCAAGACTAGAAGACGCCGAGATAATCACCGAAACTTGATCACATGCTCACCCAAACGAACTACCCCACACTAGGTTTGCTCTTTTTTTCAAATTATAAATTTCAATTACAATTTCAGAATGAAGATTCTCGCTTTCCCTTCCTCCTGCGTCCGCTTCCAAGGAAACCCCATTGGCTTTGAAATGGTTGATCCAAGAGGAAGTCTCAGCCATTTGTATGTCTTGAAAGAGCATCGAGGAAAAGGCATTGGATGGGTGATTCAAATCAACCAAATGAAGAAGTGTCTTAGGTTACTTCCAGTTAAAAGCAGTAAGATTCATTGATTTTAGAGATGGTTTCGTTGTGGCGAAGGGCGTTGAAATCACAAACAGGGAAATTGTCAAGGCATCTGACAAATCGAAGCTATGGACAAAAAGAAGGCATCCGGATGGGAGTTCAGTTGAATTCGTAATGTTGACGACCTAGAATGAACGTGTTTCAATGTGCGTATGAATGAATGAGTGAGTGAGTGAGTGAGTGAATGAATGAATGAGTGAGTGAGTGAGTGAATGAATGAATGAGTGAGTGAGTGAGTGAGTGAATGAGTGAGTGAGTGAGTGAGTGAGTGAGTGAGTGAGTGAGTGAGTGAGTGAGTGAGTGAGTGAGTGAGTGAGTGAGTGAGTGAGTGAGTGAGTGAGTGAGTGAGTGAATGAATGAGTGAGTGAGTGAGTGAGTGAGTGAGTGAATGAGTGAGTGAGTGAATGAGTGAGTGAGAGAATAACAGAGAGAGAAAGAGAGAGAGAGAGAGAGAGCACAGAGAGACAGAAATTGTGAAGACGGAGAGATACCAGGAAGTTTCACAAAACACTGGGACAAACTTTTTCGATAAATAGTCTTTGACCAATTCTTATCGGCAAACACTCGCTAAGACCGATCGGAGAACGTCATTCCCTCAGTAAACAACTTCGTTCAAAGTGTTTCTCCTAGCAATTAGCGTTTTAGCCAGCTTTTCAGATGAAGGACCTTTTACTTCTCTCCTTGATTCAAACAGCAATCTCATATAATATTGTTGTTCAACTTACTCTTGTTTCCAAAAGCTATCTCGACTTTGTTTCTTCCCTTGTCTCTACGCTTGGGGCACAATGTTGTAAGTTTTTTTTTGCATAGGAAATTTTGATAGGTACCGTCAGGAACCTTTTTTGACATATTCTCATTCAAATTAACTTGTCATTAAAATTAGAATTTTCAATGTTCCCGCCTGAAAAGACGCAGAAAACTGTGTTTGTCTGGCATAGTAGCACCGCGAGTTTCACACCCGTACGAGATCGTCAGTCGCGCGTCTGTCAGAAACATTTTCGCAGCGTTTTTATCTCAGCGCCAGAGATAAAAACTCGCTGCGAAAATGTTTCTGACAGCTTCTTTTAAGAGGAGAGAGCTCGTAAAATTAATTTTTCAAAATTTCTTTATTATAACTTCATTGAATTTATATGTTTTGTTCTGCAAAAAGGGCGCATTTACAAGGCCGAGTCTTGCAATTGCCGCACGGAAAAACCGCTAGAGTGGGCGAGAGAGTGTGGGAAATGGAGAGACGCAGAGTTGGCGGCAATTCAAACGCCAATTTCCCCAAATTTAAAGCGCTCCTAAATCAGTTCATTTTGATCCAAAATGGGTAAAAGAGGTTTTTTTGGAATCCAGGGAAGGAGATGTAGGCTTTTATCACAAAATAAAAATTTTAGCAGGGCCCTTTACATTTTTTTATGTTTAAGGACCTGGTCATCGGTGAATTCAACACCGCTGTGAAATGGCAGGGAGCAACCAAGGCTAGAAATGCTAGCAGTTACTCATTCTCAGGCAAAAGTCCTTGGATGAACAGCGGTCATCTGAAAAACCCGTTTAGGACCCCAACTACGGTTAATTTTGAAGATTACCTTCGCCTAAGTTATGAACTTTGTGATAGTTAGTTGACTTTTTTATGAAAGCTGATTTTCAAAATTCAGTTGGCCTGCAAAACGGAGAAGCTGTGGCTTTCATGAAACGTGGAAACTACGATGCGGCCCTTATATCCGACTACGACTATTGTGGATTTATTATGGAGAGGGCGGCTGGCATTAGAACTGTGATGTCCTACACAGCCACGAACCTAATGCCCTTCCAAGCGGAACATGTGGGACTTCCGAATCCTGTCAGCTGCGTCGCAAGTGGGGCTTTTTCTATGATTTATGTCATTTTCCTATTTTTACCATTCTCGTATTGTGCGAATGATGAGAAGTATTTTATGTCACCTCTTAAAGGGGAAACGGCCGAGTCTTGCAATTTGCGGCACGGAAACACGGCTAGAGTGGGCGAGAGACTGTGGGGAATGGAGAGACGCAGAGTTGGCGACAATTGAAACTACAATTTCACCAAAATTTCAAGCGATCCTAAATCGGTTCATTTTGATCCAAAATGGGTAAAAGAGGTATATTTTCGGAATTCTGGGAATGAAATCTAGGCTTTTATTTAAAAAATCAGAAAATTTATTTTAACGCAGTCCTTCCCTTTTAAACCCCAAACTGTTATTAATTTTCTAAAATAACCTTTCTGGCTCTTTAAAGTGAGAAAAATACAAAATTCACAAAGGGGTCCCTTTAAAGGGGAAGGACCGCGTAAAAATATTTTTTTCTGTTTTTGTGATAAAAGTCTAGATCTCATTCCCAGGATTCAGAAAAATACCTCTTTTACCTAATTTGGATAAAAATGAACCGATTTAGGAACGCTTGAATAATCGGGTAATTGTCATTTGAATTGCCGCCAACTCTTCGTCTCCCCATTTCCCACACTCTCTCGCCCACTCTAGCCGTGTTTACGTGCGGCAAACGCGTATAGCGGTCGTGTAATCGCGCCCCTTTTGCAGTCTAAATTATAGAAAAAGGTTATGTTTCAGAATCGTGGAAACTATATCTGTTCAATGAAACTATAATAATTATATCTTGAAAAATCAATTTTACGAGGTCCTTCCCCTTTAAGTAGAAAAGTTTTTTTCTGGGGCGCGATCGCTTCGAGACCTTTAAAAATGGCAAACTCAACAAATTTAGGCGATTTTAGTATTAATCGATAGGGCTCAGTAATGACTTGTGCTAACATTCGGTATTGAAATTTTTCGATTTGGGGTCTCGTAGCGATGGCGTGGTCACAACTTTGCAATTTTTCAATCAAGACTTTTCAGGCAATTTCGATCCCTACCACGGCGATTTCTCCTTCGTCTCCAAACTGAAAAGATTTTTCAATTCTGGATTTCATCACTTTGTTTCTTCGAAGAAAGAAATTTACAAACCGGTTTTTGAAAGTTTTTTTTCTTTTTGCAAATAATGGTTTCCAGAACGCACTGGCCCAGAAATACTTCGGACCTAACTTTCCCCCGGTTCAACAACTGACTCGGGACATTGATTTGGTTTTTGTAAATTCGAATGAGATTATTGAAATGCCGAGGACCATCAGCCACAAAGTACGCTACATTGGTGGAATTTCGTTAAAGCAACCGAAGGATATCACAAAGGTAGAGTTTATTTTTGCTTTCTCAAAAGAGAAAATCCAAAACCCCATAAAAAAGAGAAAAATTGAAGAAATAATCAAAATAACAAAATTTTAATAGACATTATAGTAGTTGCGAGTCCTAGTTTTCTTCGTTTCAGCAGACGCAAAATTGCGTACATAATTTATGCATAGTACGCAATACTGCGAAACGCAACTAAGAGCGACGATTATATGAAAAGTTTAATTTTAAAAGTCCCAAATTTGAAGAAAAATTTTTTAATCGAAATTGTGAAAAGTCAAGAACAGTTTCAAATTAAAATCCCATCGTGGACCTTTTAAAAATCTGTGAAATTATTTTTTCAAAGGTTCTCTAACGCTGTCGCACCCGTATGAAGTAGGACCTTTAGATTTTTGTTCAAAAAGTGATACTTAGTTCACAATTTTTTTCAAAATGCAATTTACATTAGAAAATATTTTAGAAAAAAAAATTACTTTGAATTTTCAAAATTTTTGAGAGAGAAAAACCGTACCAAAAACTGAACCGCCATACACACAGTTTCCCAGGAAATTGCAAATGTAACCGCGACGCAGTTTTACGTATATAATTTAAAACCTATGTTTTTTTTCAAAATCAAATGCTCTTTTATTATACACATTTCCATTTAAAATTTTAAATAAGTTCCAAATGAAAATCTGAGCCGTCGAGTGAATCTGATGACGTTTTTTTTCAAAACAAAAAAAATAATTTAAGTGTGTAAAAACTGGTTGTACGTTTCATATAAAATTCAATATTCTATAAGCACTCCAATTCATTAAAAGTCAACTGAAACTGAAACAAGTTCTTAATGTTTTAAACCTTACAGGAATTTGAAGAAATGCTGTCTTCAAAACCAAACGGAGCTGTTATCATCTCCTTCGGAACTCAGGTTGCTTATTCCTCAATTCGTTTTATTATTAATTTAATTTTTTTTATTATTAATTAAAAGCTATTTCTCAGATTCCCTCCGAAACCTTCGCTCCTCGCGTCAAACATGCCATCGCCCAGGCCGCTGAATCACTTCCCGAATTTATTTTCATTTGGAAGTATTCCAAACAACCTGGAGACGAGGAATGTTTCAAGAACACCGCAAATATTATATTTGTGGATTGGCTGCCTCAAACGGACTTGTTGTGTAAGATGGATGAAAAATGAAATATAGTTACTTTTTAGATAATCCTAAGGTCAAAGGATTCATCACTCATGCCGGTCTAAATTCTTTCACAGAATTTGCGTATGCGGGAGTTCCGGTCGTCTTAATTCCGCTGTTTGCAGATCAGGGATTCAATGCGAGAAACGGTTTGTTTGGGTTAAAATGTAAAATGGTAGTTTTCAAAATGCGGAAGAACTACCCTTTCTGCAGATCCCGTACGGGTGTGAACTCGCGGCGATGCCGTGTCTCAGACAATCAGAGTTTTCTGCGTCTTTTCAGGCGGGAACATTTAAAATTCGAAGATGACTAAACCAATGGATTTGACATGGCATTTTGAATGCAGATTTCTCTAAAGGAACGCATTTAAACCTCAAAATGTTTTTTAAATTTATTTTCTAAGATTTTTATTTTGAGATAAAGTCAAAAAAGTCCCTTAGGGTTTCTATAATTTTTTTGTCAATTATAATGTTTGTCCGCTTGAAAAGCTATCCTACAATGCCCCAGTTTTCAATTTAAATTTTTTTTATTTTGTAAAAAAAAGTTTCAGTAATCCGGAGTCATCTACCGTAACTAATGACAAAATCAATGTTGGCTCAAATTTTTTCAGAATTAAAAAAATATCAAAGGAACAGTCAGGACCTTTTTGACGTTGTCTCATATTAAAATGCTTGAAAATATAACAGTTTGGGGTTTAAAACCGTCGTTTTGGAGAAATCTGCATCTGAAATGCTTTTTTGCCATTCCAGACAATATGCAAATGTGGATAACTGGCATTTTAACGAACTGCGTGCAAAGCATTTACGCGTCCATCTAATCCATGAGATTGTCGTTGTTTTGGTCGTCACGTTCGAATTTTCAATGTTCCCGCCCCAAAAAGACGCAGAAAACTCTGGTTGTCTGACATGGTAGCGTCGCGAGTTTCACACCCGTACGAGATCGGCGGCTGTGGTAAGGGAGTCCAGCCGCCTACAGTAATGATCCAAATAGGCAAATACAAACATCAATTGTGCCCCAACGGTTCTTTTAAAATAACAACTTTGAAAAAATTTCAGCGGTGCGCCTTGGGCTGGGAATTCAACTCGATAAACTTACATTCACTGGCGTTGAATTGGCAACTGCTCTCAAAGACATTTTAACTAATCCCAGGTGATAGTTTTTAATAAAATATTTATTCCTAATTTCAGTTATTCAAAACAAGCCCATCACATTTCCAAGGTGCTTTCAAAAAGCCCAACAAATGCAAAAGAAAATTTCGTTCAGTGGACTGAATTCGCCATTGAGAGCGGAAACTTGCACAAGGTAGGTTTATAAAAATTGACTATAGACGCAATTATTTTAGGTACTCAATCTTTCTGAGACCGAAATTGGCTTGTTTGCGTACTATTGTGTGGATATTGTATTATTCCTTTTGTTCGTTTTGTCCAGTGCAGTTTTTGTTGCATATGTTTTTGTGAGCGAAATTAGGAAACGAGCAGAAATGCACCTCAAGAAAACAAAATAATTGTGATATTTGGTTTTCTCTTTATTTCTTCAAATAAAAGATTTCTTGAGGATATGTGTTTGCAGATATCTTTTAAGGGGTCTTTTTTTAACTTTTTCGCATATTTTAAAAACCTTTTTTAATGTATTAATAAAATGCATAAAAGTTTGAGGTTTGTAGTTTAAATGCGTAGTTTTGGAGAAATCTGCCTCTGCAATGCCATTCCAGGCGATATGCAAATGTGGATAACCGCCATTTTAACGATCTACGTGCACGGTGTTTACGCGTCCATCCAATCCATCGGTTTATCAACTTTTGGTCGTAACTTTCGAATTTTCAGTGTTCCCGCCTGAAAAGACGCAGAAAACTCCGGTTGTCTGGCATGGTAGCGCAGCGAGTTTCCCACCCGTACGCAGTCGGGGGTCGCGGTGGCCTTTTCACTACTTTGCCTACCCTTAAATTAAAAGACACTTTTGTAGTAAATTAAAACTTTCTTTCATGAATTTGAAGAAATATTGTGTGCAAAACCAAATTGTTGATTATTTTTTGCACTCCCAAGCTTTTTTTCAGGTTCCCGCAGACCGCAGGTTTTTTAAACATTTTTCTACTTCAGAGGTTTTATTTAAAAGTTTGAAACATTCTTTGCGGCTTCTTTATCTCTCTTTCCCTCTCTCTATGTAGCTTTCTCATTCCCCCCTCTCTCTCTCTCTCTCACTTTCTTTCTTTCTTTCTCTCTTTCTCTCCCTAGAAATCCATTTCTTAAAACTTTATCTAAACTTTCCAAATAGACAACACTACTCGTACTACAGGTGATCCATCCGTATGCCTAACTTTCGTCCACAAGGGTGATTTATTAGAAGCCTCGACCACACTTTCGTTGACGACTTCAACAAACTTAGACACTGCAAATCCCTCCCTAAAAATTTTAACTGACTTCCAAATTTAATGACCTACCTCAAGCACTTCTTCATTTGATTCAGATGAATAACCAGTCCGATTCCTCTGCCTCGATGCTCCTTGAAGACATACAAATGGCTCAGTGTGCCTTTGGGGTCAACCATCTCGAAGCCTATGGGTTTTCCGTCAAAATGAACACATGATGAGGGGAAGGCAAGGAGCTTCATTCTGAAATGAGAGAACTTAATTTAAATTAAAAGTAGATCACCTAGTGTGGGGTAGATCATTTGCCTTGGCATGTTTCCAGGTACTTGTGATCATCTGGGCATCTTCTAGTCTTGCTTCTCCTGAAACACGCATCTTTCTTCGTGAAAGTGTATGTGTGAAAGTGTAACTGTGAGAAGTATGTGTAATTGTGTGAGTCAGGGAGGAAGTGAGCGTTAAGTGTGTGAGTGTGTGCGTGCGCGAGAGTGGATGAGTATGTATCTATGTGTGGAATGAATTTTTGAGTGTATGAGCGTGTGAGTGTGTATGTGTATGTTTTTTGTGGGCGTGTGAGTGTGTGTGAAGGCGAACGCGTGATAGGGTGAGAGTGTGTGTATGTGCGTATGTGTTACCCTCCCATTACTTACCATATTCATATCCCTCTGGCAACTTCGGTGTCTCTGTCTCCATCAGAAGCTCTTCTTGTTCCGGAGTCATAAAATATTTGTAGACTCCAAACTCTTTGCAATTCCATTTCAGAGATTCCAAATATGGACGAATCTAAAATTTTAAGTATTTGCCAATTATTGGTCACGAGAATGTTACCGTTTCAATGAATTTGCTATCCGCGCAAAGGCTATATTCCAAGTCGGAATTCGTCAGACCGATTTCATCAATGAACTGCTTGAAACCATCCAGAAAGTCCGGTGGATTGAATTCATTCTGAAAATAGTTTGGGTTGGAGAGAGAGAGAGAGAGAGAGAGTTGAAACTCACCTGACAACAAAAGAAGATCTGTGACTTTATCAAGGCCTTCTCCTGGAATCCATACCAATACGTAGCTTCAGAAGTAGTATAGGCGAAGAGAGAAAACTTGACCAACGGAAGGCGACCCTCGCACTCGAACCTCACAGAATGGTAGAAGTCAAGGCTGTCCTCATTGTGGAAGATTTCTAAAAGCTCTGGAGAACACAGAATTCGCCGGAACATTCTGGCCTGAAGAGCTTTTATGAAGTTCAACAAGTATTTATAGTAAAAATGACCAGACAAAAACAAAGCGGAAGGGTAAACGGCGTGTCTTTGAAATGGAAGTCTATCTGGTTGTCTTTTTAGGGGTTACTGTATGAACTATCAGAAACAAAGGGAGACGATTGAAAAACAGTGGATTCCTGTTTTTGTGATGTTCTCTGACCAAATTTAAACGAAAACTCGTCTAGGGAGATCAAAAATTGGAAGTCTTCAAAAACAATTCCCTCTCTCTCTCTCTCTCTCTTCTTTCTCGCTCTCTATCTCTCGAAAAGCGTGAAGGAAATGACAAGGATCGACTCCTCTCTGCCTTTTTATTGCATCAAACTTCCGCGTTAGACAACCACTGTTCAAAATGTGGTCAGCTGCCCCCATCCCAGCCGTTTTTCAGGCCAAAGTGTAAAGGACAAGAGCCACTTTTTAGGAGGAAGGTGGGCTTGCATTGTAAAGTACGATTCAGCTTCTTTTACCACGTGGCGTCTCTAAGCACTATATCTCGACTCTGCGTCTCTTACCATTATTTTTTATCTGCGTCTCTAGCCCCATTGTGTTTGAATCTCTACCCAATGTCTGCGTCTCTCACCAACACTATTCATCCTGCGTCTCTCTCTCTCAATCTCCTCTTCGAAAGCAGTGATACGCGCATTATGTTACTTTTCACCGGTAAGAGGTTAAGAATTCGTCGGTTCATTTAAACCACTCTGCGTCTCTAACCATTCCCCGCTCTCTGCGTCTATAACCTCTATCTCTTTCTTTCTCTCTCCAATCTCATTAAGAAAACAAACGAAGAACATTTATTTATCCACACAACCTCTTTTCTCATCAAAACAAACAGAGACAATTCAACTGAGGATCAACAGAGCTTGTAGCGGGCGACCATTCCGCCCCTGGGTCCCTGGCTCAGCTGTCGCAGGGAGTCCCGCATGATTCGGATGATCTCCTCCTTGGCGCGGCGGAGATTGAGCTCACTCCTGGCCTCGATGAGCAGGTGGAGGCGACGGTCTCCGTTCTTGGGCTCACGTCCCGCCGGGTAGTGGGTTCCCCTCACGCTCAGACCAACGTCCGCCAGCTCGGCGATGTGACCGACAGACTCCTGGAAATAAGAAAGATTTATAAGAAATCAAACACCCAAAATCGATTTTAAAAAACTGTAATTAAAAAAATCGACAAAAAATTGGGATTTTTGGTCAAACGCCTATAAAATCGCATAAAAACTAAATTTTAGATAAATTTTCGACTAAATGAGCAAAAAACGTTTGAAATTTTGGATTGAACGCGAGATTTTCAATCAATCAAGAGAATTCAGTGATTTTCCGGCAAACGCCCTAAAAATTATGGCAGAGCTCGATTTTAAAATGATTTTAGTGGAAAGAGCAACAAAAACAGGCTCAAATTTATTGGATACATGTCAAGATGTAAAAATCATGAGACTTTTTGAACCTCAGGCCGCGTTTTTAAACCAACGGCCGACGATGAGCCGCTTTTTTAATCTAAGGCCGCAGCCTTAGATTAAAAAAGCGGCTTAAAAATGCGGCTTAAAAAAAAATAAAAAATTTTTGGCTTAAAAATGATTTTAAAAAAACTTACGCGACTGCAGATTTTGTAGCGGACTTGCTGCGGGAAGTCGTTGATGTCCATTTCCTCCTCGTAGTATTCCCAATCGTCGCCCATGTTCAGCTTGGGGGCCTCTCCTCCGAAGTAGTTCAACCGCTCGTTCAGCTTGTTGGCCAACTCGCGAGCCTTCATTTCAGCCGTCTGTTCCAGTGGAGCGATGGTGGTGCCCTGGAAATATTATTATATATTTAAAAATTGAAGTTGGAAGAGTTTTGATAGAGAGAGAGAGAAATTCAATTACAGCTTTAAAATTAATTACAGAATATAAATTCAATTTTCTTTTTTTTGTGATAAAAACCTAGATCTCAGGTCCCGGGATTCCAAAAAAATCTCTTTTACTCATTTTTGGATAAAATTTAACCGATTTAGGGGCGCTTGAAATTTTGGGGAAATTGTTATTTGTTATTTCGCCAAGTCTGTGTCTCTCCATTTTTCATACTCTCTCACCCACTCTAACCGTATTTTCGTGCGGCAATTGCAAGACAGGGACGTGTAAACGTGCCCCTTTTGCAGTATAAATCATATAAAAGGGGTGTGTTTTAGAATTGTGGAAACGATATCTATTCATATATATTAGAATAAAGAGATGGAAAAATCAATTTTTCGGGGTCCTTGCCCTTTCATATTAGATAGGGACGCAGAGAAACTGGTAGACAGAGAGAGAGAGAGAGAGAGAGAGAGAGAGAGAGAGAGAGAGAGAGAGAGAGAGAGAGAGAGGTGTCCCTTACCTTCATGACAGCCTCTGCAGCCCTGGCCATGTGGTCCTTCACCGGTGCTGCCTCGGCAGCCACCTTCTTCAGCGAAGACAGTGCCTCTGCCCTGGCCTTGGCCTCTGATATCTTGTCCGCCACCTTCTCCGACATCCTCTCCTTCTTCGTCATCCCTCCGGCCACCACTCGACGGGTCGTCTTCAGCATATTCGTCAGTTGCTCCTCCAACTCGTCGTCATCCGCCTGGCCGTGTTCGATGTTCGTCAGAAGACGAGTCATCTTCTTCTTGCTGGAGTCGGCCTCGGCCTCCTCGTCGTCGTACTTGTAGCCACTGCCGGAGAAACTGAAAAGAGAGAGTTAGAGAAGGAAATATGTTTCTCTGCGTCTCTAACCCTTCCACTCTATTTCTCTGCGTCTCTAACCCCTTCCGCTCTATTTCTCTGCGTCTCTAACCCTTCCACTCTATTTCTCTGCGTCTCTAACCCCTTTCATTCTATTTCTCTGCGTCTCTAACCCCTTCCACTCTATTTCTCTGCGTCTCTAGCATTTCTTCTGCCCCTGCATCTCTAACACCCTCTCTTTTTCTCCGTCACTCACCCCTTTCCTCCCAGATGGACCTCCTTGCCCTGTGCCGCCATCTCCGCCTTAAACCTCTCGAACATGGCCTTCAACTCGGGCGGCGCCTTGGAGCCAGCCGTCTCGAAGGCCCTGCAAATCTCACCCGCCATCCTCTCCTGATCTGAAACCAATCAATACTGCTTTAAAAAAGAATTTTGGAACTTAAAAACCTTTTAAATTTTCAAAAATCATTTTTTTAATCTGAATTGAAAATAAGAAGACTTACGTTCTGGGAGGACGAAGGTGTAGGCGTAGCCCTTGTTGCCGGCCCTTCCGGTGCGGCCGACTCGGTGAACGTAGTCTTCGTAGTGGTTGGGACAGTCGTAGTTGACGACGAGCAGAAGGTTCTTGACGTCCAGACCACGGGCAGCGACGGAGGTGGCGACCTGAGAAAAAGTGAAATTAGAATGTAGAGAAGCGACGCAGAGGCAGAAAGCGGCCTGAGGTTGCCAGAAAAAGCTGGAAGCGGCCTGAGGTTGCCAGAAAAGCGTAAAGCGGCCTGAGGTTGCCAGAAAAAGCTGGAAGCGGCCTGAGGTTGCCGAAAAAAGCGGAAAGCGGCCTGAGGTTGCCGAAAAAGCGGAAAGCGGCCTATGGTTGCCAGCAAAAGGAGGCCTGAGGTTCCCAGAATAAGCTGGAAGCGGCCTGAGGTTGCCGAAAAAAGCGGAAAGCGGCCTGAGGTTGCCAGAAAAAGCTGGAAGCGGCCTGAGGTTGCCGAAAAAAGCTGAAAGCGGCCTGAGGTTGCCAGAAAAAGCGGAAAGCGGCCTGAGGTGGCAGAAAAAAGCGGAAAGCGGCATGAGGCTGCCATAAAAAGCGGAAAGCGGCCTGAGGTTGCCAGACTCACCAGAATCTTGACGGTTCCGCTCTTGAAGTCAATTATGTTGGAATCACGATCGGATTGGTCGATTCCTCCGTGGAGAGGGGCACAGGCGTAGCCACTTTTGAGGAGAACACCGCAGATCTCATCAGCCTGTAATCTGAATTTTAGAAAGGAAAGGGAGAGATCCCAACCTTCTCCTGTCGATCCACGAATACGATCACTTGTCCCATCTCGTAGTAGATTCCCAGGAGCTCCAGAAGCTTCAGAGCCTTCAGATGCTCCTCACAGATGACCACATTCTGAGTGATGTCAGAGCAAACGACGCTCTTTCCTCCGACCTGAAAAATAGGTCATTTTATCGATTTTAGCGCTGTATTCAAAGTAAGAATGAGCATAAAAATTAGCATAGAATCGTGAAAGATGTTATTGGGCTGAAAATCATGCAAAAAGTGCTTTTTGGGGTGCAATATGCAAATTTCGGAGTAGAAAACGACCGTAAAGCGGTACCTAGGCGGCCTTAGGGTGTCCAAACTCAACTCACCAGAATCTCGACGGGCTCCACGAGGACCTTCCTGGCGAGGGCCTCCATTTGACGGGGGAAGGTGGCTGAGAAGAGGACAGTTTGGCGGTCCGGGCGGATGTTGTCCACGATCTTTGTTACCTGGAAATAGGGCGGTTAGAGAGAGAGACAGAGAGAGAGAGACAGAGAGAGACAGAGAGAGAGAGAGAAATTACCTGAGGCTCGAATCCCATATCGAACATCCTGTCAGCTTCGTCGAGGACGAGGTAGGTGACACGGCGAAGGTTAGTCACACGGCCTGGAAATTTGAATATTAGGAAGAAAGGGACATATATCTGCGTCTTACAATACCTGCGTCTCTAACCTCTCTCTCTCTGCATCTCTGACCCTTCTCTCTCTGCATCTCTAACCTCATTCTCTCTGCGCCTCTACACTCTCCCTGTCTCTGCGTCTCTAACCCCTCCCTGTCTCTGCGTCTCTAACCATCAGCCGGACTCTGCTTCTAACCACCCCCTCGGTGTCTGCGTCTCTAACCACTCTCCCTGTCTTTGCGTCTCTAGCCTCTCTCCCTCTGTGTCTCTAGCCTCTCTCCCTCTGTGTCTCTAGCCTCTCTTCCGGTCTCTGCGTCTCTAACCACCAGCCGGACTCTGCTTCTAACCACCCCCTCGGTGTCTGCGTCTCTAACCACTCTCCCTGTCTCTGCGTCTCTAACCTCTCTCCCTGTGTCTCTAGCCTCTCTTCCGGTCTCTGCGTCTCTAACCACCAGCCGGACTCTGCTTCTAACCACCCCCTCGGTGTCTGCGTCTCTAACCACTCTCCCTGTCTCTGCGTCTCTAACCCCTCCCCCTCTGCGTCTCTCACCACTCTTCCGGTCTCTACATCTCTAACCTCTCCTCTCTATCTCTCTCTAACCCACCTCCATTAGACACCAGCAGGTCTATCATCCTCCCCGGCGTACAGACAATAATCTCGGCGCCTCTCTTGAGATCCGCGATTTGTTCTGAAATTCCAACGCCTCCGTACGCACAGACTACTCGAAGATTCAGCACCTGCAGAAAGAAGGAGTTAGGGAGAGAAAGGAGAGGGAAACTGAGGAATATTGGTCCCACAGGCACCCTGAATTTCAGGAGGATCTAAAGACCAAAGTGATGGTAGTCAGGGGACCCTACCTCGCAAATCGGGGCCGAAACTGTGAATAACGGTGAAAAAGGCGCAAAAAACTGACCTTTGCGAATTTGTTGGCTTCTTTCCACGTCTGCATGCAAAGTTCGCGAGTCGGCGCCATGATCAGAGCTGGAAATAGGGGAAATTAGTAAATTTAAGTTGTTGATATAGGAACATAATATATTTTGCATGTTGGCAACCTCCGGCCGCTTTTCTGCCTTTTTTACCTCAGGCCGCTTTTGCTTTTTCCTGGCAACCACAGGCCGCTGCTTTTTAACAACAAAAATGCCGCTTTTTTTTTACAAACAAAGGACGCATAAACAGACTTTTAGCTATCTTAGGCCGATGGGCCGCTTTTGGCGAGGTAAGGCCGCTTTTTGGCAACCAAAGGCCGCCTAGACCGATTTTGGCTGTCAAAGGCCGCTTGGATATTTTTGGCAACCAAAAGCTGCATGAACCGTTTTTTCTCAATCAAAGGCCGCTTAGACCGCTTTTTGGTAACCAAAGGCCGCTTGGGCCGCTCTCTAAACTCACCGATGGGTCCATCCATGTCCTCCAACTCGTCCTGGTCCATAATGTGTCTGAACATGGGGAGAAGGAAGGCCAGCGTCTTTCCACTGCCCGTCTTCGCCACTCCGATCACATCCCTCCCGCTCATAATGGCCGGAATAGCCTGGCTCTGGATAGGCGTCGGTTTGGCGTAGCCCAACCTGAAAAATTGAGTTTTAAATTACTTTTTAATTTGTAAAAATTTGAAGAAAAAAATGTTTTAAGGGTGCTTGCTATATGCAAATGAGGGGTTCTAAATTCAATTTTAAAAAAAACAACAAAAACTCACTTTTTCAGCTGGTTCAACACCTTCAACTCCACTCCACACTGGGCCCAGGTTTTGATCGGCTTCGGGCACTCTTTGCCTGAAAAGTTAGCATTTTAGACAGGAAAATTTTAGCTCCGCCCCTCCTAAACTTAAAAAAGGGAAAACCCCACCTTTAACTTCGATGTTGTCCAACTCGGCGCGCAGAGCCTTGACCTGCGATTTCTTCATTTTAGCGATTTCCTGGGTCTGAAAAAGACTGTTTTAGGGGAAATACATGTATTATTAAATAATTTTACAAAAAAAACTATTTAAAAATAGTTTTTGTAAAATAATTTTTTTCAATTTTAAATAAAAAATTACCTCGACGTAGAAGTTCTTCTCAAACGGACGGTAGTAGATCATTTCGTGGTCGGCGGCGTTGAGAAGACGAGCCTTGTGGCACAGACTGTGGCCAACCTGGAACGGAAATAATTTTAAAATAATCAAAATTAAGGTCCAAGCGGCCTATGGTTGCCAAAAAGCGGTCCAAGTGGCCTTCGGTGTCCAAAAAGCGGACTATGGTTGCCAAAAAGCGGTCTTGTGTTCCCAAACAGCGGCCAGCGGCCTTTGGTGGCCCAAAAGCGGCCTATGGTTGCCAAAAGCGGCTTATGGTTTACAAAAAGCGGCCCAATGTCTCCAAATAAAGAGAAAAATGTCCCTTTAGGCCATTTAATCCTTTTACATATTTTTTAACAAAAATATTTCTAAAAAAAAGATAATCCAACTGACCGCATCTAGGTCGATATCGTCGATGGTGACCTCCGCCCGTCCCTCGTTCTCCAGAATTTCTCCCTTGTTCTTCTCCTCGGTCGGGGCCGTGTTGATGGTGACGATGCGAGGCCCGCCCTCCTTCTTCCCCGTCTCCTTTCTGATCTTCTTAGCCACACCGCTCATGAAGGCGTCCAGAGGGTCCTCCTCATCCTCCTCAACCTCCATTTTGATCCTAAATTGGCTATTTCAGAGTGCTTTAAACTAATTGCTTTAGAAAAATGATGAAAAATCTAATAAAACATACGGTCCGTTGCCGTTGGTCTGTTCCTTCTTCTCCTCTTCTTTGACCGGCGCCTGGTCGGGGAATTCGTCATCGTCGTCTTCATCCTCCAGACTCCATCCCTTCTTGGCAGCCGGCTGCTCCGGTTCCTCTTTCTGAAAGAAAAAAATGTAAATTTGCTGCGTATCTAACATCTCTCTCTCTATCTCTCTGCATCTCTAACAATCATATTTAATTAGAAAACTGCCTCTACAATGGTCCGCAAAAAACCGCTTTTTACAACCTCAGGCCGCAGAAGACTGTATTTGCACAACATATTTTCTAAAACTCATTTTCTAATTTCTATTTAGTATATTTATTTTTTAATTTAAAAACTGGTGCAATTAATTTCAAAATGTTTAAAATGTTTCTAGTAAATATGTTTCTAGTAATCATATTAGTCAATAAGATTTATTGTTAGACAAAAAAAGAAAGGGGCCGACCGGGATCGTTTTGGTTGGTAATTTATGGTAGCAATATGGGTGGGCGGAGAGACACTCTACGTCTCTAGCCTGTCCTCTGCGTCTCTCCCCCTCTCTATCTCTCTCTCCGTCTCTCTCTCTCTCCCTCCATCTCTCTCTCCCTCCATCTCTCTCTCCCTCTCTAACCTTCTCCTCTTCTTCCGGCGCCGCCTCCACCACTCCACTCTGCAGCTTGAGCTTCCTCTGCCTCTCCCTCCACTCCTCCACCTTCTTCCTCCTGTCCTCCATGATCTTCTCCAGTTCCTTGTTCTCCGCCTCCTTCGCCAACGCCTTCCTGCTCTCCTCGTCCGCCGCCGCCTTCTCCGCCTCCCTCAGGCGATCCGTCTCCACGTCCCGCTCTCCCTCTCTCGGCCGCTTCTCCTCCTTTCTCTCCTTCCGCTCGTGCTTCCTCTCGCGAGAACGAGACCTCCGTCTGTCACGAGGACTGCGGGACCTGAAACTAAATAGTACTTTAAATAAACAATCCTCTTATATTTGCCTAAGGTGTTCATTTCTGTAAGCGATGGGACTACCCTTGCCGCGACCGCCGATCTCGTACGGGTGTGAAACTCGCGGCGCTACCATGTCAGACAACCAGTTTTTTTGCGTCTTTTCAGGCGGGAACATTGAAAATTCAAAAGTGACGATCAAAAATTTGATAAACCGATGGATTGAAAGACGCGTAATGCCGGTTATCCACATTTGCATATTGCCTGGAATGGCCAAAAATAGCATTTCATATACAGATTTCTCTAAAACGACGCATTTAAAATCCATTTAAAAACCATAAATGGCCCAAATTGGCGCCAAATTCAGAATTTTTAAATAAACAAAGTCAATATAAAATAGCAAAATAGCCCACCTCTTTCGCTTGTGCTCACGCGAGCGGGACCTCTTCCTGTCGCGGCGAGGGGAACGAGACCTGAAATTTCTTCCATTATTTTCATTAAAATACCTTATTTTATATTTTTTTAAACAATGTTTTTGTATTTTTATATAAATTTAACGAAAATAATTAGTAAAAACAAACCTGCTGCGCTTGCGGGTCTCTCGGTCGCGATCCCTGCTCCGGGACCGCTTCCGATCGCGGTCTCTGTCAGATTTGGACTCTTTACCCATCTCCTGCAAAAAACATTGAAAATACAATAGTTAAGTTTCTAAAACGAGTAAAGTGCAGAAAAAACTTGATAATAGCGAAAATCGAAAAAATCAGGTGTTTCGGCCATTTTAAAGCTGAAACACGCCTTTTTACATGAAAATCTACCGTAATGCTTTATACTTTTAAAAAATAGTAACGTTTTAAAACAATTTAAAAGCAAAATTAAAGCGAAATCTGGAAATTTAAATTCGAAAATGAATGCAGCGTCAAAACGAAAATTTCAAATTGCGAAAATACGCGTTTGCCGCATGGTTTTCGGAGAACGAGATAAATTTCGTTTGGGGACCACCCCTTAACTGAAAAAGGAAAAGGCGGCTTCATATAGCTTTCGCCAAGCTGGAATCATGCCAAAATGACCCTTAGTGCAGCGGAAATGAGATACGCAGTGCGAGAGACAATGTTCAATGAGGAGATTTAGATATTCTAATTAATATGCAAAAATTTCCCCGCCGATTTCATTTTGGCAATGACTATAAATAATCATTTAAAAATAAAAACAATACAAGCGAAAATCTTTAAAAAATGAAACAAAAACGTTATATACGAAAAAAAATTCTCCGGGTGACAATATTTGGTAAATTACACGGAAATGAAATCATTCGGTAGTTTCTGTATTCTAATCCTTAAGCCTTCTTTCTCGTCGATCTTTTTCTCTCTCTGGGTTTCCTCTCTTTCAGTGTTTTATATTTCTCTTTCTATCGCACTCTCTATCTATCTATTTATATCTCTCTCTCTCTCTCTCTCTCTCTCTCTCTCCTTTTCCTTCCTCTCTCTCCCCAAACGAGAAAGCAACTTGGTTTCATTTGTTTTCCCTTAATCTTAAATTACAACGCCACAATGTGACTATTTTCAACATGTCCAATAAGCATTGTATCAATCACTACAAATTTACGATTTTTGAGATCTGAATAAGTTGAAAACATGGTTCTTGCATTGTTTCTTCGCATCTGTTCACTTCAATACTGTAAGTGTCTCTTTTCCCGTCTTGTCGGGAGCATTTTGATTTACCACAATTAGGGAATCGTCAGAGACCTCTAATTGTGGTGTTAATGTAGCGAGTATTTGCATATGGCGCTTATTACGGTTTGCGGCCTACCCTTGACTACCTTTGCCGCGCCCGCCGATCCCGTACGGGTGTGAATCTCGCGGCGCTACCATGTCAGACAACCAGAGTTTTCTGCGTCTTTCCAGGTGGGAACATTGAAAATTCGAAAGTGACAACCAAAAAGTCAATAAATCGATGGATTGGACGGACGCGTAAACATCGTGCACATAGTTTGTTAAAATTCCGGTTATCCACGTTTGAATATGGGATAAAAATGGCATTTCATATGCAGAGTT
>JAJQXH010000022.1:7500-27500 GCA_022343465.1 Oscheius sp. G VE-2021 | reverse complement strand
TTCTGTGGAGAAGTTCTGTAAAACTGATGCTTGCTGCTCTACCACGACCCGCGTGTTTGTCGGATTTCCGCACTTTGCTGTTTGTTTATTTTTCTGGTATACGTTTGGTAAAACACTTTGAGGGCAACCTGGGGACATCAAAATTGGGCCACAAGGTACAATTTTAAGATTTGGCATTGAACCACACTAAAAATCTCACGTCTTGGTGGTTGGTGTTGAATCCAATAACCAACGATGCGGTAGAGTTGGGATCAGTGACATCATAAAGTCTGGAGTTATGGACTACTCCCTAAAAACTAAGTTTGTGGACGTGAGTAAGTGTGGGTGTGCATGTGTAAATGTTAGTGGGTAAGTACACAATTATGTGTGTCAATGTGTTTGCGTGTGTAAGTATGCGAGTGAGTGTGTGTATATATGTGTCTGTGTTTTTCATCTTTGAACGTCTAAAACCGTTACCCACCAACGTGTACAATCCAGGAAGGTAGGCAAAGACAGAGCTAAAAATGGCATGCTCAATCTTGAATGGCCGTTTCATATGAATCACATAAAATCGGGCAGCGAAGGATATCATAATAACATTGGGAGTAATACAAAGAGTGTGGAAATAGACCACTTGAATCCAAACACTCGCAGTTTCCCCAAAATACTGAGCTATACCGAATATTCCGTAGTGAATACTGGTGCCGGGTACAGTCCTGAAATGTTCAAATAAAGTTATGACAAATGAAAATGTCAGAACTTACGATGGCATGGTTAGCCAAAGGCGGATCATTTCAAGAACACTTGAATATATCGCATCAACTAGGTACACAGCAAAAGTTTTCATTTTGTGTGGAGTGTTTTTGAAAATGGCGTAAAGGAGACAACCACTAGGAAGAAGGCAAAAAATCAGAAGTAATGTCCAGATTGATTGGATTGGCTGTAGCATTTCTGCAAAAATAGGCATAGGTTGAGAAAGAGAAAAGGAGAGAGTGAAAGAGAGAAAGAGATAGAGAGAGGGGGGGGGGAGAACGAAGGAATAAAATGAGTGTGAGGGAAAGCCGTTGTAACAGATCATACAAATTTTGTTTGGCTACCTTGATTATTCTAAGAAGCCAAATAAATAAAGAAAGAATAACATCTGGTTTTTGAAGGAGCAGTCATTTCGATTCGTAGCCAATGTTTAAACAAGAAAACTAGATGAAACTGCTGTAAGCATACTTTTGTCTTGCGCGACTCAAAACAAGACGAAATCGGAAAAAGTGTGAGTGAAACGAGCCGTAACGACCAGAAAAGCACAAATGGTACAAAATATTTTTTCTAAGGTGGAGGACCCCCTAAAATTGATTTTACAAAGTGTTTTTTTTACAATTATTTGGATGGATGTTTCGTTTCCACGATTCTGAAACATGCCCCTTTTATTGCGCGCAGCGCGTAGCGCTGCGCGGTGGTTTGATTCCTCTCAGCTGCCTAAAATGGCGATGTCTCCCGTAGCGTGATTATCGTTTTGTTGCGGGCGAACGGATAAAGCTACGATAGCCAAATTTTCGCAGAAGACTCGAACTGGCTGTCTCTCGCGGCGCGCCAACTTTCAGCCAATTTGGTTCTAAAATAACCAAATGCGACCGAAAAAAAACGAATTTCAACTGTGCGCGCGGCGCCCCCTTGGTGTAACGGTGCGCGCGTTAGTCTCTAAATCTGGCGACCCGGGTTCGGATCCCGCCTGGGGCATTCCTTTTTGCCTGTTTCAAAATAGTGTTTCCACCTATTATCCAGTGAGCCATTTTTGTTTGAACTGTTAAAGTTTTTTTTAAAGTCTATATATTCGCACATATTTTCAAAAAAAAACTTTGAGAGCACGCACTCGATTCCTTGTTTATGTTCCAAAAACATATTTATCTCAACAATAATTAACAAATATCATTTAAATAAATATTTTTTTTGCTTACCCATTAGCAGCACTTTCTCGGATCTTAAATTTACAAAGGAGCGCGGCAAATGCTACCAGATTCCCCAGTGTGGTCAAAAAACAAAAGTATTTTTGTGAATTGGATTTATCATTCAAAGAATAATTATAAAAAGTGAACAATTCATATGCGTGAAAAAACGAGACGCAAAAGGAGTTGGTATTCAGAGGTGCTTTTATTCCTCATCGTATAAAAAGTGAACAATAGAAATGTAAGGAAACTATAAAAAGTGATCAATAGGAATATGAACCGGGCGAATTTTTCAAAGCTCCAAAACCACCTCTGGCGTTATAAAACATTAAACAAACTTAATCACTTAAACCCTATTTAGTGCGTATACCCATGGTGGCCAGAGGTGCTTTTGGAGTTTCGAAAAATTCGCCCGGTTCATATTCCTATTGATCACTTTTTATAGTTTCCTTACATTTCTATTGTTCACTTTTTATACGATGAGGAATAAAACCACCAACTCCTTTTTCGTCTCGTTTTTTCACGCATATGAATATGATTCAGACCACAAAATGGGCGCATTTAAACGGCCGAGTCTTGCAATTGCCGCACGAAAACACGGCTAGAGTGAGCGAGAGAGTGTGAAAAATGGAGAGACGCAGAGTTGGCAGCAATTGAAATTACAATTTCCCCAAAATTTCAAGCGCTCTTAAATCTGTTCTTGTTGCTCCAAAATGCATGAAAGTTTTCGCATTAGATCCTCCTTCTTTTCGTTTGGATGAAGTTGCACTTCTAAAGCCACATTTTTCAACACAATCAATCGCTTTTACTTATCAGCTTAATAAGTGCCAGACAGTTTTATGCGGCAATCCAACACCTATCAGCCTCCTACAATCAGAGGCACTAAATTAACAGTAAGCTTTTTGAAAATTCAACTTTTAAACATTTTGTAATTTTATTTTCAGGTCGCTGCAGCTTTATCAGCTTGGCTGCTTGTTGGAAATTGCACTGTAGTCTATTACCTAACTTCTGACAATGAGAATTTTGTTCTGAAGGAAATGTCGTTCTTTGCTTTGGTTTGCACTGGCTTTTGCGTAAATCTGGCTGGGGTTAATGAGACTTTTCTGTTCATTCTTTGCACGGTTATTATATTTTGGATTTGCTTGTAGATTGGGTTTCAGCTTGTTTTTGGTACTTGTACTATTATTTTACAAATAATGGAAGTTATTATGACTTTAAGGGACGATAAGATACTGGAGTTAAGAGGTCAGTTTAAGCGGAAGGACCGCGTAAAAATAATTTTTCGGATTTGTAATAAAAGCCTAGATATCATTCCCAGGATTTCGAAAAAAAAACCTCTTTTACCCATTTTGGATAAACATGAATCGATATAGGGGCGCTTGAAATTTTGGGGGAATTGTCGGTTGAATTTCCGCCAACTCTGTGTCTCTTCATTTCCCACACTCTCTCGCCCACTCTAGGCGTGTTTACGTGCGGCAAACGCGTAAAACGGCCGTGTAAACGCGCCCCTTTTGCAGTCCAAATCATATAAAAGGGATATGTTGCATACTCGTGGAAATGACACATATTCAATGAAAACATTGTAAAAAGACTTTGAAAAATCAATTTTACGAGGTCCTTCCCCCTTTAATAAAACGCACACACACACACACTCACACACATGCACACACACTCACACATACTCACATAACACAGTTCTTTTTTCAGAAATCGTTTGGTTAACAGTTTACTGCTTCACGTTTTTAGTGAACTTGTTTACTTTCCCTTTATCGACATACCTCTGTGTACAGGTATTTCGTCATCGTTGGGCTATGAGAAGGTGACCCCCCTACAAAATGAATTTTATAAAATTTCTTTCAGAATACCGTTAATTGCCAAGCTTCCGGCATTTTTATCACGAACCGTTTTAACTCAAACTGATATGTACCTGTATGAATAAACAAAATAGAAAATTTGTTTGATTCGGGGGAAAGCGAGAAATTGACAAAGAGAGAGAGAGAGCGTTAGTGTGTTATCATTGAGAGAAATAGATTAGCACATCATTTCCGATCCCCCTGGATCATATGTTCTTGACACTTCCGGATTATCAGGTCTCTGGTTTCCCCCTCCGATAGTGTCCATCTCTTATCAGCCCCATGAGCCAACAGTCTCACACCTACGTCCCCCCTAACATCAGAGGCATCAGACTTTCCGTAAGTCATAATTTTTACCATTGTCTTAACTAAAGTCTAACCAGTTGATTGCTACCCTGTCAGCATGGATTCTATTAGGAAGTTGCACTATAGTATGGTTTGTTTCCTCCACCTCACGAGAGCCGGATCTGAATGCCACAGCCTTTTTTGCACTGTTGGTGACGATGTTCTGTGCTACAATGAAAGGAGTCATTGAACTGGGCCTGTTTATCCTTTGCTCAGTTAGTAAAGAAAAATGGAGATAAAGCCTAATTGTTTTAGGTTGTCTACGCTTCCAGCGTTATAATTTTGCAGATAAAGGAGTTTATAAGAATTTTTGGTGCACCTTCTTGTGATAGTAAGATCTCTTTTCTTCGATATTTTCATTTTTCCTCTCCTATAGGACAGGTGTTTGATAGAATAGTGTAGCCACATAAAAAGTCAATATCTCAGTGTGTTTAGTATGTGAAAGATCTGGACCTAAAATATACTAAAACCATATTTTTTTGGTTTTTGAAAATATATTTTTGAAATTATAAAAATCAAAGTTTACTAATTGGCTATCTTTGCACTGGCAAACTATTGGCTAACTTTTTTTTAAAAATCATGATAAACATTTCAAAAAAAAAAGATTAACCTCAAAAAAACTATTATTTGGGCGAAAACAAGTAGCAAAAAGATTTTTATTTATTTCTTAGCCGTTTTTAACAAAAAATTTTTATCCGTTCTGGCTGTTTTTGACAAAATTTCAATGAATAAATTTAAGTTCTCCCCCCCCCCCTCTCTCCCTCTCTCCCTCTTTCCTTCTTTCTCTTTCTACATCTATCATCAATTCACTTTTCGAGTACTGTATTTAAAACATATCATTTTCAGGCCTTAATGCCGATCCAAATCACTGCAGCCACTTTGAGACCGACTTTCTGTGTAAGTTTTCAAATCCTTTTTGTTCAAGCCCAGTATTCAGCTGTAGCCTATTTAATTGTCTACGCCGTGGCATTTGTTTTTAATATAGTCTTCTTTCCAACATCAACAGCTCTCTCAATAAAACTGCTACATCACAGGTGGTACATGAGAAGGTACAGACATTATTTTCAAAAATTTACCCAAGAAAGCTTTCAGAATTACTCTAATTGCCAGACTGCCTCCGATGTTATCAAGAACAATCTCAGTTCAAACGGATCCCACCCCCGATTCGGGGTTATGGACGGGTATTTCATGATTTTTATTGTTGTGAATACATAACTGTAAATATAAATAGTAAAGATCACCGGTGGACAAATATCCGTAGGGGAAGGAAGGTTAAGTAAACGCCTGGAATGAAAACATACGTCAGGTGAAATGGGATATTGTTTGGAGAAAGAGAGAGAGAAGGAGAGAGAGAGAAGGAGAGAGAGAGAAGGAGAGAGAGAAAGAGAAAGAGAGATAGAGAGAGAGAGAGAGAAATAAAGAGAGAACGAGAGAGAAAGAGGGAGAGAGAGAGAGATAGAGAGAGAGAGAAATAAAGAGAGAACGAGAGAGAAAGAGAGAGAGAGAGAGAGAGAGAGAGAGAGAGAGATAGAGAGAGAGGAAGAGAGTGAGAAGGAGTTACCTGATAAAGTGTGAGGCAGCATTCACCAACAGCATCGGTTACTCCTCCGTGCATATCTCCTGAAAGTTTGAATGAGGGTCTCTGTCTCTGTCTCTCTCTGTCTCTCTCTCTCTCTCTCTCTCTCTCTCTTCTCTTCTCTCTTTCTCTCTTTCTCTCCCTCTCTGGGTCTCTTTTCTCTGTTTCTGTCTCTGACTCTCTCTCTCTTTCTTTATCTTACCTATCAACGTATCCGCTTCTTCGGCAGCACTTCGCATAAGAACACTATAACGCCTTCTTTTCATATAAGTGGCAACAACCTGAAAAGTCCAATAGTTAATGAAAAAGGAATTTCCCTTTAAGCAAGCATAGATGTCTTTCGTTCTGGCAATCATCAAGTATGTGTGTGTGTGTGTGTGTGTGTGTGTGTGTGTGTGTGTGTGTGTGTGTTTGTGTTTGTGTGTGTGTGTGTGTGTATGTGTGTGTGTGTGTGCCTCTACCTAACCTGAACAAGTAAAACGATTCCCAAGGCGCTCATAACCCGACCTCCGAAATTCAACAACCCAATGAGATATTTGGAAGGAGCTTCAGCCAAAGCTAAAATAAACCTTCGAGTCTCCTTATTTCCATCAAAACCCACTCCTTTTCAATTTAAAACGAAAAGTATGTTCATTTTCAACAGCCGTCTTCACCACTTCCTGCTGCAACTGGGCAGCCCAGACACTGGTCAAATAGGCAAAAACGTTGAGAGTCATTCCGAGGATTAGGAAAGTTACGATACCGGCGCATTGGTTTTCTGAAAAAGCGATGGAAAAGTAGAAACTTCAATAAAATATACAATATTTGAGATGCCACGATGTTCATGATTTAATTTTCAGGTCAAAATCACATTGTTTGTTTCAAAGATATATTTTTAAACAGTTTAAAAAAAATGTTTTCCAAAAAAAAACGATAATGAAAATAAAAAAACTAAATAATGTTTTGGTGAATTTTTTGGTTAAGTTGAACTCAATCCTTTGTTACAAAAGATAGATTTTTAATATTGTTTTGTTTTTTTGATTTTACTTTGATGAATAGATGATGAGGTTTATTTAAAATCTTTTATCCAAAAAATTCAAATTTTCATTGATTTTGAGACGTGTTATTACAATTTTTCATATTAAAAAACTTGATTTCAGACATTCCAAGCACAATTTGCTTTTGCCTTAATTTGCTTTTTTTAAAATTTCCAAAAAGACCTTGTTTCTCATAAAAAATTATTTTTCTTAAATTTAATATAAACTAAACGAAATAAAATACAAAATATGCTAAACAAATAGAAAATTATTTTACAAAAAATAAACAGTATATTGTCATGAATGTTCGATTTTTTTTCTCACGCTGGGGTAATGATGTTGAAAGGTTTTTTAATAAAACAATTAAAGTCATCACAAATTTAAAACAAATTGTGGCGCGGGCTGCGTAACCACACGGTAAGCGTGGCGGAGTGGTTGAATTCTCGCTTGCAAATTTGAGGACCCGAGTTCTAATCCAACCTGTGAAATTTGGTTTTGCCAATAATAAATCAACTTTGTAGAGCAACTACCTACCTTTTATTTACTTTTTTTATTTTTTTAAAACCTGATTGCTTGAAATTTGCTATAAAATTAACTGGTTCTAAAAAACAAGCATGTCCTTTCATTCACAGCACAACGGATACAACACAATGCTCTCTGATTATTCATGCGGAACGACAAAGTCACAAAACAGAAGCGTACTCTTGAATTCGACGATTTTATCTACAAAATAGGCTACAAACTACAAAACAACATCTATTTCAACATACGTCTGAATTTTTCTCTCTTCTGCCGAAATTTCTCCTTCATCTGGGAGGTGATGCTTGTCATCGAGCTGCTTTTCTTGATCCCCGGGTGGATTATAATTCTGTGAGGCACGTCCAAAGTCTGTTTTTCGATACCCGGTTGGTGCTGAAATTTAAGATTTGAAAAGCATTTTATTTGGAAGAATTACAGTGATCACGGGAGGTTCTGGCGAATTGAGCCGGCGGCGCTCGTCCGGTGGCTCCATTTGGCAGTGAGGGGGAGGGAATGCACCTGTGGTTGTGAAATGAGGACGGAGAGCAGAGATTCATTTGGAGTGGCTAATGAAGGGTGATGAAATGAGAGGGGGAAACTTCACGAGTTTTTTTTAAAGACGGACATTTTATTCGATTCAAGGTACAAGTGAAGTATATTTTGTTCTCAAATTCACCTAGTATGAATGTTTTAAAACTTAGGACCAAACTAAGCGAACAATTTTGATTTTGGTGTTTCGAGGTTACTGTAGCCGGATTACTGTAACTTTATGCCTATGTGTCATATCTCGCTTCTATGTTGACCAAAAATTAATCTGAAAACGAAATTCTATAGATAATTTTCAAAGAAAAACAATTGCCATTGACGCCAAACTCATCAAAAAAATTGAGAGAGAGAGAGAAACAGAGAGAGAGAGACAGACAGATAGAAACAGATACAAACATACAGGCAAACATAGACATAGATAGATAGACATTGACAGGCAGAGAGAGAAAAAAGAAAGGAAGCCAGAAATAAGCGAGAGAGCGAGGGAGAGAGAGAGAGAGAGAGAGAGAGAGAGAGAAAGAGAGAGGGAGAGAGAGAGAAAGAAAGAAAGAAAGAAAGAGAGAGAGAGAGAGAGAGAGAGAGAGAGAGAGAGAGAGAGAGAGAGAAAGAAAGAAATAAAGTGAAAGAGAGAGAGAGAAAGAAAGAAAGAGAGAGAGAGAGAGAGACAAAGAAAGAAATAAAGAGAAGGAGAGAGAGAGAGAGAGAGAGAGAGAGAGAGAGAGAAAGAGAGAGGGGAAAAGAAAGAAATAAACAGAAAGAGAGAGAGAGAGAGAGAGAAAGAAAGAAAGAGAGAGAGAGAGAGAGAGAGAGAGAGAGAGACAAAGAAAGAAATAAAGAGAAGGAGAGAGAGAGAGAGAGAGAGAGAGAGAGAGAGAGAGAGAGAGAAAGAGAGAGGGGAAAAGAAAGAAATAAACAGAAAGAGAGAGAGAGAAAGAAAGAGAGAGAGAGAGAGAGAGAGAGAGAGAAAGAAAGAAATATACAGAAAAAGAAGAGAAAGGGAGAGAAAGAGAAAGCAAGATAGAGAGATAGATAGAAAAAAGAGAGAGAGAGAATGCCACATGTTAGTGGTGCTTGTCTGAAATTGACGCTGCCAACAAAGTGCAAAAAGAGAGAGAAATGTATACCCCTGGGAGGCGGCAAATAAAGAAGTCAGAAGAAAAGGAAGCCTGCTCGAAGGGCAAGTTGTCGTCGAAGGCAGTCACGCAATCCGATTTGGATGAATCCAATTGCCCCATCCGAGTGACTTTTTTCCTTTTCGATGTCCAACTTTCGCAATCTCTTTCTCGGTCTCTTTGTAGCCGTGGCGGAATTTGAATCAAACAATCAACAGAGACGGCCAATTACTCCCCGACGGGTTTGTTATTGCGGAGAACAAGAGGGAGCTAATATGAATACCCGGGAAAACAAAGCTATTTACCGGGGGGAGGGTGCATCGATTCGGGCAAAGTGCTTTAAGAGAATGGCTGGTGGGGCTCTCTCCGGAAGCGGCGGCGAAGATTCAAAGGCCAACACTTGGGTCAAATCAATCCTCGCATGCGTTGAGCACGTTTTGAGGAAATTTCATAACGAACGCATATGAGAACAGTCATGGATGAGGCATAAGGTTGCCCTTTACAAAATATAAATTGATTTTTCAAGGTCTCTTTACAATTGTTTTATTGAAAAAATATCGCATCTACGATTCGGAAACATACCCCTTTTATATGATTTGGACTGCAAATGGGGCGCGTTCACACGGCCGAGTCTTGCAATTGCCGCACGGAAACACGGCTAGCGTGGGCAAGAGAGTGTGGAAAATAGAGAGATGCAGAGTTGGCGGCAATTCAAACTACAATTTCCCCAAAATTTCAAACGCTCCTAAATCGATTTGTTTTGATTAAAAATGAAAAAAAGGTATTTTTCGAAATCCTGGGAATACTATCTAGGCTTTTATCACAAAACCAGAAAAAATATTTTCACGAGGTTTTCCCGATAGGGGCCTTAAAATTTCCAAACACTTTGTTTAAAACCATTTACAACCCCAAAATGATAATATGGAAATTTGAGGCCGAGGTCTTTTTTGGGCGCCGGGATAGGTGCAATGTGGATACTTTGGAATTTCATCTTTAATTTTAAAAAAAAGCAAACTCTCTTTCTGAGCCACAAATAAAGTTTTCGGCAAAAAACAAACTTTAAAAAATAGCATTTTTGTGTTTGTTTGTTTATTGGTAAACTTTTGTGTTATGGTAAACGGCTAACTACGATTTTTGTTTGTTGCCTGTATTTATGCGTAATTTTTCTGATTCAAAAAGCGAAATGGTCTAAAATATTTCATCAGGAAATGAGGAAAGTGTCCTCTCTCTCTCTCTCTCTCTCTCTCTCTCTGTCTCTCTCTCTCTCTGTCTCTGTCTCTGTCTCTCTCTCTCTCTTTCTTTTTTTTTGCTCTCTCTTTCTTTATTACTCACAAGTTTACAATTAACAAACAATAAAACATGTATACGATATTACACAAATCAACATTCAAGTCAAACATCTACTGTTTAGCACTGACGGTGCTAGAGATGTGAAGCACACGTGTCTTTTCAGTCGTTCTGTAAGAATGATACGTTTTGTTCATACAAATTAACACAATTCCTCCAGAAGCACTAAAGAGGGTGATAGAAGTCATCAGAAAGATTGAGAGAACTGAAAAGGGCACATTTCGCGCTCTCTCTCTATCTATTTCTCTCTCTCTCTCTCTCTCTCTCTCTCTCTTTCTCTCTCTCTCTCTCTCTCTGTCAATCTGTCTTTCTCTGTATCTTTCTCTTTCTTTCTCTCTCTCTTTCTTTCTCTGTCTGTCTGTCTGTCTCTCTCTCTCTCTCTATCGCACCAACTTACAAGATATTCCCCAAACTGAGCTCATAGACAAAAAACAAATTGATAGTATTGGCAGCGCAACACAACAAATTGGAATAAAAACTTGCAGAATAAGCTGATGGAGAAATTTTTTCTGTAGTTGCATGGTGCGGTCAGAAGCGGTGGAAGACCAATTCAAGCACCGGAGAGTAGAGTAGATGAAGAAAAACGAAGAACCAAACCCGATACAGCCAACAATTGTTACAGGAGGTCCCAAAAATTTTAATGTGCTCCACGCCGTGTAGGCTTGGAAATTTGGAAGCATGAGTAAAGCGGGGGTTATGCAGGTGTACTGAAAGAGATGTTTTGAAAGAGAGAGAGAGAGAGAGAGAGAGAGAGAGAGAGAGAGAGAGAGACCGTGAAACCCACATTGCTGTAATGTTTCACTGTTATCTCTGTTTCGCCACCAATAAAAGAAGTGGTTATAGATGGGATCGGAACGACAACATATGTCAATATCAATAAGAAAAAATATTTGTTCGGGTATTTATCACAGCCAAGTACTACCATATATCTATAGAAGAATAAATGAGTAGATGTAGCTAATGAGAAGGCTAAAAGAAAAAGACCGGATAGGACCATTAGGTGAGAAGGAATGATACCACCACGAGGGTAACCCATGAGAAAAGGGAGGAAGATTACTGGGTTGAGGAGGTGAATCTGAAGGTTGTAGTGCTCACAGAATCATTTGTTCACTCACTCACGGACTCACGGACTCGCTCCCTCACTCACTCACAATTGCACATTCATAAACTTACACACACTCACTCACTCACTCACTCACTTTCTCCCTTCCATACCCATACATCACTGATAAGTGATGCTAATTGATGATATAGCAAATACCACTTGTATGTGTTCATTTCTTTAGTAGACCGCCAAATAATACAATAGAGAACGTAGGGATTAATTACAATAGTCAGTCCAAATGTAACGTCCATTAGAAAGTAGAATTGCGGAAGCAGTCGATCAGACATGAAGTCTGGGCACTCAATCTTCGACATATTAGAAAAAAACGTCAACTTGTGGTTTGGCTGCAGTATGAAGACAAACAAGGGAAAACAGCTGCTGAGGTCAAGAAAATAGCATATTTTTCAGTATTTCTCTTAGAAGCAGGTGTTTCAGAAGCTGACGAGATTAATTACATGTGGGCCGGAAAATCGTTAAATCATCTGTCAATAGAAGTAAGAGTGAATTTTTGAACGAGGTCACAACTTTCTCTGCAATAAAAGAAAATAAATTAATCTACTGCCTAAGAAATAATAAAATCGGGGCATTCAATCGTTGACATGGTGGAGGCGGTCTGTGGTCTATTAACTGCATTGCACAAGAAAATAATTTAAAACACCTGTTTAGGACAATTGCATTCTTAAGCTTTATTGCAGAAACAGGTGTTTTCGAAAGCGATATTTATGAAAAACTAACATTCATATCATGTACCATTTTGTTCTCAATGGAGGTGATTACGTTACGAACGAATACAAAGTGATGCAAACTTATATGACTTGAAATTTAAATTTTTTGGATTGATTCTAAGGTACGACACGGCCGGTGGTCATACTTGCCAGTGACGACCTGATTTAACTGAAGTGTTTCCCATTCTGTTGTGCGCTGCCTGGTCGACCTGCTCCGCAGAACAGCTGTTGAGATTTTGTAAACGACAACATAGTCCTAAAATATACCACAGAAATGCAGAAGCCCGTACCAAGACCGTGCATTCAGCAAAACTATTTTGCTCGAAGGTATCTTGGAAGAGAGCCACTACATTTTATTTCTGTTGCACTACGTTGCATATTTTCGTTGGACTATGGTATCAGTCGGTAAGTCCTAAATACTACAATAATTGTTGTTTTGATTTATGGGGGTCCAAATCGTATCATGTCTAACTTAAAAGTCATAGATTTCGATTTGCCGTTTGCCGTTCAACGTGGTCAATTGTTGGTTGATCACTGGACTTGTGAAGTTAATATTATTCATTGATATGCAACCATGTTCTACATTATTTAAGCGTCTGCCGATGATTGCGTTATTGACAGAATTTCGGGTGTTTGCAAACACACATTCATTTGGAATCTAAGTAAAGGTTTGGCCAATAAGCGCGCTCAACCGCCAACACACCGTGCCGCGGCGTTTGTCCGCAGCTGGGCTTAAAATGCATGCTCTGCGTGAATGATTGCAGCCTATCACTGGTTTACCACAACTGTTCTTCTGAGATTTGTTAAGGTTGGTGATTGATATTTTTTTAAATATTATTAATAAGTCATGGTAAATCCGCGGTACAATTCATTTCCAGATATTTAGAGTTTTACTGCTGATATACTACCTGTAATTGATTTTTATTTGTGATGAATTTTTTATATCTCTTTTTTCAGGTTGTCTACGATCAGTTTTACTGTTAATGCAAAGTTTGCATCTGTTGCTGCCAAAAGTCTACTGATTGACGATTTCTGCATTTGCTGGTACGTTTTTGTGATGTTATTTTATATGTTCACGAAGAACTGCGTTTTTTGTATTCAGGTTGTTTGCCGCCGGATGCAGTAAAGTATTTTTACGTTCGGTCTGCGAAAGGAGTGATTCTATGAGGACCTACTTAATTTTATGGCAAGTGAGGACCGAATTAGCTAACGCCTGATAATACATTTTTTACAAATTGGAAAATTAAATACTTGGAAGAAAAAAAATGGAATGAGGCGGTTTTCTTTTTTGCTTTTGTCAAATTACCTACCAGGAAGTCCAAAATGTGGGCTGGTCTGGGCCGGCCATCGCACGGCACTGGGCAACGATTGAACGAATCAAGCGAAATAGAGTTGCAAAAAAGTAAAATCATATCACTAAGATATCTGTTTTTAATATTATATCCAAACTTTGAAAAATACTGTTCGGCCCACGGGTCAAACAGGGCGAGGCCAAAACGGACAGGTAACCGGGCCAGGACCGCCCCGGATCGGTCCCGTACTGAACGAAAACTGTAAATATAAAAAACTTCAAAGCAGATCAATTTTGTATGTTGCAAACGACTTTGTACTACTTTTACTGTCTAATTTTAATAAATTTACAAAATTAAAATTAATTTTCAGTTGAAACAAACCGGTGTCTGGGTAAACAAGAAGCCACGGATTTACTCCAAGCCAGCCCGGGACCCAAAAATAACGTACGTTTTACAAACAGGCGTACATCTTTATTATACGTATCAACATTCCAATCAAACACCTACTGTTTAGTAATTTTACTAACTGAAGAAGTCAGCTGAGTCACTTGTGTCAGACTTGTAGTTCCGCAGGAATGGTACGTTTTGTTCATGCAAATTAGCACACTCCCTCCAGAAAAACTAAAGAATGCGATAGAAGCCATGAGAAAAATTGAGACAACTGAAAAAAAAACATAAAAAAGATATTTCGATGACTCACAAGAGATTCCCCATACGAAACTAAGAGCAAGAAAACAAATTGATATAATTGGTAGCGCAATAACACAAAATGGAATAAAAACCTGGAGAATCAGTTGATAAAGAAACTTTTTCTGTAGTCGCATGGTACGGTCAGAAGCAGTGGAAGACCAATTCAAGCACCGAAAAGTTGAGAAAATGAAGAAAAATGAAGATAAGAAGCCAACAGATCCTGTTATTATTGTAGGAGGTCCAATGAATTTTAAGGTGGTCAATCCCCGGAAGGCTATGAAATTGGGAATTGTGCGTAATGATGGGGATATGCAGGTGAACTGAAAAATTTATGTTTTGATGCATAGAGAAAAGGGGAGAGAGAGAGAGAGAGAGAGAGAGAGAGAGAAAGAGAGAGAGAGAGAAAGAGAAAGAGAAAATGAGAGACTAACATTGCTGTAATGTTCCAGTGTTATTTTAGTTTCATTTCCTCCAATAAAAGATGCGGTTATAGCTGGGATCGGAACAACAACATATGTCAGAATCAATAAGAAAAGGTATCTTTTAGGGTAATTATCACATCCAAGTACTACCATATATCTATAGAAGAATAAATGAGTGGATGTGGCTAATGAAATTTCTAAAATAACGAGAACGGAGCTGACAATTAAAAAAGATGGCACGACGTTAGCTAATAGGCCACGGGGGTACCCCATCATAAATGGGAGGAAGATTACGGGGTTCAGAAGGTGAATCTAAAAACTTTTAGTTTATTCACTCACTCACTCACTTTCACACTTTCTTACCCATATATCACTGAGAAGTGCTGCAATTTGATGATATAGCAAATACCACCTATAGTGTTTCATTTCTTTAGTAGATCGCCAAATAATACAGTAGATAACATAGGGATTAATAACAATAGTAAGTACAAATGTAGCATCCATTAGAAAGTAGAATTTCTGTAGCAACGGATCAGTCATATAGTCTGGGCATTCAATCTTTGACATCGTAGAACCTGAGAACCTCAGCTTGTGGTCGCTTGACTGCAATGTGCAGGAAAACAATTCAAAACACCTGTTTAGGATAATTGAATGGTTTTTAAGTTTATTGCTTTAGCAGGTGTTTTAAGGGACTTTATGGTCGAAGGGAAATGGAAAATGAAAACACGTTTTTTTAACATTGATGCAACATTTAAATGAAAGGACTGTGCCAGTTTATCTTAATTGTTTTTAACAGAAAACATAAAAAGGGAAGGATCGCGTTAAAAAAAATTTGCTCTAGTTTAGTGATAAAATCATATATATTCCGAAAAATAGTTTACAGCCATTTTGGATCAGAACGGACAAATTTTGGGGAAATTGTCGTTTGAATTGCCGCCAACTCTGCGTCTCTCCATTTCCCACACTCTCTCGCCCACTCTAGCCGTGTTTCCGTGCGGCAATTGTAAGACTCGGCCGTGTAAATGCGCCCCTTTTGCCGTCCAAATAATATAAAGTTTCAGAACCCTGAAACCAATCTATTCAATCAAACAATGGTTAAAAATGGAAAATTCAATTTTAGTTCTTTTAAAACAAATTTGAGAAAATCAACCTGTTGTTGACGTCAACGTCTAGGAAAACAAAGAGGAAAACAGAAAAAAAAGTTTAGGGAAATTGAATGTTTTTAGTTTTTCCTCCTCGGAAATAGGTGTTTCAGAAGCTAATGACATACTGAGTAGGATACATTTTGTCTGGGGGCGCTGTAAATGTAAGCCTATACACGTTGATACAAAATTATCTGCATTGAGGGGATCCAAATCTTGGCATTTATACTACGGCACCAGTTTAGCCTAGTTTTAATAGAAAACATTACTACTAATTATGTTTTAAACAATACAACGCTACAAAAAAGAGCTATTAAATGCTAATGTTGCTGACTGATGAGGGAAGTTGAAGCACTCGTTTGATTCTTTGTCTACCAGGAGTGGTAGGTTTTGTTCATACAACTAGGTTTTGTTCAAATTCCTAGAAACATTGAAGAGGGAGATTGAGCCATCAGGAATATTGAGAGCACTGAAAATAGTAGAGTATTTTTTGTTAGGCCCTTTCTCTCTCTTTCACACATCTATTAGGAAATAAAATTTTGAAATCAAAGCATCACTGATGAATTCTGGGCTTTCTTCCCACATTATAGAGCAGTTGAACTTTGAATTGGCTGTGCTGTGGTGTAGAAAACCTGATGATGCATCCAAAAGCGCCGATTTTTCCAATTGGCCAGGTGTTTCTGAAATACGCTTAAATCAATTACATTGGGGTCATTTGATATTTCAGTGTAGAGGGAAGTGTGAGTGTCTGCGTCTCTATGTATGGGTGTACGTGTGATCGTGTGTACGTGTGTATGTGTGATCTATCTCAACTTTCTATACCATATATCTTTGGTGAAGAATTCGTTTTGCCTGAAACAAACACCTGCCTTAAATGTTTTTTGATGAAGAATTCGCTTTTGCATATGCATTTCATATTCTTTCAGGTGGCGTCACTTCATTCCATTCTATTGAACTATTCCTTCAATGTCGGTGGTTGAATGCCCCGATTTCGTCAACGATTCATTGATTCCCAAATTCTACTTTCTGAACTATGTTGCGTTCGCATTGACTGTTGTTACAAATCCATATGTTATCTATTGCATTATTTGGCGCTCTACCAAAGAAATGAACAAGTATAGATGGTATTTGCTTTATCATCAAATAGCGTCTCTCATCAATGACTTATGGGTAGGAGTTATAAGATAGAGATAGAAAGAGAGAGAGAGAGAGAGAGAGAGAGAGAGAGAGAGAGGGAAAAGAAGAAGAAATGTGTAAAAGGGGTGAGTGAGTGAGTGAGTGGATCAGTGAGTAAAGACAACTAATTTCAGATCCATCTCCTTGCCCCCGTAATCTTCCTCCCCTTCCCTATGGGCTACCCCCGTGGTATAATGGCTGGCATCATTTCCTCTCATTTGATGACCGTAATCTTTCTTTTTCTCTTGATTTTCTCATTAGCCACAACTACCCATTTATTCTGCTACCGGTATATGGTAGTACTTGGCAATAAGAGATACCCTAAAATGTGTATATTACTATTAATTTTTACTTATGGCTTCATTTTACTTCCTGTCATAACCACTTCTTTCATTGGAGGTGATACTGAAATAATAGTGAAAAATTATAGCAAGGTGAGTCTATCTCTCTCTCTCTCTCTCTCTCTCTAAAAACTCTCTTTTTCAGTTCACTTGCATAACCCCCGCTTTACTCACCCTCCCGAATTTCCTAGCCTACAAACCCCATAACACCATGAGATTTCTCGGAATTCCAACAGGCATATCTTTATTGATAGGGTTTTCTTGTTCATTTTATTTTATTCACTCCACTCTCCGTCAGTTGAATTGGTCGTCGACCACTTCTGACCGAACTATGCGGCAACAGAAAAAGTTTCTTCGGCAACTGATCTTTCAAGTTTTTGTGCCGCTGGGGGTTGTAGCGCTTCCAGCAGCTGCTATTGGATTTATTGTGACGTTCATGTATTGGGGGCTTGCTTGTAAGTCAATCATACACTTCAAAAAAGAGAGAGACAGCGAGAGAAAGAGAGAGAGAGAAAGAGAAAGAAATAACATCACTTTTTCAGTCTTCTCACTCTTTATGATGGCCTCAATCTCCCTCTTCAGTGTTTCTGGAGGAATTGTGCTCATTTGCATGAATAAAACCTATCACTCTTACTGTAGACCAAGAACCACCCTCTTTAGTTAGTAATATTTTTTATTAAATAGTATTGATTGTATCTATTAAATATGTGGTACAAATAAAGATGATTTAATGTGTGAAAAGTCTAAATCAAAAGAAGTTGTGATGACGAAGCCACATTATGCTTTTTGGTGTCACTTTCGATTTTTCTGTGTGTGAGTGAGTGAGTGAGTGAGTGAGTGAGTGAGCGAGTGAGCGAGCGAGCGCGTGTGTCTCCATCTCTCTCTCTCTCACACACACATACACACTCTCTCTCCCTAATTCCCCATCTCTCTACCGCTGGTACACATTCCATCTTCTATCCCTAATTTCTGTGTAGACCACAAGTCAAGATAGCTAATGGAATCCTGTTGCGATGACCCTCCTCCAAGGTGAAACAAGTAAATCGGCCGCCCTCGTTAAATCTCTCGCATTAGGCTGAACGTAAGAATGATGTGTTTTCAAATACTAATCCTCATTTTCATTCCCTGCATTCAAAGTTGTATCCCCACTAGATCACGTAAGATCCCATTTTAACAATTTCAATACCAATTTTCAGCTGACGGAATGTTGTCTGGTAAGTGATGGTATTCCTTTTAAAAGGTTTACTTAAATTTTAAACTAAATTTTATAAAATTCCAATTTTCCGGAAATTGAATTATCGATTTCAAAATTTTAAGCACCCAATTTCATTTTCAGCTTTCATGGGAGCGCAAGATAGTGAAAACCAAGGTTCGCAAGGTGGTGGAAATTCCAACACTGGGGTTAGTTTGAATAAAATGAAATTGAAGTTAAACTAAATTGTAACTTTAATTAAAATTAAAATGGTATGTTAGAAGAGAAATGGGATGAACCAAATGAACCAGGGAGGAATGAGAGAAGGATCTTCGACTACAGGAACAACAGGTGGGACACTTGAAATTGTCACAGTTTTGACTGGGTGGTCCTGGTTAACCCGGACCACCCAGTCACAACTGTCAAGCAAACGACCAGGGTTCGATCCCGACCGGTGCAATTCATTTTTCTCAATTTTAAACTGATGATATACAATTATATAAAGTCTTCTTTTTAAAGATTTTTCAGCTTCTCTTTCAGAATCTGCAATGATGACAATGACACCAACACCACGTGAGTAAGGACCTGAACATGTGAAAAGCCTGCATATTGTGTTCATCAAAATTATATGAATTTTCAGCAAATTCTGCGAGAAGACCAGCAGAAACAATCACAACGACGGTGAATCCAACAACCCAAGGAGGTGAACAAAATCTATTATCAATATGTATAAAATCAGCAAAATAAATACATTTCAGCTAGTGGGCAAACCCCAAACAATGGAGGGAATCCCACTTCTGGAAGTGTAAGGCCTCCCAACGACAGTGCAATGCCAAGTTAGCCAATTAAATAGCTGGCTGAGATTCACATGCTCACATACACACGTTAGTGCAAATTCGATTTCAGCAACGACGCCCGATCCTTTCGCTGAAATTCCACCAGAGCCGAGAGGTTGGTCAAAAATACTTTTGTTGCTAAAACATAATAAAGATAGTAATCTTATATATATATATATATATATATATATATATATATATATATATATATATATATATATATATATATATATATATATATATATATATATATATATATATATATATATATATATATATATATATATATATATATATGTGTGTGTGTGTTTATGTGTGTATGTGTGTATGCGTGTGTGTTTCTGTGCTTCTGTGTATGTGTGTGCTTATGTGTGTATATATGTGTATGTGTGTTTTTGTGAGTGTGTGTGTGTGTTTATGTATGATCAATAATAAATAAGCATCACATACACACGTTCCTGCAAATTCATTTTCAGCGACGACTCCCGATCCTTTCGCTGAAATTCCACCAGAGCCGAGAGGATAGTGAAAACAACTTTTCTGACGAAAACATAATAAAGAGACTAATCTTGTGTGTGTGTGTGTGTGTGTGTGTGTGTGTGTGTGTGTGTGCTGGGCACCGAAGGGAGAATAACTAATGCGAATTGTTCTGAAAGACACAATTATCTTTGTGTTATTCAAAAGGTGAAAAATCAATAAATAAAAGACAAATGAAACAGGATAAAGGAGAAGTTGGTCAAATATGTGATGGGAGTGATGTGACGCCTTATGATTCGATCATGGTGCCTGCGTGTGCTCGTGAGTTTTCACATGCACACACTCAGACACACACACACTCAGACACACACT